>VZTI01001370.1:71997-105063 GCA_013397865.1 Struthidea cinerea | reverse complement strand
CCCACCCACCCACAAAAATCAGCCAGGACACTTGTTTGGTGGATTTGTGCTATAATTAAATGATATAAATCTAAATATTCTAAAGATTAAGAAATTACTTTTAATGTTTCCTATTATTGTAAAAAACATAATCCCTCCCCCCCCCCACTCTCTCCCCTTCCCCATGACTTAAGCATGATTTCAGAGACTCAGTTGACAACTTATTGAGTGTGGAATAACTCTTTCAATCCAGCAATAGAAGGGATGGAGATGGGGGAAAGGAGTAGAAACACTTCTGCTTCTCTGCAGCACACAAAGGGCCATTCCACAGAACAGCTCTGAGAAGGTGAACACAGCAGAGAAAAAAGAATTTTAGGCCCTTGTCTAAATAGTCAGCAATAGCAGCAGCAAACCTTGATGCACATTTCTTCTCTCAGAAGAGAGAATGCAGGTATTCAATTCCATTCATAAAAAAAATTTCCTTCATACTAAATCTGTAAAAAGGTAAAGTGTTCCTTGTTTCAGTATTTGACATCACACCTGATCTAACATCTCTTACATAGCTCATATATTCTCCAGTCCAAATGTATGCTCAATGGAAATGGTCTTTAATAGCTTTCACAACAAATTTTAAAAAAACCCAAACAAGTACCACCATCCTCCTTTTCCCCTCCCCTCCCCACCATCCATTCAAATAACCAAAACACCATGCAAAAGACATTTAAAATATATATACTAGCTTTTGCAAACAAAGGGGGTAAAAGTGTGAAAATCTATTTGTGGCATTTTGTGACTCCATTCCACCCTGGCACACTTCATTCTATAGCTGTTTCTTATCTCTTAGGCAAGGCTGTTCAGCAACTACAGCATTTCTCAAAGCAGTTTGACAAGTCCAACTCCTCCTCTTTCCCCTGCAAATAGTTATTTGTTTTTCTCTGTGATATTTTAAATTGTGCACCCTTTAGGTATAAAATGGTAGCTTCTTATTCTTATCTCTGAAGAGATACTGAAACATTAAGGTTTCTTAAAGGGAAAAAATTTGCCTTTTAGTCAGACTTGCCTGTGATTTCTGCACTTTTCCCATAGACACAGCAGCGATTTATATATACAAGTGCAATTTATATGATCTTATTAGTGGCTGCAAATGACATTTAAATTGCATCTGTTAACCCAGTTGACATCTAGGTGCAAAAACATTTCCTTTTGTATAATAATGAAACGGACTCCATTTGTGTTAAATGAGTGCAATCTCTTGACAATAAGAACTGTCACATTTATCCAATTTGTTTTGGAACTGGCCATGGATACAGATTCACTCCCAAGTTTAATGATGGTGTGAAAATAGTTTGTAAGTTACTAAGACATACTGACTAGAGCAGATACATGACATGATTTTTTTGATACCAGTGCTAGTGAAAATCCTTTTTCTTGCCTTGATCTGCAGGTTATGGCTATAGAGCAATTCAAGAAAGTAGTTATGGCAGTTCTGCTAAACTACTTCAGAGATCTACTACTTCTAGATCATTTTGACTAATATGACCAAGCTCACAAAGTTGTATTACCATAGCTGAGAAGACAAAACACAGACTAGAAGAACAAGAATTCACCATTAAAGGACAAGGTGGAATCACAACCTTTATAATTAAAATTTTTATGTTCTTGCATTCTTTTATAACCAGCTCAGTCTTTTACTGCTGAACACAATTACTAAGCTTGAATGTTTATGTCAAGTTCCTTCTGAAGCACAGCACTCTGGGATATTGGCCCCTCCCCCAATCTTTGTGTCATCAGCAAACTTGCTAAGGCGGCACTCTACTCCTCCATCAGTCACTGATGATTAAGTTAAACAATACTGGGACCAATACTGAACTTCAGAGGACACCACCAGTGACAGGCCTCCAACTAGACCCTGTGCCACTGATCACAACCCTCTGGGATCTGCTGTTCAGCCATTTCTCAATCCACCTCACTGTCCACTCATCCAGTCCACACTTCCTGAGTTTGCCTGTGAGGATGTTGTGAAAGACAGTGTTGAAAGCCTTGCTGAAGTTGAGGTAGACAATATCCACTGCTCTCCCCTCATCCATACAGGCAGTTGTTTAATCATAGAAGCAATCAGGATGGTCAAGCATGATTTACATTTAGTGACCCCATACTGACTACTCCTGATCATCTTTTCCATGTGGATAGAAATGGCCTCCAGAATGAGGTGCTCCTTCACCCTTCCAGGGATTGACATGAAGGTGACTGGCTGGTAGTTCCCTGGGTTTCCCTTACTGAAGACTGGGGTGACATTTCCAGTCCCCAGTCACCTCTCCTGATCACCATGACCTTTCAAAGATGATCATAGCCTACCTATGGTGTCTACCAGCTCTCTCAGCACTCATGAATTCACCTTGTCAGGGCCCATGGACTTGTGGATGCCAAGTTACCCAAATCCTCCTTGACCAAGGAAAGGTCTTCCTTCTGACTGATCCTTTATCCTGGTCTCCTGAGTCAGTGATTCCTGAGGGCTGTCTTGTCAGTGAAGACCAATGCAAAGAGAGCATTCAGTAACTGTTTTCTCTGTGTCCCCTGTTACCAGGGTCCTCCCTCCATTTAGTAATGGCCCACTTTATCCTTAGTTTCCCTTTTATTACTGATAAGCCCTTCTTGTTGTCCTTGACATCCTTGGCCAGATTTAATTCCAGATGGGCCTTGGCCTTCCTTGTTTCATTTCTACTTATGCTGACAGCCTCGCTATATTCATTCCAAGTGGCCTGACCCTGCTTGATCTCCTGTGTATTTCCTGCTTACACAGGAGTAATGGCAGGAATTTCATGTTCATCCATGCAGGTCTTTTCCCTCCTTCACTTCATTTCTTGTTCCTCAGGATGCAGCATTCTTGAGTCTAGAGAAAGTGATCCTTGAATTTCAACCAGCTCTCTTGGACAATCCTTAGGTACTTCAGTAACAATGGGCTAAATTAACAGTTGAAGAACAGGTCAGACTGTCTTTATTTCAGTTTACAACAAATGTTGGCAGTCTGTAGAGCTGGGTTAGTTTGTTCTCTCCATGCCTTATTTTAGTATTTTCTTCCTCTCCCTCTGTCAAGTTTTCAGAGCAGGTGAAAAATCTGGTTCACACTGTGCCATCTCTTTCACTCACCTTTTTCCTCTCTCCTATTTGTGTCTCTTCCTTGCATCTCTACAAGCGAAATACCTGCTGAAAAGCAGAAATTAGAAGGAATACCTATTTCAGCATCGTAAGTTTTCAGCATGCTACAAATGAGCCAAGGAGTACCTGATGCTGAGCCTCAGAAATAATTACCTCCAAGCTCTACATCCCAGAGCATCTCCGTATTACCTCATGACAGAATTGTAGCAAAATTGTATCATCTTGGGCAAAACCAATGCAAAACAGGTAGAGAACTTAATTGTAATATGCCAGAAAATCAAAAGATAAGAACACTCGCCTCCCCAAAAATCATTGAGAATTCAGGTTGATCTTTTCACCCAAAGAAATTTCCTTTCATTTAGGTTTGAAATGTTCTTGTTAAAATATCAACTTTATTTTCCCTCCATTTCCCTTTCCTTCATTTTCAAAATTAAAATTATTATTAAAAATGCACAATGACTTATTGAATAGATAATTCAAAATTATGAACTGGCATGTTACTCTAAACAAATTGGCACAGCCATTATGCTCTCTGAACAAGAGAATAGATAATGGATAATGGATAATACAAGCTTGAAGAGTATCCAAATCTGGCGAGTGATAGTTTCCAGACAGAAAAAGTGCTTGCCTAATGTAAAATATAACTTGAAGACAATCAAGGAAACCAGGCAACTTCTGATAAAACTTTTTGGAAACTGAAAAATCCTGATAAAGAAGGGTCAAATAGATGCATTCATGGGATAAAGAGAATGCATAAGGAATGAAGGTGCATAGAGCAGACGTATGTGGAAACACATTGGTCTCCAAAGAGTATTGCCAGGCTTAGGAAACCAGAAAACATGCTTCTAAGAGTATTGACAGTAAACCAAGATATTTAAAGAAACAGTAGGAAGAGGATGAAAAATGAAAAAAAGGGAATACTGAAGTCTGAAAAGGATCAACATTAACAATAAACCTGAATAAAATTACCTGTAAGTTTTATTCTGAGATACAATTACCTTATTCTGCCAATACTGCTATACATATATTAAGATGTATGAGAGGACTTCAAGAGGTATAGATGTGGTACTGTCCGAAGTGTTGGAATATTTTTGCTTACTGGAAAGAGCCACCTGTCATTGTAAGAGCAAACACTGTTAGATATCTTCAAGTCTGGACATGGCATACTTCAGTTCTTCTGTTGTTCATCCTTAAGCCACCTCTACCACACAAGGATTGCTATTAAGCTGGTTAGTGTTTCAAGAATTTAATGGAAAGTGTAATTTGAAAAAGATTAGGTTATTCCGTACAGAAAATCTATTGGATTATTCTGCAGAGCATTGTTTGTAGTCTGCAATTCCTTATAAGCAGTGAAGTGCTATTTCTAGCTCATATAATTTTTTCAGTCACTCCTAACCAGCTAGAAGCTAGAAGCTGAGTGATTTAGTTACAAGGCCTTCAGGTCCAAAATGCAAACTGGAAGAACTCAGGAAGTATGTATACTACATGTGAGGGAGAGAGGGGGATATAAGCCCCGGCCCCCACTGCTAAGTAACTAGAAACAGAGAAACATCTATCCAGAGAACATTGAATTTAAAATCAAGAAGAGAGATAAAAGCAAGAAACCTCCAGTAAATCAGCTGTTCTTCTCAACTTTTAAACCATTTCAAGACTTGTCAACTGACTGGCATTGTGTATTCTCAAATGTATGTATAAAGTTACAAATTTATAATAAAATTCAGAGTGTAAAGGGAAATAAGCAATACCTATGCTGATCGCATAGAGATAGGCTCCTGCTTGTGAACTAGTTTTACAATTTGCTTCACAAATGGCTTAGAAACAGACCCAGTTCTGCAAAACCATTTATTTGAAAGAATACTATGTGGCAATGCGAATTCTATTTTAACATGCATTTCTTGATCGATGTTCCCACTTAAAAAAAAAATCTGAGAAAAATGTTGAGGTGTTATAAAAGAAATCAAACTATGTAGGATTCATACAGTCATGTTGTGAAACCTGATAATGGAATGCCATTAATAAATAACAGAACAGCAGAAGAGTGGAAGTCTGAGCATTGAATTAGTCAGAGGATGAACAGCCACTGTCACAAATAATGTTTTAGCTTAATCAGAACCAGAGGAGCTCCCAATATCCTTCATCCATTTCATTTGCATTCAGTGAGCATCACCACATCAACATTATAAACACAGTCCAGACATTTTTTTGGGATTAAATGCACTTTTGAAGATTTATGTTTTGCTGTTATCCAAAACTGGGGTTCATAAAACAATGTTGCAGTGTGGGGGTCGGTGATGCCTTTGGGTAAGGGCGAACAGAAGCATCCCCTGGGATGCTTTGTTCCTTGGTATGGTCTGTCCCGGTTTGAATCTCCCGGTTGGCTGTAAGCCTCGTCACTCCCCTGGCATTCTCCCATTGGTCCCCATTCCCTAATCCCACCTTTCTCCCTGGCCCCGGGTAAAACGGAGACCCCCAGGATCGGGTTTCAGATTTGCTTTGGGAGTTCGGCTGTAAACATGGAATAAACCATCCAGCAGGATGAAAAGTGAATCTCCTTCCTTCCTCTTTGTCACCTGACTGTATTACCGAATATGCCCCAGGTTCTGTGGGCTTGTGGGAACCCACAGAACCAGGCTAAAATTATGGTAATATTGCAGGAATCATCTGGCTTGTTATGAGACAGTTTAAAACCAACAGCATTTCTCTTAGTTTCTCCTATCAACATTTAAGCAAAAGTCCCCAGTTTAGATTCATCAGACTTGTGAATATCACTAACTTAATTGTGATCTATATAGAAGGGAAATAAAGGCACAAATAAATTCAAAATATTTATATTATTCAAACTCCTGTTATATTCCTGACAAGCATGCCAAGAGGTGTTCAAAATTATACAGATGGAAACATACTTAGAGTGTTAAAATTTAGGATTTGTGGACTTGATCAGAAAAAAATGGAACATTTTAGCTGTATAAAAGGAGACAGTGCTTGACGTCTAGAACTAAAGCACGACTACCTACACTGAAGCATCTATTATAAAATCTATATCCACAAACAAGTAAATAGTGGTCTGTGATCTATTCTATCTCTTTCCCTTGTTCTTCATGAAAATATTACCTTTTTTGCAAAAATAAAAATGTAAAAAAGCTGTATGTAGTCTGAACAAAGATTTACAAAAGACATTTGAATAAAGCAATAGACCGTCCAGAAGTTAAGAGCCCAACAGTAATACGGTAGTAGCCCGGTTCTGTGGGGTCCCTCAAGCCCACAGAATCTTGGGCATTTCGGTATTACAGTCAAGTGGCAAAGAGGCAGGAAGGAGATTCGCTTTTCATCCTGCTTGATGGTTTATTCTACGCTGACAGCTGAACTCTCAAAGCAAATCTGAAACCCGATCCCGAAGGTCTCAGTTTTACCCAGGGCCATGGGGAAAGGTGGGATTAGGGAATGGGGACCAATGGGAGAATGCCGGGGGAGTGACGAGGCTGACAGCCAACCGGGAGATTCAAACCGGGACAGACCATACCAAGGAACAAAGCATCCCGGGGAGAGTGCTTCTGGTCGCCCCTACACAAAGGCCTGTTCACCGATCCCCACACAAGAGTCTTGAGACTACATTGTTCTATTGTTTGCTACATTGTTCTGATGTGATTTTAAGAATAAAAAAGAAACCTTGTGAATAAAACCTTCAGTTTAGTAGGTTCTTTTGTACCAACCCTTGTATCCAGCCATGTAAACAGTGAGGATAAAAAGGACATTGATTTGCATTTCTTCAGTAGATAGTCTAAAACCAAAAGCAGTTTACATGGTTAATAATATAGTACTTACGGATACCGCTATGACAAAATTTTAACGAAAGAATCTTTTTGAACTATTGTTGAAATACAAATGCCAGGTACAATTCTATCCAGTGAGAAAGTTTTCTTCATTAATTTAGGACAGATCACAAGTAAATTTCATCTTTTGTAATCTAGCACTTCCAACTACTTTTTTTCTGAACAGAAAGGTATTTGTCTTCTCTCCTTTGTTGATCAAACTCAGAACACCTGGTGTCCAAATCAGTAATTTGCCTTCATTATCACCCCATGCATTTTTTAATGATCCACTTGCAAATCTCAGGGATTTCCAGCTTGTCCAATTAACATGTTTTGGTTTTGATTCAGCTCCCTGCTGTTCAAACCTATGCAATAATTTTTGCCTGTGTGGAACTCCCCCTTTTTATATGTGAATTACAGGTCACATATTTGTACATAGTTCAGACACTGCAAAACAGGAGAGGAAAAAAATCTTGTCTCTGGTTAAGTATATGCTTTTTCCCATTTAGCTCACCAGTTCCCTATTGGGGCTTTCATATAGCAAAAAGCAAGTTGAAGGAACACCATCGGGAAAACTTTTATTTCTATTTTCTGCAAAGCCAGTTTTATATATTCGTTCACCACATCCTATTAAAGCAAAATGACACTTTGAGCTGTGCTTTGTTTACAAACACTAAAAGTTCATAGCTCAAGTGATGCATACTCAATGTACAGGAAAAGTTGTCTAATCTTTTCAGCTTCCTGGGATATTTCTTCATTCTCTGACAGCAGTAGATTTTTCCCCACCTCTTTCTCTCATTTTCTCCACTTCCCTTCCTGAAGACTCTATGTGTGCTCTGTTATTTCTTGATATGAACAGTTCTAGTTGTCATCACCATCCATCTAATATGGATTTGTGGTCATGCAAATTACATCATAAATTTTGTGGGTGATACGAGCTTATTTACTGATGTGCCCTTTCCCTACCATGGAATTCCTTCCAGACTACAGACATTACTTTCTGTAGTAACCTAAGCTGCCTCCCACCAAAAGGTACACAAAACCCACTTACAATAAAGTTGTACAGCTCACTTCTGATTACCCTAATTTTATTTTTTTTTAGAATTTCAATATCTCAATTGAATTAAAAATGATACTGGAACTTTGTTTAGTGCCAAGAACTATTAAAATTTGAGAAGTCAAAAACACAAGCAGAGATTTCTACTCCACTGCTTAAATCATATGATAGACTATGATCTTTAGCCTTCTCATGATATCATATTATTCTACTGACCATAACAAACTGCCACGTACTGCTTTATCAATAAATTCCTACAACTTGCAAAGCACATTCATTACTAAAATACCACAAAAATATCTTCGTATCTCTTAATATAGAATTTAGATCAATTACCCCCAGCAGAGCTCCCTTTAAGCAGGCACCAGTAGTGCTGTTATGGTACTGTTAAATGCTTACAGGAAAAAGAAATGAGGGAGAACTCTATACCTGGCTGCAACTTCAGCGGAATGCTGAAACTGCTTGCCCAAACATGCCATAGTCAAACACAACTTTTAGATATAAAACCTGCAGGTATGTGCAGAAGCTGTAAATTATAGAATATGCTTATCTTTATAAGCACACTATAATCAGCAAATTTCAATTAGGTGACAAAATGAAATACAATGGTATTTTGTTGGCATCTTGAGCTGCTATTTTAGGTGGCATGAAACAGCAAACTTCCTAACCCCAAAAACATCTAAAAGATTTACATACAATAAGAAACTGATTGCTGATGGAACTTTTTTTGTTTTGGTTTTTCCTCTCATAAGATTTTTCAAGGAAACATATTGTGAATGTGGTGTTCCTCAAAAATATTTTTTCTTATTGAAGGTCAGAAAGTGTTTGTTTTGATATTTATTCATTTGGTATTTTCCACAAATATTTTTCACATTTCCACAAAATTTTCTCATTTCCTAACACTATAATAGGAAGTACTAACTGGTGATCTATGCCAGTAGTTTAATGTTTAAGAATATGCCTTCTGAAGTCAGTGAAAAAAACAAAACTCCACAAAAACCACTGCACCTTTGATTTGTAGCAGAATCAATAGCAATAAATGGATATCTACTAGATTCTAGCCAAAACTGGAGGAGACAGGTGCTGCATTATAAGTAGTAGTTTCAGTTTGTCATTAAGCAAAAGTGTTTAGCTTAGTCTTTCATATAATCATGGAATGGTATGGGTTTGAATGGACCTTAAAGGGATATGGGTAAATACACCTTCCACTAGACCAGGTTGCTCAGGGCCCCATCCAACCTGGCCTTGAACACTTTACAGGGATGGGGCTGCCACAGCTTCTCTGGGCAACCAATGCCAGGGCCTCAGTGCTCTCACAGTAAAGAATTTCTTCCTAATTTACATTCTAAATCTGCCTTCTCTCAGTTTAAAGATATTCCCTTTTGTCCTATCACCATATGGCTTGTAAAATGTCCCTCTCCAGCCCTCTTGTAGCCCCTTTAGGCAGTGGAAGGTGCTAGAAGGTCTCCATGGAGCCTTCCCTTTTCCAAGCTGAACAGTCCCAACTCTCTTAGCCTTTCCTCATAGGAGAGTCAATAGTCACTTTCTTCACTTAAAAAAGTAAAGAAAACATTTTTAATATGTTTCAGTGAAGCACAGGATTTTGCTCAAAAGATCTAAATAAATAAAGTACCACAGGGCACACACATCATGTCAGAAATATAACTGGTTTTACCATGCCACTATGTATCTACAAAGTAACTCAGATATGAGCATAGAGAGGAAAACACACTGAATACTTTTGAGGAAGCAGGACCTAATCCTAAACTCACACCACATGTGGCTGCAAAGTAGCATTACTACCTATAGTAACCCTAACAGGTGTGTTGCATAAGAGTCTCTAGGAAAAATTATTCATTCCCTCTGCTCATAGTAATAGTAAAATACACACAAGTAGGCATATACAACGTCCTTCTATTAGAGATATTTTTTACTCTTTAAAACTCTGTGCTCTAATATCCTATGTCTTATTTTTAATCCCTAAACAGAGCATAATTTTTCTTTTCATCTTGGGAGATAACAACTTTGAAAGGATGAGGCTTGCCGTCTTCCTCAGTTTGGCCATTAGTGCTTTTTTAAAAAAGCTCTCATGAGGAGAAGCAGAGTCAGAGCTCACCAGTGTACCTTTGGAGTCCCAGTGGTGCACTCAGTGGATTTCCTCCCAGGCACCATCTGCTCAGGAGTTTGAGGAGCTGAGAAAGAGGGGGCTTACTATCACGACAGCACCAGCTTTGGAAAAGGAACTTTATTCCTCCAGCGAGACCATCTGCTTCAAAAGACTTGATGGAAACCATACTTCAACAGCAGCCACAGGTCTTTTTCTCTCCCCAAAGAACACACTTTTCTCAAGCCCTTGATAAAATTTTAACTGTTAAAGAACACTGACTAAACTTTTGTCTCTCTATCCTTTGAGTGGTAAGTGAACATAAGTCTTTCTGATAGAGGGAAAAAAATTAGGGCTCATATGCTTTCATATTCACACTAAAACTGACCTGGATGATACAAAAAGAAGTCATACAGTGGAGCTATCCAAGCTACATTATTTTGCCAAGGCCCAGTGAAAGCAATGATCACAGAGAACTATGCATTTACTGGTTGATGAATACAAACAATGCATAAAAGAAAAAATTCACCATTATTTCCTAAATGTACTGGCATAAACATAAGACAAAGGAAATAGCTCTTACAATTACCTTCCCACAACTAATAAGATAATAATCAAGACCTTTAGCTGGCACAAACTGATTTAGATCTAGGATTTTACCATATAGCTCAGAGTATTGTTTTTCACAGTTCAGCAACAGAGTTTCTAAAATATGCTCACTTCATTATTAGCTAATGTTAAATTAAACCTAATCTGAGAATTACAATAACAATAACAACAACTACAAGGAGCAGTCATTATTCATTTAAACAATCATGACAGGTCATTTGACCTGTTTCAGGCTCAAGATCCAAAATTAAAATTTGAGCACTGAGCAGAGGATATGAACAGTGGCTAACACATGGATGTAAACATTCTCTGAAGGAAGGCCACAAAGCAATAAGAAAATTTTCCTCTTGGACATTTTTGCTAGCTATGAAACTGAACTACCCACTCAGATCTACAGCCCAGTGACATGTCTTATATAAACTATCCCAGGTATTGAAATAGAGCATTTAAATACTAAGTCAGCGTCCATTCACATCCCATCCCTCAATGATTGATTGATTTTTATATTTTTATATATATATGATATCTTGTTCGCTAAAAAAAACATTAGTATTGCAGAGTTTTTGTAAAGATGTTCAGAAATCACTTTCCTTATTCTGATTTCTTATTAATCTACATGTCAAAAGGCAAAGGCCAAAATCTCAGCTGTAATGTAAAAATGTAAAAAGAATGGGTTAATACTTTGAAGAAGTCTCATACAAGAAACTTTAATATAGAATATAGATTCAAGATTGAGGTTATATACTGAACCAGTGAAAAACTACATTGTAACAGCTGAGAGGCTAGGTGGCTCATACTTTAGACTCTCCTGTTCTAAAGTGAAAGAGCCACTTGTAAAACCAGAATTTTTAACAATGCTTCTGCATCAGGTACATATAATTTAACAGCTTTTAAATTACATTTTAATCAGAAAACTATATTTTGATCTACACATCTGTTATGGAAAAAGGCAGCATGTTTTCCTTTGCATTAAGGTACACTAGATTATCTAATTGCTTTCTTTTTTTGTGGTGCAAGACTTACTTTCAACCTGTTTCACTTTAACTTGCTAAAAGTAAAAAATCTTGTACCTTCAGGAACCAAACATCAGTGTCCTACAGACCTTGTCACTGAATGAGCACCACGACCAAGATATTACTAACCTTAATCACACACTGGGGGACTAGTTCAAACAAATTCTGATGCAGTGTTATTCCATATATGGTGTTCTATCTAACACAGAAGTTAATTGCCTCATGAAACCATGCATTTTCTCCTGTTCATTGTTCTACAAAATTAAATTTCATGGAAGAGCTCAAATAATACTGGTTTTTATCTTTCTTTTTATATATGTTTAAAAAATATCCTTTTATTTGTTTCATATGTTCTGTTTACAGCTGTTCTTGTGGGATGGGAAAAAGATATTACATGTGTTAGGAAAGTGCTCCAGACATTTTGGACAGAAAAAAATGCATTGAAATCAGCTGCAGTTATATGGCAACAGTATGATCCTGCTACATCTCTCAAACTAAGATTCATCTTGAAAATGTCAAAGTTTACATTTTGTGTTTCAGGGAAGTCTCACTCTGCTTCCCTGTGAGACTCATTAGCCATTTTGAGGATGGCTATTGTGCTACTAGTAAAGGTATTTTTAATATAAAAAAATTTTGGCCACTTTAATTAGTGATCCTATACCTTTTCCGAAGTGGGCTAATTTTCAAGGTACTGCTGAATTTCAACTGGAGTTATGTTTTCAGCTGAAATCACTGATTTTATCAATTTGTTTTAGCAGAACTATCCTGGCTCCATCTTTTTTTACATACTCCCTTTTATATGTGCACATTGATGAGATCCCCTCAAGCTTTCTCTTCTTTAAGCTAAGCAATCACAGCTCTCTGCCTTTCCTCACAAGAGATGCTCCAGTCCCTCCATCACCTTGGTAACACTTCACTGGACTCTCTATTGTAGCTCCACATCTATCCTGGAGAGATCAGAACTGGACACAGTACTCAACCTTTGCAGTCTGAGTAGAGGGAAATGACCACCTCTTTCAGCCTGCTGGCAATGCTTCTCCTCATGCAGCCCAGAATACTGTTTAGCCTTCTTTGTTGCAAGGATGCATTGTCTAATGCAACTTCTTTATACGTTGCACACTCTTTTCCTTTGTGGATGGCTGTATGGAGTCATTTAGGCTTCAACAGCCAGAAAATGGGCCACATGGAAGTACTTCCATGCAAAAAGAACTTGGACTTTCGCCGCGGACCCTCGGACAGCGGCCGCTAAAGCGGCGTCCGGTCCGATCCCGGCCGGGCTCGGCGACAGTGTCTGCGGACACTGCCCTGTGACGTCTGCCCCTCGGCAGCGCGCGGTCAGCCGCCTCCGCGCAGGTTGTCACAGGCAGCGGGGTGAGACCGGCTAATCAGTCTCCCGAGACCCGTCGTCCGGGACACTCAGGCTGCAGGTGGTGTGCGGTGGTGAGGCAAGGCGACCCCGGAGGCGAAGAGAGGAAGAGAAGGAGAGCTCTCTCTCTTACCAACGACAGCGTTTATTGCAGCGTGACAAGAGTGTGGGGAGAACTCCGAGAACTCTGAGGATTTTAGGGGTGTCCGAGGTTTTTAAGGGAGGAAAGTGAGGGAGGGGTTTACAACTTGGACTAATAGGATAAAGGTGCAGGGGAGGAACAAGGGTACAGAGTCCAATGGGGTAAAACCAGGGGTGTTAACTTGGGGGGAGTCAGGGAGGAGCCAACATGACAGACAATTAACTGGGGAACATTCTGGAAAGGGAGAACTGGGCGTGTGTACAGGGGTGGAGACTGAGGCTGTGACTGGCAGCAGGTAGGGAACCCTCACCCACATTGGACTAAACCTCAGAGAAAATTATATTCTTTTATTTAACTTTAAGATTTGGATGATAGATATTTAGAAGCCATCACAAAGCAGTGTTATTTAAGAAAACTGAAAAACATTTGAGAAAGTTTTCTCCCTAATTTGGTCTCAATATCAGCATGTATAATCCACTGTGAGGCCAGTCTATATAAAAGATCATTCAATATATCACAATCTTTCCAGAACACTTCTGTAAAATTAGCATCTTACTACACAGACAGGCAGGTGGAAATACATACATTTCAAAATGAAAAAGGGAAATGCTGAGAATTTAAATACTTCACAACATCCTCTTTGTTAAATATATATAGGTAGGACTGTATGGTCTCCTTCTCTGTTACAACATTTTAAGTCCTTTTGGTACTTCTCATTCCAGTTCCTACCCTAGGCTTATAGGAACAATTTTTGCCATTGTTGATGACTTTAAATACATTTTGGTTTGAGTAAATAATAGGAAATTTTTAATGATGCCTGATTAGATATCAAAGCTTTTCCTTCTTGTTAACCATATACTAACATACTACACAGTAGTGAAAGAGAGCCATCCCTAGAAAATCCAGAACAGTTTAAGATCGTTAGACTTCATGCTCAACTACTCTCAGGAAGAGTTTTTATTTGTCAAAACAACACAAAACATACTAGAAGCTTACTAAGAATGGAACATTCAGAAATGTTATAAACGATATCTAGAAGATTAGCTTTCACATTTGAGTAGAACAAGTTGTTAATTAGTTGATGGTTGTTGATTAGTTTGATGGTTGTTAATTGGTTGGTTGAAGGTGATGTTGCTAATTTAGCCTACTTATTCACTGTTAAGAATTATTGCCTAAACTGTTAAAAATATGTAATGGGGAAACTGTAGAACCCTCTAGAAAATTCATGATGTAATCTTGCTCCAGGAAAGGGGAGTAGGTGTTGACCTGATTAACATAAGGGGAAGTACCAAGAAACCCCACTGGATACCTTGCAAGCCAGTAAGAAGACCTTGAATACCAACACGCCAACAACTGGCCAGTCAAGAGGCCTTAGACAACAGTTAGCCAATTACTACAGTGCTGGGGGACAGGGACAGGGGAGGTACCGGGTTGGGTTTAGGGTTATAAAATGTATCGTCACTCAATCTCGTGCGTGCCTCTGACCACACCCGTCACTGGTCAAGCACCTAGCGCTTTTCCCTTTGTTTTGTGTAAGGCAAATTGCCATTGTGGTCTACTATCTTTAATTGGGAAGGTTGTTCCCAGAATAAAATTTTCATGAAATTTTACTTGGTGAGACTCATTTCTCACAAGAAAGAAGCAGCAAAATGAGTAACCCAGGTCTGTAAACCAGTCCACTTGGATTCCAGTATATGATGCACATTACAGGTATGACTGTGCTTCATATGCACATTTCCTTATAAACTAATGAAGTTATACTGAAATAGTTCCCAAGACTCAGGTTTAAAAAAAAAACCCAATAAATTCTAAAAGGTATAATACAAGTATCAATTAGCTAGCCACAGAGTAAGTGGAATCAGCACACATACAGTTCTCAACCCTCCCCCCCCGAATATTATATATGCACATACACCCCCACACATACTGATAAATTTTTGTGCCTCCAGCAATTTCCCAAAACATTATTTGTTTTCAGGGGGTTGTTCATCTGCAATAGTGGATGCATTGGAGTTGAATAGATTTTATAAATTTTCTCCCTTCTTAATTAAGATAATGTATCTGCTAGCTCCAGATCTTCAGCTAGAAACCTTCTTATTTAATGGACATTGCAAGGCTGTGCCCTTAAACTGTAGCAGTTTAAATTAGCTGAGCAGAACTAAGAGCCAGAATGATTAGGTGAACGATGTGCTGGGATTATTAAACGACACAGACTGTCTGTAAATTCACATCTGTCCCACAAAGACTTTGAAAACTGCTGTTGGAGGTTAGGATTTTTCCTTTTTTATTTTCTCACAGGGAATTTTCTCCCATTTGTTGCCTAAGAGATGATAACAATGATACTTAAAAGATGTGGCTGGGAGGAGGAGGGGGAAGGGTGTAGTTTGCTACTGTCTCTTAGCTGGGTGGCTTTCTCTTGTGTTAAAAACAGGCTGCTGGAACTGGCTTTCGAACAGGATAATTGATTAATGAGAAGAGTTGTGGTTAATGTGTAATGTTAATAGTTGCTGTTTACTTGTTACAGGATAATGAATTTGTTGTAAGTATTTAGATGCTTTGAACAGTTAATGTTATGTCAAGTTAATATCCTCATTTTCCCGATAATTGAAGTTAATAATAGTTATAGTTTTTGTTAATAACATATTTCAGTGACAAAGAAGCTGGGAATGTTCTAGAATACTGGTGATGTAATTGAAGGAGGAGTTTGAGTGAGATTTTAGCATAAAGGGGTACATGCAAGAAGATCATTGGGTGAAGACTGAACCTATGACAAGACCCTAGACAACAGGAAGCAAGCAACGAGCCAATCTCCAGGCAATCATCTTGGTCCTAGGGGGAGGGCATAGGGGAGGTGATGGGCGGGGTCTGTGGGGTATAAAATGTAACATCACGGCCCTCGAGGGTGTCTGGCTACCCGCTATCTGAGCCACACCCAGTGCTGCACTTCGCTTTGTGTAACAGCGGATAGCCAACCTAAGCCTCTTATGGTTGTGTTTTGTTAATAAATTCTTCATAATTCAAATCGTAAGAGTTCCTTTCCCACATCTTGGGAAGTGCAAAGATACTGAGAGATTTTGGCTGGGGGGGTGAGGGCCTGGGCTCAGCCCTCACTCAGTCTCTCACTCTCAGGATCGGACGTGAGACAGTCGTGGTCTTGGTGCCAGGCTGCTGCTGCAGGGAGAATTCACTGCCATTGTGGAGTTCTGTCTTGCACTACTTCTCTTTACTGTGGGTGAGCCTTCGCTTGTAAGAGCAGCTGTTGAACTGGGACCTTTTCAACACCTGATCTCACTGGAAAGGACCCTCACCAT
This sequence comes from Struthidea cinerea, assembly GCA_013397865.1. Classification (NCBI taxonomy): domain Eukaryota; kingdom Metazoa; phylum Chordata; class Aves; order Passeriformes; family Corcoracidae; genus Struthidea; species Struthidea cinerea. The sequence continues at coordinate 88,517 of VZTI01001370.1, read as the reverse complement.
CTGCTTGGGTGCCTCAGGGGAAAACCTGGGACCCTGACCCCCTACCCCCTCCGGAGGGAGCATCTTCTGGCTGCTTGCAGGAGCCCGGCTGGTGCTGCCCAGCTCCGCTGTTTTCTGCTGCTGCTTCAGGTTTTTGCTACACTTAAATCCAACATCCTGTGTCCGCTCAACCTCCACTGCTCCTGGCATGGCTTTGAAGCTTTTGCTACACTTTGTTTGCCACAGCAGGTGTGCCCGCCTCTGCTGTTCCAGCTGCTGCTCCGAGGTTCCTGCTACAACCCATTTTGCCATCCAGAGGGGCACCGGGACCGGCTGCCCCTGTGGGTTTGTAGACGAAGCCCCTTTTCTATCTCTCCCGCCCCGCCAGCCTGCCCGCCATCACCCACCTACAGAGAGGTGGCCGAGCTCACGCCACAGCGCCCCCTGCAGCTGCGGGGGAATCATCGCCCCCGCCCTGCCCGGCCGGGAGCCACCAGCGCCCCTGCCGGCTGTGAGCAGAACAGCACCGAAGGGGAAAGTGCCCGCGGCTGAGAGACGGCTGTTACTGGGCTTCTGGTTTTGTTGGTTGTTGCTGCCGGTGTTGTTATTTGTTTGCCTAGAGGTATATATATTCTAGTAAAGAACTTTTCCCATATCTTTGCCTGAAAGCCCTGTAATTTCAAAGTTACAATAATTTGGAGGGTAGGGGGTCACATTTTCCATTCTAAGGGAGGTTCCTGTCATCCTTGGCAGGCACGTGTCTTTCAAACTAAGACAGCTGCAAGAAATGCTTTGATGTTCTCACTCTCAGATGCAGAATGACAGAATCACAGAATATGCTGAGTTGGAAGGGACTCATTAGGATCCAGTTCCTGACCCTGCACAGGATACCCCAGGAGTCACACCATATGTGAGAGCATTGTCCAAACCCTTCTTAAAATCTGACAGTCTTGGTGCAGTGACCACTTCCTGGGGAGCCTGTTCCAGTGCCCAGTCACCCTCTGGTTGAAGAACATTTTCCTGATATCCAACCTAAACCTCCCCTGACTCAGCTTCATGCCATTTCCTTGAGTCCTGTCACTGGTTGCCAGAGAGAAGATATCAGTGCCTGCCCTTCCGCTTCCCCTCACAAGGAAGTTGTAGATGAGTTGTGATGAGGTCTGACCTCAGTGTTGCCTTCTCCAGGCTGAACAGACCGAGTGACCTCAACTGCTCCTCAAAACGCTTCCTTGATTGGTTACAGCCAGCTACCATGGTATTATGACATATAGTTCCTTTCAGAGATGACTCTTACTGACAAGCACTAGATTTAAGCATTCAAGACTGTCTTCCCAAACATATTTTGTGACACAGCTTCACTTTGAAACTGCCTGGCTTATGACCACTAGCTCCTATCACTGCAGCATCCTCTACTTCAGGCCACTGTTGAATAATATTCACACATTCAGTCTTAAGTTACCTGTTGAAAAAACTCCTGGGGCTGTGTCCTAGTTTGGACAAATTTGGAGGAGAATATCCTCTGATAGAAGTCAGGTTGCAACCACCCCTCCCCCCCACGTTCGGGAAAAAAAAATTCCTCAAAGGAAAGTGAAAGAGATGAAAAGCTATTTATTTAATAAACACACAGGAGGGGAATAATAATGCTAAATAATGATATGTCTGTCTCTGTGGAGAGAAAACCTGGGAAGATTTCAGAGTTCTTCTGTAGGTGTGGTCTCTCTCCTCCTCGGAGCTGGGTCGGCGAGGGCCCACCCCCTCCGGGCCTCTGGGAAGAATTCTCCTGATGTGTTCAGATGTTGTTGAAACAGTCCAGAAGAGGAGAACAAAAAACCCAAAAATCCTAGGAAAACGAAATTCAACCCTCCGTCTCTCGCTGGGAAAAAGAGCCGAAGAAAAAAAAAAAATTGGCTGAGGGGAAAAACCAAGGGTACCGCAGAAACAGAGGAGCATACCTCCGTGTCCTTGAAACAACTGCTTTGAAACGTTTTTTGTTTTCTGTCCTTCTCAGGCTCAGATTGGTGAGCATAGGGTAGCGATAGGGGATACACATCATAAAGTCACCCCAAGACAGGCTGTTTCATGCTTGCCACAGTCTCCAACCTGTGCTCTTTAAACAATAACCCTAGTAAACCACAGAGGACTGAAATATTCATGTAACTCACTGAATCTTGCCTTCCACACATTACTTAGGTTACCACAATTACAGATACTAACCACCTTATGTCATAACTTTAAAAGACAAGCATGTTAAAAGTATTTCTTTCCCCATTGGGAGGCAAAAATAACAACAGATGTTCTGTCGTCCTTCAACTTAAGCAACAGTTCTTTCATCCTCTCTTGCCCCAGCTTCTGCTCTTTTTTTGCTCAAGTTTTCCAGTTTTGCTGACAAATCTGAAACGATAAGGGCAAGAATCTTATTTAAAATGCAGACAAAGATGCAAGAAATCTGCAGTCATTCTTTATTAACAGAAAATCTGTCCATAAAATTAAATTAAAAGCAGAGAAGCAAATACAAGACATCAGAACAGGTGACCCCAGCTTAGTACAAGAAAAGAGGCAAACCACTTAGTTCTTCCCTTCCTAAACACCCATCAAGCTAATAAGCAATCCCCACTAGGTGGAGTGTGTCAGGTAGGCATGTCAGGTGTTTTGCATCTAAACCAGAAGCAAGCTCCTAACTGAAGCAATTAAGCTTTCCTTAGGGCGTAGTGTAAAAGAAGTTTTCTCTGTAGGATATCTTTGAGAGAGGCAGTAGCCTATTCAACTAGGACTTCTTTACATGGTTGTGTAGGAGTAGTAGACAAAAGGATTTGTTTCTTGTTATTATTTCTTTGGTTGTTAGCACTAAGACATTTTTTCTCAGTTATTCAGAACTTGGAAATTTATGTGCAAATACCACATAAACACATAGCCATTATTTTAATGCAAGGAAGTTCCAGAGCATATGTTGTTTGTGTAGCTCACTTAGAAAAAGATCACACACCATTTTTTCTTATATTGCTTTTTCTTTAATTGCAGCAAAATTTAGTATTCTGTGCTACACTCTGCTTGCAGATAGAGCAACCGAGATAATGTGGAGAGGGACAGAACCCTGGACAGAAGCTATCATAGTTCTCAAAATGTGACCTGCATATGTCAATGATAGTAATAATTTTAGGAGTGCACTAGCAAAGTACACCATCCTTTGCTTGAAGAATTCTGCAATTACGCATTTCTAAAAACAATCCTATTTGTTTAAGCAAAAGTGTAATGGAGTTTAAAATGTGTTTTTTGGTTCAAAGGTAAAATTTAATGCTATGTTAGTTTGTATAAATTAAGTACGATTATTCATAAGCATAGTTTGTTTTTTTTTTCTTTGTGCTAGATATTATAATATTAAAACAAAATTAAACAGTGGACAAACACAATAAATTACAATATTTTGGGACAGTACAGCATAGAGGACTATATTCTCAACTAGAATTACTAATTACTTCTTTTTAGCCATTCAGTTCTCACCCAAATATTCAGATGTTCAGATCTGAAAAATTGCTTAAATGCCAGCTTTTTGTCATAGTTCAAAACCCACTGTTATTGTTCAGGTCTTGCTAATGTTTTTGACACTGAAGACAGCTGCTAATGGGAAAGCATATGCTATTTATAAATTATGCTTCACTACATAATTCAAATGCTCACTGCTTTTGCTATAAACAAATGAAACTCTTTCATGTTTAAACAGCAGCTTAATTTCACCTGCTTAATATGGAATGGTACATATGAAAGTAGAAAGACAGTCAGGATAAGTGTGTATGGTATTATCCTAGTCATATTTTATTCCATTCAGTACTGTTCTTTATCTACATACAAATGTATTAAAGATTTAATGTTCTTATGTAGATGGATTGTTTTGAACTACTTTCACATTAAAATTTTCAATAGACTGAAGAGCTGAACTAGTACTTCTCCCTACATCTGTAGGAGCAGTAGAATGATTTTGTATCTTTAAGAAAAATGGAAAATAATCACATAGTCACCAAGAAGGAAGCACTACCTGGCTTGTTCCCAACACAAAACAGTTGTAGCTCTGAGAGAAGCAGCAACCAGGTACTTTAATGAAAATACTTTGGTTCCTAAGCCAACCATGCTCACCTTTTGAGGTGACTAAAATTCACACCTTATTGACTAGCCCTTACTTCTTTCTTGGAGGATTTCAAGAAAAGTTTTAAAACATCTTTTCTTTCTGCTAGGCTTTGCCTTGCCAGGGGGCCCAAAACCAACCTCCAGCTACCCTGCACTCCCCCACTGCCTCAGCATGTTTTCCTCATGGACAGCACTCAGCCCAAAGGAGACAGATCACTGCCTGAAACCATGGAGCCATGGTCCCCTCAGCACCCTGACTGGCAGCCCAGCAGGCCTGGGGACCATGGGCCCTCCACATTGTGGCAGCTCTGCAGACCTAGGAGCCATGGCTCCCTCCACACAGCCCAGCAGGCCCCTTTCAAGAAGATGCTGGAGTCATATTTTAGCAAATAAAAGTATGCTTTATACAGTCATGATGGTATCAGTCAGCATCCACTACCTGTCCAATATAATTTTTAAAGTAATATAATGAGGGTTTTTTTCCATCAGTCTGACTGCTATGTGCCAGGCTGCAAAGGCACTCTTGCCACATGCTTGGCAGTGGTTTTCTGGTATCAACCTCTCAGCTGGACATCCCCCATCACCAAGGACAGAAAACATCTCTTCCAGGGGAGCAGATGTAGTGGAAGTAGATGTGATCAACATACCAGCGACACAAATGGTCACCTGAGAAGCAGGGGATGCTCATCCCCTTTCTTGCTTGCCTTTCCCTAATGAGCCTATTACTTCATTGTCAGGTTCTAGAGGGCACATCCCTCTTTCCTCGGAGGATAGTTTGATTTATTGTTACACTGAAACTAGGAGCAAAATTTACATTAATGCAAGGACAGATATCTGTTGACTGACTTTGCTGTATAACTTAAATCTCCAGGTCAACCCTTTCAAACACACACAGAGTTTCCAGCATTGGGATATGCAGAAGGATGAGGTGCTCAATTAGCACTTTAATCCTGATGCAACAAAGTATTCAACATGGGTTTATCTTTAAGCACATGAAGACTTACAGTAGCTTACTCAGACCTACTAAAGTGAAATAAGCTAATGACATACTTCACCATCTTGCATTACCCAGAGCTGAACTCCTCTGCTCCTGGTGAGATCAGGCTTCACATCCTTGTTTCCATGAGGCTTTCAGACTTCTGTAAATGGGAGAAGTTGCTGTTTGCATTCTACTGTGTTGTCTGCAACAAAGTACTGAATCCCACAAGAGCAGCAAATCTCATGGTTTGTTTACAAATTAAGAAATAATATAACCTACTGTAATGTTCACACAGTGCATAGGTATAGGTTAATTCAGGATAAGATGACTGCTAAACTATATTCTGTGTAAAAACAAATTATAGTATGTGTTCAGGTACAAGACTACAGACCCACCTTAACCCAGTTGAACTATTCCAATTATGTCTTGGCCTAGAAGAAAACAAGGAAGGTCATTGATATTTGATAAAGATTAACTAGTATTTCCTCAAGGAGGATTTACTCTCAGGTCAAAATCCTTACTTTCATTGGACGAAATTCATTGTTGCTGCAGCAAGAACTTGCCTCCTGTGCATCTGTGTAAGAACATGGATGAAAGTTAGTCAGGAGAAGACATTTCTGTAGGACAGAAAGATGTGTTACAATAAACAAATTTGAAGGTTTTAGTTACATCATGAAATGAACATCTTTTGGGGTAAACGCACTTCCTATTAGAATCAAGAGGAAAAATGCCTTTAATTTCAGAAGCCCCTGGATTTGATCCTAGAGAAGTCAGATATATATTTGCTAATAAAAATGAAGTTTCATTAATTTATTTATCATATAATGACTTAAATTAATGCTGCTGTTTCTTCTTTTTTCCCCCAACCAAAAGTACAATGATATCATCCTGAGCTGAAATACCACCTCTGCAGAGTTTCTGTAACATAATTCCTGATTCAGCACTGCTTCTACTGCCACAATAACTAAACCAGAAAGAATCAGTATGTTATAAGGTCAGCTCCCAGTGCCATGACCTTCTCTAAAGACTAAGACTAACATTTTAAAAATTTAAGAACTTGAGAAGAATTTAAAGTCCTAAATTTAAGAATTTAAGGACATAAAGTGAGAGGTGGGGAAATTTTATTAGTGTTCCCAAGGGTCAAAGCATGCCAGGCAGATTTCCCTAATGTGAAAGTAAATGGAGGAAAATTAATTGGTGCAAAAGAACCTTCTCAAGACTACTTAGGATATTATTATCAGTTCATGCCAAGTTGGCAGGATTTGCAGCATAGACGATGTGAAACTGTACCATCTCTCGGAATTTGGACACATTCTTGTCTGAAAGGAGCATCTCTAGTCATAAATTCATTGCTGAAGATGTGGGAAAAGGATGACATATCACAGAACCACTGAATCACAAAATAAACTGAGTTGGAAGGGACCCACAAGGATTATTGAGTCCAGCTCCTGGCCCTGCACAGGATGCCCCAAGAGTCACACCATGTGCCTCAGAGTATCATCTAAACACTTATTGAGCTCTATCAGGTTTGGTGCTGTGACCACTTCACTGAGGAGACCTTTCCAGTGCCCACCCACCCTCTGGGTGAAGAACATTTTTCTAATATCCAACCTAAACCACTCCTGACACAACTTCAGGCCATTCCCATGGGTCCTATCGTTAGTCATCAGAGACAAGAGATCAGTGCCTGCCCCTCCTCTTCCTCTCACGAGGAAGTTGTTGTAGACTATGATGAGGTCTGACCTCCCCCTCCTCTACTCCAGGCTGAACAGGCTGACTGACCTCAGCTGCTCCTCAAATGGCTTCCCCTCTAGGCCTTTCACCATCTTTGTTTCCCTCCTTTGGACTCTCTCTCATAGTTTAACATCTTTCTTTTATTGTGGTGCCGAAAACTGACCCCAGTACTCGAAGTGAGGCCAACCCAGCTCAGAGCAGAGCACGACAATCCCCTCCCTTGCCTGGCTGGCAATGCTGCGCCTAATGCCCCCTAGGACATGGCTGGCCCTCCTGGCTGCAAGCGCATATATGCAGACTTCCCACATATTACAGGGCTACGATTAAGCTTTCCTTTTTTGTCTTTATACTGATGATAAGAAACTAGTGACCCTTGACATGGTGCAGAGGACCAGAAGCTTGAAGGGAATTAAAGAGATCTGATATTCAAGAGAAGCATGAGCTCCTTTCCTGAAAAAGTACAGGATGTCCTGGCCCCTGCACAGTTACAGGTTTTGGTTTAAGATAGATTAAAGTGTATTTTACCAGCAGTACCAGAGTACTGCGTCTGGATATTGCTGTCACAGGAGGATGCAGAGACAATGTCAGGGAATTGAAAAAGGAATTAAACAACTTTTTGAGCAACATGTTTCAAAATGGATGTTAAAAAAAACTGGGTTGGCATTTTTGAGTGAATGTACCTAATGTAAGAATTGTGAATGTTGTGAAACATAAAAAGACTCAGCTTGCACACTAAATCACTTCTGTCTAGGCAGAATCTGCTGTTTCCACTTCTGGACACATAGTACTGGACTAGATGGACCGTGTGTAGATCCATTTGGGTTTTGTTTGTTTTTGTGTTTTTGTGGGGCTTTTGTTTTGTTTTGTTTTGTTTTGTTTTTATAGACAGTGAGATGGACAATAATCACCTCAAATAATAGTTTAATAACATAACATCAGATTTCTGCGGGTCATTTTTGATACTGACTCAAAAATAAGCAATTTACAGAAACTGTATGCATTTTAAAACAACTATGATTGTCAAACCCAAGTCATTAATTATTGTGAAAATTCCAGAATAGATATCTAGGCTATATAATATATAATAGCCATATTAAAATAACCAGGGATTTGGTAATGTATGATGTTATCTTATTGACCTTGAAAATTGAAAATTGACCATGACATCAAAATTTAGAGTAATTGCTTTAGAATGCCTCCTCCTCATGATACTGTACTTCACATTTTCTACTCATAATAACTATTTATATGCATCATCCTTTTATTTTCCTGTCCTTCTTTCCTTGTAATAAATAATATGATAAAATAACAAAAGAAATTGAGACTTCGTATATATTCTCCGAGGCTGTGTAGTAATTTCACAGTGAAACTGATACCAGCATTCATGTACTGTGCAGCATGAAAGAGCAGACAGCAATTTTGTATCCAACCAAACCTTATATATTTCTCATTCAAGAAGAGGTTCTCTTACATTCAGTTACCAATTCATACTGAGGTCCAATGATACAATCTCTAGTGATTTTGGCAGGAATTATATTTCTATTACTTCATGAGGAATGAGGTAAACAGATAATGAACACTGTGTTTTATTATGGGTGATTAGCTTTTGAGTTGGCAGAGCAAATGCAGGTGCCCATGTTATAGGAAAGGGAATAATTTCTTCAACAGTTGCCGTCCATTTTTGTGTTGAAGAAAGGATATATTGCTCTCTCTGCCTACTTTGCACCACTCAAGCAACACAAAATTAATGAATTTCAACCATAGAGGACTATGCCAAAAAACCTGAATTGATGCAGGAGATACCATGTGTACAGATTTCCTTAATGAGACTATTTGTCAGAGAAACAGGCCAGGTGCTTCAGTGTATGGAACATGTTTTTACCTATTAGTATATATGTTTTATGAGCTCCTGTGGCAGATGGCTTTGTCACAGGGAAGTGCTTGTTCTCATTAGATATCAGACCTGGTTATACATAAGATACTTACATTTTTAATTTTAACATTAAAATTTTATTTTACTTAACATGACAAACAAAATAACTCTTTAAATACATAGTGGTTTTGTGTTTTAGCCTAATGTATCATCTTTGGAAGTTACAGGCAAACTGCCAGAGATATTAATTTACAGCAATTAAATTGTCTGCACACTCAGAGTGATGAGCAGACTGACTAGTGCCTTGCAGTTTTGCATTCTACCAAAATTTCTGTTCTTTGTCGAAACCTGCTAGAAATCCTCTGCATTTATCACAGGAAATAATTTTTACAATAAAAATTAAATCACTGGATCATTAGAAAATTAGCCGGTATTATCTGATTAAATGGTATAGCATAGATTAAGATTAAGCTGTTGCTAGTGACTATTGGTGACAAAGGTGGCTACAGAACTCTTTATTTAGCAGTAAAACAGTTTTACTAAGTGCAGACAATAATTCTTACTACTTTTGACATGAACTGAGTCCTGTCATTTCGCCAGAGTGGAAAAGAACCAACCATTACAACACCGTAGGGATGCAGGTAAGATCTCTACTGCTGTAAAGAGTATTACAAAAGCACAATTCTCAGCTGCTGTGTCCTAATTCTACTGACGCTGCACTAAACTTTGCAGTCCAAAGTGGAAAAGTAGTCTTATGATGTCAGTGCGAGCTTTACTATAGACTTCAGGAAAAGTAGTGTTTTAATCAGCTTATAACATATTATGGGACAGTGGACAAAAGACTGATGCTGAAGATGGTGGCAAGCATCAGCACTTTATTACAAAAACCCGGCCTTTTAAAGCAGTTAGCTGGTTATCAGTTTACATAGTTTTAAAGCATAACAAACATAAATCAACCAACCACCTTACACCACGATGTAAGCACACAATGGTCACGCAGCATGTTTTTCTACCCCTAATTCAGGTGAGTCATTACCAAGAATCCTCTTCTACTTAGCTGAAGTAACAGAAATAGGCCATGATTTTACAAAGGCAACAAGGCCTTCATTTTATAAGGTTTTACTTACACGCCACAATTATGAAAATGCGCTCTAGGTAGTACGGTGTTTTGTAAAATAACCAGCTACGCATAATATGTTTTAGAATGTCTATATGCAAACTAAGATTATTTTGAGTGTTATCAATGAAAATATCACCATGCTCTGGTGCTAAGGGTCTCTTAAATGTACTCAGGTCTCAAAATGCACTGATACCTCTAGTTTCTTTGTGAACACTTTAGTGGGTACATGATAAAAACTATCGGTGAGAAATTACTGGGAAACAAAAAGATAAATACACAGAATTATAAAATTATAAATGTGATTTTCAAATGCTCTGGCAGTCAGCAGATGACTGATGACGGAGGAAATAATGTAACAGATGAAATATTCCTTTAGAACAATATTCCAAAAATTTTTAATAGAACTCACAGAATAAAAATCAATGCAAATAAGGAAAAAGATATATTTTCTTAACTCTGCTTGAATTGTCTTTCTTATATTGAAACTAGTAAAAAACTGTTGTGATTGTATCAATACAGGGGTTCACCATTTTTTCAGTATAAGTGTATGGAAAAAGTTGAAAAGAGCTACATAAATTACTATCCATCAGGACATGAAGTGAAAGACTGAAAAAATATGTTTACATAAGAAAAGAGATAATCATAGTTTTTCACAGATGTTCATAGTTAACTAATTGGAGTAGAGACTCCAGGCCCTGAAAATATTTATTTAAAATAACAAAGATATGTACTATGAAGCAACATTTGATATCAACACTAAACTAATCAAGTTAAAAAATTAGGTGCAACTTTTTTTTTTATGAGGGATATTAAATTTTGAAATAATTTGCCTTGTTTTCTTATAACTGCATTTTAAAACTAAGTTTTGAAATTAAGATAGGAAGTATTCTGATTTTACCAAAATTATAGAAAAATGACAAGGTGTTGGGTTTTAGGATTTTTCCTTTTGTTTGTTTCTCTCAGGGAATTTTCTCCCATATGTTTCTAAGAGACAGTAACGATTGGTACTTAAGAGAAACAAAAGAAGTTGCCATGGCTCAGGGAAAGGGTGCATCTGGCTACTCTCTTTTCCTAGGGGATTTTCTCCTTGAGGGGCAGAGATACCGTGAGATTTGGGCTGTGGGAAGGGGCTGGGTGCAGCTCCTTGCTCTCTCTTGCTTGTTGGCATCGGATTGGAGACAGGCTGCAGTCGCTTTGGGGAGAATTCACCACCACTGCAAAGTTCTGTCTGCTGCTGTCTTCTCCTACCGTGAGTGAAGTTCTGCTCATAAGAGTGGCCATTGCACTGGGACCTTATTAACACCCTACCTCACTAAAAACACGGCCCTCACCGTCTGCTCCTGTGCCTCAGGAGAAACCCTGGGACTCCTCCCCACTCCCAGGGTGCCTCTCTCTGCCATGTCTGGGAGCCAGGCTGCTGCTGCCCAGCCCTGCCGTTTTTCTGCCACTGCTCCGGGTTTTTTGCTACACTGTAGCCCTGCACTGGTGCCTGCCCGGACACCCCGAGGCGCCAGCTACAGCTGCCAAGTTTCTGATACTGCAGGATTTGGTTGTCCCTGCTGCTCCAGCTTGCTGCTTCCAAGGTTCCTGCTGCAGCTCCTTTCACCATCCAGAGGGGCACCGGGCCCACCTGCCTGCTGTGAGTTTGTAGAGGAAGCCCCTTTTCCATCCTTTCCACTGGCTGTGCCCGCCATCACCCACCTACAGAGAGGTGGCCGAGCTCACGCCACAGCGCCCCCTGCAGCTGCGGGGGAATCATCGCACCCGCCCTGCCCGGCCGGGAGCCACCAGCGCCCCTGCCGGCTGTGAGCAGAACAGCACCGAAGGGGAAAGTGCCCGCGGCTGAGAGACGGCTGTTACTGGGCTTCTGGTTTTGTTGGTTGTTGCTGCCGGTGTTGCTGTTTCTTTGCCTTGTTATACATATATATATGCACTAGTAAAGAACTGTTATTCCTTTTCCCATATCTTTGCCTGAAAGGCCCGTAATTTCAAAGTTATAATAATTAGGAGAGAAGGGTGTCATATTCTCCATTCTAAGGGAGGTTCTCGCCTTCCATGGCAGACACCTGTCTTTCAAACCAAGACACGAGGTAAAAGGAAAGCAGAATTTGTGCAATGATTTTTGTTAAATGGCATCTTAAAAGCAGTAACTTTCCCCCCCTAAGAATCAGTATCAGAATCGGATTTTTTAGCAAAACTGGAAGAAAAAAAATCTATTCCAATTATTTATGTCATGACTTTGAATAAAATTTTAGCATGGTTCTTATCACAATTATGAGCCAAATCCAAGCACGATTTACTCTGCTGCCCCAGAAAAGAAGTCGTTCCAGTAGAAGAAAATCAGGTTTCCCTAAAGGTAGATAGAGTAGGTAGAGATAGGTAGAGATAGGTAAAAAGGGAAGTTCTTATATTTTTTAGATGGAGCAAGTAAAATAAATAAAGATTTGTCCTAGAATATAAAATTGCTTTGTAGGACCTGGCTATTAGTGAGTCATATAATTTGGAAAACATCCATTTGATGCTTCAAGAACTGGTGTGAGAAAGACAGCTCAACCAAAGACTATTCTTGGTGCCACTGTACATTATGTTCTTTCATTTTTTATTTGCTAGAAACTGAAACCAAAGATTTAATTGTCATGACAACTTTCAACATGATGCATTTCTCTTTATTTATCTGTAGATAAATGATGTTGAATTATGGTATTAGTGATCTCAGAGGGTCATAATCAGTGGCACAGGGTCTATTTGGAGACCTGCCCACTAGTGGTGTCCTCAAGCTTCAGTATGGGACCCAGTATTGTTTAACTTATTAATCAATTGCTTGGACAAAGCAGTAGATGCCTACTCAACAAGTTTGCTGATGATACAAAGTTGGGAAGAGTAGCCAATACCCCAGAGAGCTGTGTAGCCCTTCAGAGGCACCTTGACAGGCTGGAGAGATGGGCAGAGAAGACCTGAATAAAGTTCAACAAAGGGAAATGCAGGGTCCTGCACTTCAGTATAGGCCGAGGGCTGACCTGCTGGAAAGCAGCTCTGTGGATGAGGACCTGAGGATCCTGATGGACAAGAAGCTGTCCTTGAGCCAGCAGTATGCCCTGTGGCCAAGAAGGCCAATGGTATCCTGGGGTGCATTTGGAAGTGCATTGCCAGTAGGTCAAGGGAGGTAATTGTGTTCCTCTACTCAGCCCTGGAGTTCTGTGTCCAGCTCTGGGTTCCTCAGATCAAGAAAGACATGGAGCTCCTGGGGTTGATCCAGTGGAAGGCTACGAAGATGATTAAGGGACTGGAGAATCTGGAGATACGCTGAGACAGTTTGGCCTATGAACTCTTGAGAAGAGACGATTGGGAGGGGTTAGAAAGATGAAGCTTTTAGTAATGACTCCAAGACGTGGTCATTAGTATTCCAGGTTAATTACAGATAAACCTGAAGTATTCAAATTAAATCTTGACTTTTGTGTCCATAAAAATGAGCTGTCAACTTGGAAGCAGTTAAATTTGACTACTATGGGAGAGTTCAAAACTAATATTAAAAATTAATATCTTCCTCAGGCTACTGTACTTATTCAGCTCATTGCAATTCAATGTCATAAGCCTTTCTTAGCTCCAATGAAAAACTCCCACTCCAACAACTTCTTAAAGTGGTTATTAAAGGCAAAGTAAAAAAAGGGTAGGAATTCTATTCACTTGCACTTCTTCCTGAACTTACTGGATGCAGTGATGGAAGATCAATAGCTGTGTTTCTGGAGAGAATTTTATTAAGCCTTTTGCACAGTAACATTGGAAGGATGCCAGTTCAATATTAATCCTTTACATCTGTGCAGAGGCCTGCGGCAGCCATCCTGCCCTTAGCAAGAGCCCTGTGTAGACAGCAGTTTGTTACTTGTTTATGTTAACTTTGATAGAGGTCTTTTGTTCTCTCGGGAAGATGCATACCAGGGAAGTGACCACAGCTATAAGCACCATGTGCGAATGTTTTTCCTCTATCTCCCAGAACGCTGGGAGATGGCATGTTTGCGTGAGTGGCTGATAAGGGGCAGAAAAGTCTGCCCTGCCAGGTGTTTGGCAGTGTAGCTGTTTTGTCTTTCCCTCTGCATGTTCCCAAAACTTTCTTAAAACTTTCCCATGGTAGAAACATATAAATACTGAAGTGTGTGTAATAAAGATGGATCCTGCTAGAAGAAGCAGTGGTCTCTGGTTTTTTCCAACCTGCTGTGTTGTTAATGTAATCATCCCAAATGTTAATGAGTGTGCAGAGCATACCACAGACATTTCTGAACATCTATGATTTAGACCTAAGAGAGTATTTGCAGGCCTCCTAGTCTACAGAATGCATCATTTAGGTCCACTGTTCAACAGTGCTCTTAACCATACCCTTCACACTGAGGGCACTCAGTACTGTAAGATAGGAATATACTTAAATGCTGTGTTTGGTCAGGACTACACTGGTGATGAAAAATTCCACAAGATGATTATTGCAAGACATCCTGACAAAGGACAAAGCAAGAGACATTGATTTGGGACACTACTTATTTCATCACCACTCCAGCCCCCTCAACTCCCTACCAATTTGCCTCTCAGAAACAGCCAGGAATGGAGAAAATGCTGAAGTGATTTTTAAACTTCTTAAGCCAACAAGACAAAAATACCACCATTCACAAAGCTCTATTAATGACATTCCTTTTCCTCTGCTCTCTGGTGGATTCTCATTAAAACTGCATAGACAGCTCAAACTGCCCCTAGTTTAAACGGCATGAATTTCTATCCACAAAAAGTGGACAGTTTTAAAACTTGTTCCTTAAGAAAATAGAGTCTTTCATCTCTAGAAGTAATATACTGGTGCAAAATTCTTAAATATATTTTAAATAATGAATAAACAGAAAATGTTCATATATTACTAACACGTTTTCTTTCTTCTATACCTTTTTGAAGTTGTCAAATTGTCATTTACCTTGTAAAGCTGTATTGTTAATTTAATTACATATATGAAATGTGAAAGAGATAATCAGCCAAAAGTCAGTATAAAAGAAAATTATGTTATACAGTCTACAGTTAAGGATTAATTAGATTTTTAGCCTTACTATATAAGCCGCATTTAAAAGAAGAAAATGTTATACATTTTTGAAGAACTAAAGTGCTTGAGAGCAACGATTTACATAAAATGTTCTGTTTATAAAGTTTTCTTTGTTCCATTAATTGATATTTGCTTTTCCCATTATACAGAAGACTACAAGGATGTTTTATAGGTCTTTGTAGTATTTTCTATGTTGTTCTAGAATCAGAATGAAGTCAATACTGTAGAAACAAAAAAGTCTTGTGTCTTTACAGGACTGATCCCTAACTTCTATAACCCAGGGGGAAAAAAGCTAAAAAAATCTAAACGGCTGGATCTAAACCTTGCCCCCAGAATTAGTTCTGCTGTCCAAGATATAAAAATCTGGTGAACAGCATTTTTTTTTTCCATTGGACAAGATTAATTCCTTTCAGAACCACTAAACCCCTTGATACTTAAAAAAAAGACACAAATTCTGTACAAATTCTACATTTATGATAAGTGATGACAGGTTCTGGTTCACAATACTTTCAAAAAGTGAAAGAGATAGGAGAAAACACTTTATTTATAGACAGAAAGCTATTTTGAAAACAGTGCGCCTATGGACTGTTCTTTCCTGTTGAGGTCTTTGAGCAGACACAGCAGTTCCCAGATGTTTTGTCATGTCATCATACATATCATGTCTCTGACATCATCTGTGATAGCTATTGTAGCTGATAGAACTAACAAGAATGTGCAGCTGAATTCCTATCATGTACAATGGTGTCGTGGTTTGACATTGGCCCAATGCCAGGCACCCATGAGAGTTGCTCACTCACCTTCCCCTGCCACAGCTGGGCAGAGGAGAGAAAAAAAAAATGAAGGGCTCATGAGTTGAGATAAGGACCAGGAGAAAAACACTTCAAGGGCAAACCAAGGTTAACTTAAAGTTGCAAAGTGAATTTATTATTAACAGAATCAGAGGAGGATAAAGAAAAGCAAACTAAGCCCTTAAAACACCTTTTCCCCCCAACCCCTCCCTCCTTCCCACCGACAGCACACGGAGACAGGGCATGGGGGTTTTGGTCAGTTTATCACCCCAAATTTTCTTCTGCTGCTCTGGGAGAGGAGTCCTTCCCCTGTGAGACTGTGGGGTCCCTTCCCACGGGAAACAGTTCTCCGTGAACTTCTCCAGTGTGGGTGCACTCTCACAAGCAGCAGTCCTGCCAAAACTGCTGCAACATTAATTCTCCCTATGGGCAAGCAGTCGTCTCAAAACTGCTGTGCCGTGGCTCTCTCTTTCCTCAGCGTGCAGTGCTCTAAAGACAGGCTGCTGCAGCTTGGAAGCAGGGCCCTCTCTCTCCACTGTGTCTCCCACTGGATCACAGCCTCCTCCAGGCATCCACCTGCTCCAGCACCTCCCCTATGGGCTGCGGGTGCATCTCTGCATCCCCCGTGGGCTGCAGCGGCACAGCTGCTTCACCATGGTCCTGACCACAGCCTGCAGAGGAATCTCTGCTCAGGCACCTGGAGCACCTCCTCCCTCTCCTCCACTGACCTTGTGTAATAGGTTGAAACATAGTTGATAGACAAGCTATTAAACCAATGGCGCCTCTCTCGATTTGCATATTTATAGAAAGCACAAGTCTGGGAACTTCCCTTTTTGTTGCGGCTTTTCCTGCGGGGG
>VZTI01001370.1:24231-69752 GCA_013397865.1 Struthidea cinerea | reverse complement strand
GGGGGGATGGGCCCCGGGCTCTGTCTCTTGGAGCGGGCCCGGCCCCCCCCCGTCCCCCGGCGCGGCGGCATGGGCCCCCGGGTCGCTGTGGGGGACCCATCCCAGAGCCGCAGGTAGCTAAAAACAGCCATGAACTGCTGCACAGCTGAAACCACCCGGGGCGGCTTCTGGGGAGCGGCGGGCCTCTCCCCCTCCCCTCCGCACGGCCCCGGCGGGAGCCGGTGGAGCCTCTCTGCAGCCAGCACAGCTTGTACCGAACCGAAGAAGACACCATGAAGCCAGCAGCATACAAGGGAGCAAGGCCTTCTCCAGTGTAAGGCCGCATAAGATCAATTCCTTAACATGGTGACGTCAAGGTCAGAGAAGAAGGGGAAGTAGGTCACATGGGACGGACGGAGCCAAGATGGTGGCGGGAAAAAGAGGGCGGAAGCACTTTTAGTGTGTAGCTTAAAAATGGTTCCTGCAGGCCGCGGTAACAACTGTAATATCGCAAAGTGTTTGTCTCTTTAATCCAACTGAAATACACGGGGGGGATAGAGAATCTACGCGCGGCCTGTGAAGATATGAGACTGTATATGTCAGGCTATAGAGAAGTGGTGAAAGGCTTTTAGAGATTTTGAAGAAGAGAGCCTTTATTTTCAGGCCAGAATAACTCATCCTTAAAAGAAAAAAACCCTGTGTTATAGAGCCATGACTACAGTATGAATAGACTCTGAGATTTTCATGGGAGAGATGCTTTTCCACCTCAACAGATTGTTTCTGGGAGGGACTGTTGCTGGTGATAGTTTGGAAACCATGTTAAAGCAGAAGAAACTCTTTTTCCTTACATATTGGAGAGACTTTTAAGAACGGCAACACTGACCAAATCCCATGTTTTGTGTTTTCCTATCGTGCAGGTTGGTGGGAAGGAGGAGGTGCTGGAGGAGAGGGGAGTTTGCTTTAATTTCTTATTATTTCTTTTTATTTTTAATTCTGTTAGTAATGAATCTCCTTTATACTGTAATTGCTCAAGTGTGTGCCTGTTTTGACTTGCAGTTTTCCAGTCTTCCTCAATAATCTTCATTTCCCCTTATGAAAAGTGACAGATTTTGTGGGGCTTGGCACCTAGCCAGCTTCAAACCATGGCACCTGGGTTGTCACCATGTTGTTTTCACTCACGTGTTCTCACCCCTTGTTCCTCTGACTAGAAGAAAAACTGTGTGTCCTTTGTTTTGATTTTCTTAAACATGTCATCACAGAGGTGTTACCAACCTCTCTCATTGGCCCAGTTTTGGCCAGCAACATGTCTTCAGAGCCATGAGGGATTGGCTCTGCTGGACATGGTGGAAGCTTCCACCATCTTCTTACAGGAACCACCTCTGTGGACCCCTGCTACCAAAAACCAGGCTGTGCAAAACCAATACAAATGGGTTCAGTGAGACGGTGTTGAAATAAAATTGCAGTAGCACTACCTATATACATTTTAGCTTAGGTACAAGTTTACTGTAGAGAAAATAACGGTATCAGTGTAGGCAGAAAGCTCATTTTTCTCTAAATATCATTATATGATCTGCAAACTCTTAATATCTCTTGATCATTATCAGTACAGACTACATCATACAGCTATGATCGTGGTGACTGGACAGTTGTAGGCTAATAACATGAAGAAATAAGTGTGCTTTTTATCCAGGAAAGAAAAAGTATCATTTTTGCTCACTAAAAAAATAAGCATACAATTTTTTGCTAATTACAACTGTGCCCTTGTTTCAAGAAAGTGCAGTATCAAGGCACAGTCCTGTTGATTCAGTGGAGCTCTGATCCTATTGAAATTGTCTTACCGTAAGTGTTGATTGCTTTTAATGATGGCTGAAAGTAAAAGGGATCAACTGTTATAAATCATAGAATCATTAAGTTAGGGAAAGACCTCTACCCAGCACTGCCTAGTACATCACTAAACCATGCCTCCAGGTGCCACATCTACGTGATTTTTGAACACTTACAGGATGGTGATTCCACCACGTCCCTGGGTGGCCTGTTCCAATGCCTGACTACCATTTTCTAAAATCCATTCTAAATCTCCCATCACACAACTTGAAGCCATTTCTGCTCATCCTATTACTTGTTACTTAGGAGAAGAGACTGATCCCACTTCACTTCAATCTCCAGTGAAGTAGTCTCCCCCTGGGCTTTCTTTTCTCCTAGCTGAACACCCCCATCTCCGTCTGCCACTCCTCATCAGACTTGTGGTCCAGATCCTTGCTCAGCTCCATTGTCCTTCTCTGGACTTGCTCCAGCAGTTCCATGCCTTTCTTGTAGTGAGGGGCCTAATACTGAACACAGAATTCAAGGTGAGGCCTCACCAGGCCCAGTATAGGAGACAATCAGTGACCTGGTTCACGTGGCTACACTATTGCTGATGCAGGCCAGGATGCTCTTGGTCATCTTGGCCACCTGGGCACATGCTAGCTCATGTTCAGCTGCTGTTGACCAGCACCCCTATATGCCTTTTTCCACCAGGCTGCTTTACAGCCACTCCTTCCCATGTATGTAGTGTTGCATGGGGTTGCTGTGATGGAAGTGCAGGACCTGGGACTTCTGAACCTCATACAGTTGGCCTCAGTCCATTGATCCAGCCTATCCAGATCCCTCTGTGGAGCCTTGCTACCTTTCAGCAGATCAACACTCCCACCCAACTTGGAGTCACATGCAATCTGAGGGTGCATGAAATAGCTTGCAAAATACCATATATTTAGGCTGGGTTTTATGAACACCTATTTATACATTTCAAGTATGCATATGAGCATTTTAGGGCCTAGATTTTAAATACCAGTTCAGTTACAATTAACCACTCATTGCATAATTAGGATCTTGATTTCTGGAGTCTTACATACAGTAATTTCAAATACAGAAAGAGCAAGAAATTCAGTTCGTGCAGAATATAGCATAGAAAAAACTGCTGTAACTGAGTGCTCTAACTTTCGTGGTAAGTGGAAGAAAAGAATAGTAGTATTGCTAAACCTTTCCTCTTATAACTGCACTGTGCCAGAAAAAACCAAATGGAAAACAGTTAAATGAGATTATGGAGAATGTGCTTTGCTTAGCAAAATGTGGGCTATATGATTAACGGAAGGTAATATTTTTTGCCACCTAAGTATTCCCCTTCCTTCATGTTACAGATTCACAGATAAAAAACCAGACCATACAACATCAAATTTTATCAAAAATGTGTTAATGTTTGAAATAGAAATTCTGTCAAGGTGATTTTATAAATTAATCTTTTTAATATAGAATAGGAATAGATAAAATGTTATGAATTACATTAATTTTTTCCACAAAAAACTTAATTTAAATGATTGAAGCAGAACATCCTCTTAAAATTATAAGCAAAATAAAACATATATACTTACCCTTTTCACCAGCTCTACGGAGACAAGCCGATTTGCCTTCCACATTTTACAAGTTGACAAACCATCTAATAATGTGGAAAAGCAGTTCATATGAGAGGTACAGTTCTGAGATTTGGTGAAATGTTTTTTTTTTCTCAGTAACTTATTGATATTGTCTGTGTAAGTCTTAGTATTACTTAAATGGACCTTTCCTAAGCTGTATGAAGAAGTGGTAGTACAGTATACACAGTCTTCCAGGAATTACTTGCAGTCAGAAGGCAATCTAAATGGAAATTTAGACCAAAGAAAAAGGACTGTCTTGCTCTGTAGTACATAATCTGACTGAGTCCAAACAACTACTTAATACATGTACTATTACAAGTAATATTATAAGGACATGGAAGGAAAAAATACTTTTACAAAATGCCTCCAAAAACCTTTAATAGGAGTTAGAGCACTAGCATTTAACAAACTAGGCACCTTTCCCGACTTGTGAAACATTATAGAGTAATAGGAAGGAAGAAAACGTAATTATTAATGACAAGATTAAAAATATTGATGGGATGCCTTCCTAAGCAGAGGAGATTACCAGAGGAGGGTTACATAAAGTACATGAAAACCTTGGTGGCAGCTATAAATACTAATTTGGAGGTGTAGGCATTGCCATACACACCAGATCAGATGAAAGTCTCTTCTGAGGTTTCTTCAATTAAGTATGTTAGGTAATATGCCAAAAGCTAAGCAGTTCTGAACATTGGAAATTTCTCCCACTAGGATAAGGTCTTTGCTAAGCCCCATCAATTAGCGGTTGATTAATATTCCTTCTGGAATTTTATGCATTTCTTGAACTTAATGTAAGTATGGAAACAGGGATGCATTTCACTCTCATCTTCTAAATGTAGCAGATTACTGATTAAAAAAATACTGAAAATGTCTGTAGTTTTCACCAGTATACACAAGAGACTAGGTGCTGAAATCCTTTGCAAATCTACATGATTTCAGAGCCTTCATCTCCCCATAAAATCCAAACCACCCAAAGAACACTGTTGAGGTGGCATACAAAGCATTATTATACAACCAATATAAAACATGACAGAAATAATAACCCTATTAGAGTACAAAAAACCATCTCAGTACATCTCAGGCATGGACGGATCATATAACAATTTAGAAAAAAAGGCCCCTTTCTGTGTACCTCTCTTTATGCATTACAGAAGTGGTCTAAGAGCAAGATTAGATATTTAGTATTTTTTCATTATTGAAGCTAGGCAGGATGAATGCTAACTTCTACATCAGTTTCAAAAGTGACTTAAGGAAAATCCAAAGTAGAAATGAATCCCAGACTTGGAAGTATCTAATTTATTTCTGGAAATGGAAGGCAATCTCTTGAATGGCTCAGCCATTGCAACTCACCATAAAGCAATACCTGACACCAACTCAGATGGATAGCCACTATAGAATCCACTTTACAAAATTAATAAATACTTTTCAGTTCTGCAATATTGTCTTGCAAAATTTTAGAAAGTATTAATTTAGTAATTATGGTAGCAATAGTACACAGGGGTTGGTAGGTTTTGCTGTTTCTCTCTGTGACTGTTTGTTTGGATAGACTGAAAATACATTTCCTTATCAGAACTATATTCATGCTTCCTACAATCATCTTTCCCATCTCTTCACAATGGAACACATTAAAACATCCACTCACTTTTAAGAAGGAAATACTATTCTCAATATTTCTCTCATCCTCTGAACTTCATCACTGAACCTCAATAAAATGTCCCTGGATCTTTTTAAGAGCCCTGGGGATTTCATTGCTTCCCTTGCTGATTTCTTATCAATTAGCTCTCTTGACTGTTTGCAATGAGTCTTCCCATTTCTCATCTTTTCCAAGCCATCTATGTAAATCTTCGTAGCTGGGAGGAGATATGGGCAATCCTGAGCTGCTTTCCCAGTGTATTTTCTGTGAAATACCCAATTTAAATAACAACTTTAAACATTTCTATTCAATTCAACATTTAATGGACTACTGTATCTGGATTATCTTTACGAAAGGCACTGTAGGAAAATCAATAGTGTTCATTTGCCTTACAAAATGTCGTAGTGCATTTTTGCAGAATACACTGTATTTTCTATTTGGCTGTTCTATAAAGAGAACCTCCACAGCAAAAAACCATTCAATTTATGGATTTCTTCAGTATCTCACTACGAAGAAGGGTCTTTGATCTCCAACTGAAAAAAATACTTTGCAAAATAAGAATTTCACCATCCAGCACTGCTACACAGAACTCTTCAGAGTCAGTAATTGTTGGCTTTACAGAAGAATAGGAAGCTTTCGAAGCATACTTGGATGTGTACATTTTATTCATTTTCAGAAGGGATGATTTGATGAATAATATATATCTTCTATCTTCACAGATACTACATGGCAGAAGCTATTTAGTGACTTCTAACGGAATGCAGAAACAGAAGAAAACCAGCAAGAAACCACCATGCACCACAGGAAATAGAAGAATGAGCTCAAGTCAGATGTGTGCAGTGAGTGATTTGAGATCTGGAAGTTAACTCCCATGAAATTTTTTCCTGCTGTTACTTGAATTCTCCAGTATTTCAATACTGAAAATTAAATTTCTGTCTGCTCCTTACAAAGCTGAAAACACAGAAGAGAAATTAAATTTCCTATTTAATACTTTAGAGAAAATCTTGGTGCTAGCCCCAGCTTACTGTTATTTATGAAGAAGAATAGAACTGATGTATGATTTCAGCATTGCATTTTGTAGCCGATAGTGTTTTCACTTCTATGTGGAAAATGCAATGAGTGCCTCATATGATAGTATTTCAATATACGTCATGGTTACTGTTAACAACAAAAAAAAACCCCAATAGTGATGATATCATGTAAACAAATAAGGCAAACAAAGACTACTAATCTTTAATCCAGCCAAACAGTTCCATTAGTTAGTTTATGGCACCATTACCTCAATGAGT
Organism: Struthidea cinerea; assembly: GCA_013397865.1. NCBI lineage: Eukaryota > Metazoa > Chordata > Aves > Passeriformes > Corcoracidae > Struthidea > Struthidea cinerea. The sequence continues at coordinate 63,402 of VZTI01001370.1, read as the reverse complement.
AAAACCCGTTCTGCGTAAACAACAAAGTAGAAAATGTTAAACCAATAGCTCTTTTCTTGAAACGTTTTCTACAATAATTAAAAAAAAAAACAAAACCAAAAAACCAAAACACCTGTAATGTAACAATTAAAAAATGGTAGTTCAATATACAAAATCAAAGCATGATCAAAAGCTGCACTGTAATAAGGGCAGACCTACTGCAGACTTAATTTTACACTTAGGACAAAACAACAGACAAAATGTGATCATTACATAGTTGTGCTTCATTAGATTATCACATCTCTGATAATCAACCCATGAACATACCGAATTCATGAAAATTTTCATAAATATCTATTTTATAGCCTAAGAAGCACTCTTAACTCTCAGGAAGGAAAAAATTCCAGAAGATTTGGAGAGGAGAAAAAGAATCTCTGTTCAGTATTAAATTAAGTAATCAACTCAAAGACTATTATAAATGATGAGTCTGAAAGTTAATAATGAAGTTAATTATGTTTGTCCCTTTGTGTAGATACTGATATATATATATATCAGTATATATATACTGATATATATCAGAAATTTAGATTTTGCCTATACACTGGACAAAATAAACAAGATCTAGTAGAAGGCTTTCTCTTACTAAGAAGTGGTTTGTACCCCTGAAGAGAGCTGGTAATGCCTTTCAGTCAGTCCTACCACTGCAGGGACTAGAATATAACTGCAAAAACCCCTCTACCAACTTGATGGAAATGTAAAGGAGGGAAAACTAAGTAAGAGAGGTGATGGGTTTCCTGGAATCATCCTATAATGTACAGCTTGTGAAAAGAGAGAGGTGTCCCCTTTATCACCTGCTATGGAATCCTAAAATTGTATTTCAGTATGAATCGCTGAAATGGGGAGAAATTCCACACTACGGAAGTATAAGTAATACAGTCTTACCTAGACATAAAAATCTGTGGAAAAATATGATCAAATCAGCTGAACGGAGACCAAAATATCCAGTTGCAAAAACTATTAAATATTGTGATTCTGAATGTGAATTATGGAAAGGCATCTATTTTAATAATAGGTTAAACTGAGAAACAAAAGTGCAGCAGCATTTGAAATTTCACTGTGGTGAAGAATGTAATCTGAAGAGCTGGGCAAGATGATTTCTAAAATCCCTATGACATGAACAATTTACATCAGTGAGGAGGAATAGGCTGGGTCTTATAAGAGGCTGAGTGCATCTCTGGAGGAATAAAAGATGGCAAGTAATTCATAGGAGAAAATGCTCAGTAAAAGTTAAATTCATCAAAATCTCTTAAATGTTATTGTGGGTGAAGTGACCACATCAGTTATTAAAGGAAGTTTCCACTAACAGAAAATTAAGTCAAATTCCATGAAAAGTAGAGACACACCTCCAGAGAAATTAAGAAGTTATTTTACACAACATCTATTTTTCTGAGTAGTTTAATGCCATTAATTATTGCTAATGGAATCAAGAATTTAGGAATAATGGTGATTGATTTCCTTCATGCCCTACTCAACAGAAAGAAGCTCCTACATAAGTACCCAGTCTCAAAGGCCCTGAAATAAAGAAAATAATTACTAATCAGACAAATTACGCCAAATGACTTAATTCTCATAGTTAACACCTATGTCTGAGCACATACATCCAAAATGATCTATTTATAGATTAAGTTTTAACTGTGAAGCATTTTTTTCCTGAGATCTTATTGCCTTTGTGGTTGATTTTTATATAAACCTTTTCTCACTAAACTAGAGACTATCCATTTCCAGTGGGGAATTTCACATGTTCCAATGACAACTGTGAAAGTATCCTATTTTACCACATATGCTATCTATAGAAATAACAGTATAAAGCCACATCTTTTCCCTTCTGATCTCATTTCCACTGGGCTTGCCTGGCAAAGGAGCTTCTTGCTTAAGCTGTAGAAACAGGTCATCCAGAAATAACTCAAGATAGGGAAGAAGAAAACCATTTTCTTGACAGTACTGGATTATAGTTGGTCTATCTTTAATTACATTATACATTATTTCAGTTCCTATGTGAAAGTTTCTTTGGTCCACTCACGGGAAGGATAAGATGCCATTGCTGCTGATCTAAACCAGAGAGGCATCCAGATTCAAATATGTGGAAAATGGATGGAAAAGGAAAGGAAATGCATGAAGTCATATGTGGGAATTCTTCAAAAGTATAAGCAAAAAGATGTGTGTGTAAGTATATAAAGCAAAAAATTGATGAATATTACAATCAAATCATCCCCTCTCCTCAAAAATTGCTCTTTCGAATGCATTGTTTGATGCTACATTGCGTGTAAGAAGAATGGAGTTTCAGAGCATGTGTCCTTCAGATCATTCCACTAGATAGGTATTTTTCTAATACTTCAGCCTACAGCTGTGAATCGCTCTACTTTTAGCAATGCCTATTTACAGAAACCATGCACATCCACAATTATTGAAACTGATTTTGCATAGCAGTTCACTATTAATTACACCACGTTTAAATCACACTCTGTTGCTTGATACCTTACAAGAAGGAGTACTCCATCATTGTGAACAGCCCACACTAGAGGGAGACAGCAAAACACTATGTGACTGCTGTCTGACGGAAACTGAGCACTTGAATGGAATCGTATCAGCACTGAACTACTGCTGTATCTCTTGCTTTAAATTTCATTACAGTTTTAACAAATAATGTTATTGTCAAATGGTGTTATCAGAAGAAGCAATTAAAACCTACTTAAATTGAATTCTCATACCTGTTGCTGTGATTCAGCCCATGTTTGGAGCGAGGGGGCCGGAGTGGGTCGACTTCCCCTCGTCTGACTCTATCCCAGAGGACGAATCAAAAGACAGCTCTGGACCATAGCAACATCCACACCTGGTGTGCCACGTCACAGGGTCAGAGGCTGGCTCGCATGGTCTGAAATCTTTTTAGAGATAATTTTTTATAAGTTAGTATAACTTTGTTTCTCACCCGAGATGTCTCTATTGGTCTCCTGTCATGTGTCGTCAACCTCCCGATTGGTTGGCTCTGCTGTATTCTCCTTTCACTGTACCCCCATAAATCCCAGAGCCGAGACAAAGAAATCTGAGATTCTCTCGGCATCAGCTCCCCTTCAAGATCTATCTCCCTGTCCTTAGGGACAGAGAAATAAACTTGGAAAAGTAGCACCGAGACTCCACTCTTTCATCTTTGTCCTCGCTGCGGTTTGTGAACTGCTTGGGGCGGACAGCCGGGGAAACTGAGGCACGCAGTTCCCTAAACAGGGCACGCCGTACCGTGCGGGCAACGAACCCCACTAGCTGCAGGCCGAGCCCTCAGGGGGAGGCAGCATGGCACATACCTACATGTTCTTCTTTGACATTTTGACTGCTGTTTTGTACTAGCTGCTACACAGGATGTTGAGGAAACATTGAGTGTGCAGCATTTTACTAAAAGTAATATCAAGTATTTTCAAACATCTTCAGCCCTGCTCTTGAAAAATCCCAGCTACAGTTCATATCAATTTCAGGGGATCTATAGGGATGTATTCTGTCTTTCACCAGGCTTTCTTGTGAAATTCTTCCCATTTGCAGTGTGGGATTTTTGTCCCCTGCTCTGGAACTATCAGTTTGTCATCAGTTCATTGGAAGTTTAATGATGTCACTTGGGAAATCAGGGGTTGGTTTTCGTCATGATATGTTTATAATAAAAATAATTTTGAAATGGAAAAATGGAAGCATTTGAGCAATGTGTTTTATGATCACTTATAGAAAAGTTTGCATCCTTCTATCTGCCAGAAGTGCAAAATTTGCAAACTGTTTCAAAGAAGGGCACAAATCTGAGAAACCATCTCCAAAATTATAAATGTGAGAAAGTGTTATGTAAAGCGATAGTGCTGATGGATTGCTCTGTATAGGAACAGCATTAAATGCAGAAGAAAGCTGAATACCACTTCCCTGAGCTAGTGTGCAGAGGTCTGAATGAGGCAGTTCACAGATCTGCTTTTGCAAAAGATGTCATGAGTTGAGAATTTAATACTTTACAGAAGAAAAAACTTTTTACATTCCACTGTCACTGGTTTGATTTATTAAGCATACTGCCGCTTATAATCATACCTGACTTGGTTTACTTTTGTTGGTTTTTTTTCTTTTCATGAAGGCATTAATTCACTAGACATATAATTGTCAGGTAGCCCAGGTGACTTCCTGACCACCAGACTGCTGTATTAATCAGGTCTCACAGCTGCTTCAGTGCCTTCAGGCTGTCCGAGCTGGGGTCGTTACAGACAGGTAGGTCCTAGACTAGGGAACAGGCATGCTCAGTGCTCAGCCTTCAGTCAAGCCAATCTTTTTTCAGGTGTCATCTGAGAGAAAAAGGACACCTCAGTTTAGGATCCTGGCACTGCTGTGCCTATGTGAACTACAGCACTGGTAGCTGCAGGCACAGGCCAAACACTGGGTGTGAGAAGAGCAGATTCACTCTACGTAGTAGATGGATTTCAGGTGCAGAGGAGTAGGTAGTTCCTCTGCAAGAAATACTTCTCCTGTACATGCAGGAAATGGGACATTTCCATTTCACCCCTGTTGCTGCAGACTGATCTGTTCCTCCTGCCCTGGGGTGCAGTGTGGGTTCCTCTCCAGTGTCAGTACCTATTGCAACCTGGGACAGAGTGGATGCCTTGGTGCTTGGTGGCTCAGGCAGTAAGAGATGAGCAGAATTCTTTTTTACATCAATACTCTTTCTCTTTAGCAAAGGCAAATTGTTAGGAGGATGACATGGGTGAGATGGTATAACCAGCCTTCAATATATGTCACAGTCCCAAGGGGAAAAGAGGAAGGAAGGAAGGAAGGAAGGAAGGAAGGAAGGAAGGAAGGAAGGAAGGAAGGAAGGAAGGAAGGAAGGAAGGAAGGAAGGAAGGAAGGAAGGAAGGAAGGAAGGAAGGAAGGAAGGAAGGAAGGAAGGAAGGAAGGAAGGAAGGAAGGAAGGATAGATATTCTATGAATCTATGATAACTGGAACTGGGTCCAATTCAGTCTCTGTTGAAAATGGTTCAGATCTAATTATTTTTTTCTAAAAAGCAAAGACAACAACTGTAAGAGTTCTGTAAAGTTTCATGGTGGTCCTACTTCTACTGCTTATTTAATTAACCCTTTAATAAGGGGCTGATTAACCATAGAAGACAGTGAGGAATTTACTACTTGCAGTAAGCTGCTTCAAACACATTTTAGTGCTCTCTAGAATTTAAGCTGTCCTTTTTCCTTTCTTTTCCCCATATGTTCTTTGCACTGTGATCTTCCTTTAAGTTATTCAAGGATATGAATTCAAGTTTGTAAATTAATGTTCTACAAAGATAAGACTTGCCTGTACCCCTCTGCTCCAGAACACAAATCAAAGGAAAACATTACCCTGGGTGGCCCTAAGCAACACATCAGGTCCAAAAGAGAAAATAAAAATAAAGAAAACCCCAGGAAAAGAAAATGTGATTGCCTCTTTTTTCCGTTGGATAGCAAAACAAAAATTTTAGAAATGTGAAGTGTACTGTCCCCTACAGTTGTGGCTTTCTCCGCCAAGAGAAATGTTATCAAGGAAAGTAAATGTCAATAACACAAACCCAACTGTTTATCATGTTTACTATTCATTGAAACAAGTAAGACTCCTCACGGCTTACATTCAGGTTGCATTAAGCTCTTAGTTTCTCCGCCTGTTCTAGTGGTAATGTAATAAAACCTAAATTTCAATCCACTCCCAGTAACCAAGTCCTTGGAAAATCTTTCCTCACCTACTCCATATATTCTTTATAAAGCAGAGAACATGGAGTACAACCTGTCTCTGCTAGAACATGAAAACAGCCTACAGTTTTAAATTGTATATGGATCTTTGTTAAATAGTACAGGTCCTTCCTTTTGAAGAAATAGAATTGTAAATCATGTACAGTTAAACAGTGATGCACATCAGATAAATGAAAACACTTACTTTACTCACTTTTGATTTGTTAATGTTGAGGAAACTTGCCAGTCTGACCACCAACAAAACTCTCTGGCAGCCACACTCCCAATACTAGAGACTTTCACTCCCGGGACTGAAGTCCCTTCACAGTGGTCAGCTCCAGTGGGCTGATGGGTGCCCCACTTGCAGTCAGACCCCGTTTCTTTATTGGTTCAGCCTAGGTTTCCCATGGCATAGTCTCAGATGTCTAGTTCCATAAATCAATTTATTCATGGCACTGTAATACAGAAACAGATCGAGCTGGTGCTGAGGAGGAGGAACCCCAACAACAGAATCCCTGGGCTTTTATACCCTCGGATTATAAGTGCACACATGTCTAGCTCTTCTTTTAGAGTCTCCTACTCCACCTCTCTCTCCCAGTGCCCATCCACCTCTCCAGTGCCACCGGTCTTTGTGAGTCTTTGTTAACAAATGGGTTGGCAGTTCATGGCCTCATGTCTCAGGCTCCCACCCAGAGCTCAACCTGCATCTCAATCTGCTGCTTGTAAACTGAGCTACCTGCACCTGAGATGTATTCATTAACAGTTACTTCATTTTCTATGTCTTTTAGAGAAATCAGACATTCTGCAATAGTGAAGCAACTTCTAACAACAGGGCAGAAGAGGTCAGAACTCGGTAATGCTCAGAATGTCTTTTGCAGATCTATACTATTATTTTTTAAGATAGACAAAAACCTGCCTTTTGTGCTTTTTCATTCTTATTGCTTAATTCCCAGATGTTTTAATTAAAAGCAGGTGAAAATGTAAAAGGCAATATTTATTTGCAAAAGCATGGTTAATATAGTTCTATCAGCACTATTACTTCCAGCATTGAACTTCCACAGCTACAAAGATTTCACAAATTTTTGTTGCTTTTGATTACTGAAGATCTGTGTTTCTCTGAATAAAAATCTGCTGGATTTGTTTTCTAATTCAATCAGATCCAGAGCTGGACTACCACCACAAGGAACTTTCACTGATTTGTTGTAAAAATGTCCATGGCACACATTTTCTTGTTTAATTTATGTACAAATAAAGCTGAAACTGAGAAGGTATATAGAAAAAATTTTCAGTATTGCAGATTGCGCTAAGTTTGTCAATGAATACATTAAAAAAGCAAATTCTCAAGGACATAGAAAGAAATGTCGACAAAGAAAAGCTTGGCTATAATACTCTTAGTGCATTTATGACTCATTCTTTTAAATTCATTTGTGCAGCTTTGATGTTAGACTTAAAGATAAATCTGTTTACTGACAAACTGTTTATTTGTCCTGAAAAGAAAATTACTTTTTCTAATCTGTTGAAACTTACTTAAACTATTCATTACCATTGAGACATGAAGCTCCTAACTGACTTCAGTTGTGTTAGAGAATTGGAGAAGATGGTGGGGAACATATTTGCAGTGTCCTAGCCCATATCCATTATATTTATTGCTTTTTCCAGTGCGGAAATTCCACATTGTAAGAAAGACGTTGTGGTGCTGGAGCATGTCCAATGACAGGCAGTAAAGCTGGGGAAGGATCTGGAGCACAAGTCTGATGAAGGGTGGCTGAGGGAGCTGGGAGTGTTTAGCCTGGACAGAAGGAGGCTCAGAGAGGGTGCTATCACTCTCTAGAACTACCTGAAAGGAGGGACCTCCCGAAGCCTCTATCACTAGGAATATTTTAGATTAAATGATCCCTGACATCATACCAGGGAAGTGGAACAAAAAAAAAAAAAATTAAGTAAGGAATCACTTATTACTCTAATCTAAACACAAGTTCAAATTCAATACTACATATTCTTATGGGAAGAATTCAAATACCCTTAGAAAGTGAACAGAATAGACACCTCACATGTCAAGATATAAATGCCAGTGTGCACCACAGAGTATTTAAGAAGTAAGGCAAGGTTTAATTTGTAAGTATGCAAAAGACCACTTGTATTCAACACAAAGATTTAGAGCAGCAGTCAGTATTTTGATAAATAAATGTTTTCAGCCTACAGGCCAGAGACACAGACTGGAACAAGGACAAAATATGAGGGGGAAGGTTCAAATTTTTTAATCATATTCATTTCATACTTTGTTGTGAGAAGGATGCTCACAAACCAGGCTCCTCCTTGTTTGTTTTGTAGAGACTTGCACCTGTAAACAGGGATTGAAAACAGAACTGAGAGCAGCTCTCCTCAGGACTTGTCAGTGAATCTGAATTTACTCTCTGAAACTTTTTCTCTCCCACAAACATAGTCCACCTGCTTCTTTTTTTTTCTTTCTCAAGTAGTATAGAGAACAACCTGTTAAAGCAATAAGGTAAACTTGAAGGGTTTGAACAATCAAATGAAATTTAATTTTTGTCTGCAATTTCATTTTCATCTGCTCACTTAATCATACTTTGACATACAACAATTAATACAAAGAATATGAGCTCAATTTTTTCCCTGATGTCCCATATTCATGACTTTACTCACTTTGCTTAAGAGTGAATCTAGGACTGGAAAAGAATAAAAGAAAGAAATATGTTTAAAAAATAATCTTTGAAGTAAGAGTTCACTTTGGCTATGAGACTAATAAAAAGAAACCAGATCAATGACAGAAAGAGGATTTTAGAAAGATAATTACTTTGTCAGCATTCTGCAGCACATCTTAGGTACAATTTTTCAATTAAGTTGGGGGTACAGTTTTTAAATTGATAATCTTGTGCTCATTATTTAATTTGTAAAAGACATTATTTAGTGGGAAGCAGTACAACACTGGTAGTTGAGCAGCAGCCTCTCAGAGGAAATTCTTAAGTGGGCACCATCTCTTCATTACAGCCACATAAGAACTTCCTAGGATCCATTCTCCCAGAAGCTACAAAGATCATCTGTCCCAAAGCTAAGTGACATACCATGTTTATATTCCCACTAGGGAAAAAAACCCCCACATTAAATCCACTTACAAAACAGGTGATCACTATTACAAACAGGAATGCTTCCTTCAGTCATGGGATCAGAACAAAACTGTCTTCTCAAAAGCTGATGGCCCCCAAAAAATTGTTCAAACCAGTGTAATTAGATACATTTAGAGACAGTTGAGCTGAGCATCAACAACAGGCTGAACTGATGGAGTTCTGAGCTCTTGAGATGAACACTGCAAGAGTAAAAGCATATACATTCATCTGACATCCATGCAGTTAGTAATTCCACTGCGAATTTCTTCCATATTCAGGTAGTTCTCATTAAACGAATTATTTGTGCAAGTAGCTTTTCTCCAGTAACAGGAAAGTGTACATTATCTTAGCAGTGCCATGCAATCCCCTTATCAAGTCTCAGAGCTCATCCACACAAATGCGTGGATATTTGGCTTGAACCAAATATCTCTGACTAACAGCTACACACACAATACAGACCCCAGGAGCTGTTCAACCTGTTTCTGCATTGCTATCATAAAAGCCTTCCTGTTAGTATGTAGAAGAATGCAATGTGACATCACACAATCTAGTTTTCAAATACAGTTTCTGCACAAAATGGGAGAACAAAAAAATCATTTGAGATTTAAAAGGTTCTCAGTCCATATACAGCTACCCTCAGTTGTATTTTTTATTGAAGCTGGTTTCCACTTTAAAATTTAGACCACTAGAAGAAAACCTAATTGTCAATACTTAGCTGCAATATCATTGAGTTAATATGCAGAAGCCTTAAGGGAAATAGTCTTCAAATCTCCACTGCTAGTATGCATCCTACTAGGTAGGAGACTATGTGACCTTTAAAGAGCAAAGAAATGTGCAACTAACTCATACTGTCCACTGGGAAAAATTGAGGTGTCTTGACATAATTCTAAGAAAAAGATGAGCACCATTAAAAAACATGCACACGCACACACACACATATATATACATACCTATAACATAAACATTAAATTGTGTGATTTTCTTGCCTATAGAAAGGTGTGGAAATTTCCTTTGGCTATTACTTTTGACTTTCCTCTCTCTCATATGAGCCTCATCTGTTTCTACATTTGTCAAAAGTACCTCTCCGGCTGTTTGGAGTAATACTGACACCAGTAAGTTTCACAAGTCTTACAGCCTGGTTTTAAGTTCTGTATTGTCTCTGAGATAATTTAAGGAGAATCTGTGTAGACAAGCTGATTGCATTATAGACAGGAAAAAGGAGAAAAAGAATCAGCATCCCCAGTTCAGAGCTACATGAGCTCTATATTGAAACACATGCTTGAGGTTTTCACAAACCTCAGGAAGAAAATCAGTGGATGGATAGTCAAAGTGAAAGGATTAGTTAGAAACAATGTATTTTTTCATCTCTAATAGTGAGTATATTTCTCTTTTGTATGTTTAGACATGTTGTGTGAGCACATGAAAAAGAAAAATTCATAATTTATAGCTTTCATAAAAGTTCTACCACACCCAGTAAACTCCTTTTAGCATGAAATAATAGTTTTCCAGAATTGTAGATTACTTTCTTCTTATTATTTTTCTCTGAAACTGCAATACCAGTGTACACTGAATTACATAAAATCTTTCCACCATAACCATGTGGTTTGTCCAATGATAAACCTGCCTAGCACTTGGTTAAATTCTATAGTAAGATCAGACAACTAAATGAAATAAGCTTTGTAAAACAGAAATGTGTGTTGGTTTTGCACAGTTTTTCGTAGCAGGGGGGCAACAGAGGTGGCTTCTGTGAGAAGCTGCTGGAAGCTTCCACCATGTCTGGCAGAGCCAATCCCTGATGGCTCTGAAGATGAACATGCCGCTGGCCAAGACTGGCCCAATTAGAGATGATGGTAATGCCTCTGTGATGACATATTTAAGAAGAAATCAAAACAAAGTGGGGTACTGTTTTTTTCCTAGCCAGAGAAGGGGAGGAGGTGAGAACATGTGAGGGAAACTACATGGAGACACCAAGGTCAGTGGAGAAGGAGGGGGAGGAGGTGCTCCAGGCACTGGAGCTGAGATTCCTCTGCAGGCCGTGGTATGACCATGGTGAAGCAGCTGTGCCCCTGCAGCCCATGGGGATCCACAGGGTATGCAGAGATCCACCTGCAGCCTGTGGGGGAGGTGTCCACACCGGAGTATGCGGCTAGTGGGGTTCGTTGCCCGCACGGTACGGCGTGCCTGTTTAGGGAACTGCAGTTCCTAAACAGTTCCTAAGTGCAGTTCACTCAGTTTCCCCGGCCGTCCGCCCCAAGCAGTTCACAAACCGCAGCGAGGACAAAGATGAAAGAGTGGAGTCTCTGTGCTACTTTTCCAAGTTTATTTCTCTGTCCCTAAGGACAGGGAGATAGATCTTGAATGGGAGCTGATGCCAAGAGAATCTCGGGTTTCTTTGTCTCGGCTCTGGGATTTATGGGGGTACAGTGAGAGGAGGATACAGCAGAGCCAACCAATCAGGAGGTTGACGACACATGACAGGAGACCAATAGAGACATCTCAGGTGAGAAACAAAGTTATACTAACTTACAAAAATTATCTCTAAAAAAGATTTCAGACCATGCGAGCCAGCCACAGGGTCAGAGACCCTGTGACGTGGCACACCAGGTGTGGATGTTGCTATGGTCCAGAGCTGTCTTTTGATTCGTCCTCTGGGATAGAGTCGGACGAGGGGACGTCGACCCACTCCGGCCCCCTCACTCCGAACATGCGCTGAATCACAGCAACAGGAGTGGGTGGATGCCTGGAGGAGGCTGTGATCCAGTGGGAAACCTGGTAGAGAGATAAAGCCCTGCACCCAGGCTGGAGCAGCCTGTCCTTGGAGCACTGCACCCTGTGGAAGAGTGACCCACGCCACAGCAGTTTTGGGAGGACTGTTTGGCCGTGGAAGGAGGACTCACGTTGCAGCAGTTTTGGCAGGACTGCTGCTTGTGAAATTGGAACCACATTGGAGAAGTTCACAGAGAACTGTCTCCCATGGGAAGGGACCTCACAGTCTCACAGGGGAACAGTTTCTCTCCCTGAGCCAAGGGGAAGACCTCAGGTGATGAACTGACCAAAACCCCACACCCTGTCTCCCTGCACTGTCAGTGGGAAGGAGGAAGGGGTTGCGGGGAAAAAAGGTGTTTTTAAGGGCTTGTTTTACTTCTCATTTTTCTGCTCTGATTTTGTTAGCAATAAATTCACTTTGTACCTCTAAGCTGAGCCTGTTTTGCCCTTGGAGTGTTTTCTCCCAGTCCTTAACTCACGAACTCTTCATTAAATTTTTCTCTCCCCTGTCCAGCTGTGGCAGGGAGGGGTGAGTGAGTGCCTGTCCTGGCTGCCTGGCATTTGGCCAGCATTAAACCATGACACATAGTAACAGCATTACAGGATTAGGCTTTCAGAAAGTTCTCAGGTGTCCAGCAATGGAATTTAAATGCCTGGAGTCAGTACATCCATGCAGAACAAGTCTCCCTGTGATTGTTACAGAGCTTTAATAGTCCAGTGAACCCACACACTATCCATTGGCAGCAAGGTTTTGCACACTTTGCATAGTTCTCTGGATCACTCTTTGTTAGACATGGAGCCTATGTTTAGATAATTCCCATCTAGATCCTAATCAATTTCCTTAACTTTAAACAGCTATGGAGCTGTTTTTATTGGACTCTATCAGATCCTAGTTTATCACCCAGAATTACAGTGATTTGTTTCAGGCCAAAAAGCCCATTTAATGCATGAATGGCCTTCTGCAGCTACCCTCACACATCTGAAAGACCCAGCTGGGCTTTGAAGCCAAAACTCCCTGTATTGGCAGTGCTTTGTCCTGCTATTTACCTCATTAATCATTTTAATATGTAAAATATCTGAAATTTTGAAATTCAGTTTTTATTGGGCGGTTTAGGCTAATATTTTACAAGCTTCAGGTTTTGTTCATCAGTTGTGTCAGGTGATCTTACTTTTGTTTCTGAAAAATTATACTAGTTTATAAATGTATTCATTTAATTTTACATCTAGCAGCTTGACTGCCGTTTGGAAGAAATAATGAACTACTAGGCAGAAATTTCTCTAGAGAAAACACAGTATTAAGTAGCTACTAAAATAAAGTCCAATGTTAATTTTCTAGGCCTTTTTCAAGTAACCTGGTAGTGAAGCAAAATGCTGAAAGGTATACGGGCATGAATAATATATATCACTTATTAAAGTGTACTTGGTAATATTTGCATTGCAAAAAGGGATATTGCTTTATTTATTAATTTTATTGGCTTACTGATATGTTATAATTTTGACTTCAGTTAACACTGTATTCTATCACAGCTGGAAAAAGAGATTGACTTCAAGGTGCAAAAATGTTGGATTGTTTTTTATGTTAAAAAGCACAAAGGAATATTTTATAAATTTCTCATATGACATTGCTTGATGAGTCATGAACTATGGGAGAAAATGCTAAGCCAAACAAGTGCAAATTAACTTAGTTATACTTCATTTTCTCTGAAAGGGTATAGTATGGTTATATCTTTGGAATTCTGACATAATTATCTATAATCATGAAAGAAAATATGACAATTCGATAACATCCTGTAATATAATACTGCATCCAGTACAAAGTGTCAAGAAGTGAAAGCTTAAATCACATGATGATAACATTTCCTAAACTATTAAAACAATAGAACCCTTCAAAATGAAAGAATTTAAATCATTCCCGATATGGTAGATTTTTTTGGCAGTCCCACACATATCAAAACTTCAAATCATACAGTCTGTGCTCTGTCTCGTGAGTAGCACTATCAAAGGGCAGTTTAGTAAAAAAAAAAGCCAAAGGAGCAAAAAATACAGATGTCTTCAATGAAGATATAGTGAAAACAAACTGTCTGTATAACAGAAACAAATGCAATGTAGGGTCAGAATATCACCTATGCAATTTAAAAGTCTTGACTATTTATCCTGATAAATAGTGCATCATCAGAACTTTAGATGCGCTGGTACATGATGGTGCTTTAATACAAATAATTTCAGCAGAATGTTAACAAACCTACAATGCAGATAAATTTCTTCAATTAGATTCCTTGTTAGCATCTGCCAGATTTTTTCCTTAGATGTAACTACTCTATCTCAATTTGTGAATGGCTTTTCTTTTTTCCCTGTGTCTTCTCCTATTTTCTAAAGTTTAAGGGAGCTGTTTGCCAGGTATACAGATTCTCATTAATTTGGCTGCATTCAGCAATCCATCTGTTTCATTACCTTTCAGACTTTGTGTCATTGCTTCTGTTTAAAAAGAGCTACCAGCACTGTAATACAAGGTATTGAATGCAGTACAACAAAGTCATGAACTATATAGGTAAAGGTGACATATTCTTAGAACCAAAAAAATATTCAGAACTTTTGAAAGAAGGTTGTGGTTAATCTACCAGTGTTTCTGCATGGGTTTCCCAGTTGTTATCATTCCTTGAAAAGGAGAGAAAAGAAAGCATCTCTGACTGGGCTAGTGCTCTTCCAGAACAACTATATATAAAATGAAATACAAAGATAAGAAAGAGTTTAAAGCTCCATGCTCACTGAAGCTAAGGGAAGACGTATAGACTGGTTTTGGAGATTACACAGCCAGAGAAAAGTAAAGATTTAAGGGAGACATTTTTTAGTCTCTAAAGAGATACAACTCTGCTTTTGCTGGGCACAATGTTAGGCTCCTGTCCTGGTTCTGGCCAGAACAGGGTTAACTTTTTAAGTAGCCAGAGGAGGACCTGGAGGTTATTCTATAGCACCTTATACCACATGCAGGGAGTGGGGGGAAGGGGTCTCATCCCTTTGGCAGTGGTGAAGTCAGTGGTGGGGCAGTGCCATGTCCTGCATGCTGAGTGCTCACATTTGAATTGTTTGTTGCTTTGTGAATTCTGCTGTTAATATTGTTGCTCCTGGTCGTGTCTTATCTTACTGCTCTTTCTAGTAAATTTTTCTTATCTCAGCCTGTGATATTTACCTTTTGTGCTTCCAATTTTCCTCTCCAGCCTGCTGGGAAGGGGGAGGGAGGAGTGAGCAAGCAGCACATGGTTTAGAGTGTTTCAGTGGGAACAGTAAATTAGGGAATACCGCTCCTAAACCACAACAGCTCCTGAAATTTCTCTGCACCCTGGACTTAATGACAGACAAGAGGAAGAGGCAAGGATGCTAGCAAACTCCTGTCACTCTGCAACAATGTAGAAAGACGATTCACTAAAACTTCCCTGTTTTTAAAAGGGGAAGAACACGTTTTTGCATATATTTCATCTCACTCATTTTCAAAAGATGACTGGAAAGCCTATTAGCACTTTAAAATGGAGACAGAAGGGGAGCAGAAGTATGTTGGTAATATCATAGCATCACCTGCTGTCCTGGCAAATCTAGCACCTCATCCAGTGTAAAGTTCAGATAGATATGAGGAATATTTGAAGCAAAACTTCTGGCTCAATCATTTATATTCAAGTCCTGGAAGACAAACTCTGCCCCAAGCAAGGTCTCAGTCATCCAGGTTTCACCTGTACTGCTTCTGATGAAGAGGTGCAGCTATCCTTTAATCCAGAAAGTATAGTAGCTATTTTAATGGGAGAAGTACTCCAAACTTCATCCAAAGCCCATGGAAGTTAACAGTGTTTCTGTGATTCAAAAGGGCATTACACAAATATATTAAAGAGATAAAGTATAAGAAGATGATAAATTCAAGGAAAGTTAATGACTCTGCCTAAGCAAGAAAGAAAGGTGGAGGAGAGTTTCAACATGACAACCTGAAATTGATAAAAAGCACTGGAAAGTAGAAGATATGAAAAAAGGCAGTAGGGGGAAAGTACTAATCATGTGCTGTCTGCACCCAGCCTGGAACATGAAACATTCAAGATGAAAACAAAACAAATTTGTCCAACATACTGTTAGTGTAGCAGGATATTAGGGTGTCATTCTGCACCACTGAGATCAGTGAGTGTTTTGGGTCAGACTAAGAGAAACTAAAGCTTTAGTTTTACTCTACTTCAGTGGTAAATGAGTAATGCATAAAAGAATTTGTTCAGAAATTATGAATTTACTATTTTACGCCACATGCAATAGTTCTGAGGAAGTTATTTGGACTACTCCTATATACAGTGCATAAAATTAGATATATTTAGTCCTTCACAGAATCAAGATTTCATAAATCAAGCCTTCACTTACAGTATTAGGGAAATAAATTGATGATGTGAACACCCTTGGCACTCAGACCTGTGGAATGGAGATGTTTTCCTACTTTTTTGAAAGTAGGACAGATAAAAAAAGATGCATTTCACTGTTAATCCTATGATCTAAGCACTTGGAATCTCCTTTGATTGCTACAGGGCAACAGAAGTTCTAGCAGTGTCCTGGGTTGCAGTATATTCTATTACCATTCTCATGAGTTGTTAAAACCAGGTGGGGCAGTGTTTCCTGGCCTCCTCCCTCCAGTCTATCTTTCTGCTAATGGCCCATCAATGCCTTGCCACAGGACTCAGAGATAACTCCCCATGGACTATCTTCTGTTAATGAGCCCATCAACACCTGACCTCATGACTCATCATCCCATTGTGAGATGCTCCACCCAGAAGGAGGAACCAAGCATTCCATCCTGCATATAATCTGAGACTCTGGACACCACAGATACCCTTCCCACTGGATTTCCCAGAGGACAGGAGCTACACAGCCACCACTGGATCTTCTGAGGAAGAGCAGACCCTTCAACCGGACCACCACTTCGACAGAGCCACATCCACCACTTCAGGAGGACTGCAGCCACCATCTTACTGGACTGCTATTGCCACCCTGATCAACAGGGTGTCAGGTTGTATCCTGACTCTGTCAGTTTAACCCTCTGGTTTTTTTTGGTTTTTTTTTCCTGCCTTTACCTTTTTTTTTAATCATTATTATTATTTCCCTATTAAATTGTTATTCTGACTTGGTGCCTCCCACTGGTTTGTTTTCAAACTAGAACAAGCAGTAAAACAGAATTTCTGCTGAAGTTCCTGTCCCAAGTATGAAATAAAGCAATGTAGATGTAAAATAGTATTACACTGAATTTGTCTGACAGCTGCCTAGTTACAGCAGACAATTATTTTTTAGTTATGTCTAGTTTGTCACAGTGTGATAAGGTTTTCTGTTGGAAATTCAATTCCCAGGGAATTCTTCTTGGCAGAATTGTTATTAAAGGTCATCCCATAAATTCATGCTTCAGATCAAAGTAAAGTTACATGTTCAACTTTTAGTCTATTCTAAGTTCAATCACAGCAGTGGAGAATTCTCTATTTTGGCACATTGCTAAAAAGTAAAATCTTTATTTCAAAGCCAGATAAAGAAAATGAGGTCTGTCAGAGATCAAACTGGCATCCTTGGAAAACAAGGTTGTGCTGGAAACAACCCAGCAATATAGGATTAGCAAGCTTTCATTCTACAGAATATCATCTGCAGTTCAATTCTGCATTGATTATTTGGAATATCTGTACTGAAATTTAAAAACTCTGTCCACAGTTGTTTTCATGTCAAGATGTACTTTAAAATAAAAAGAAGATCCCTCCTAGCTCCCTCAGTTGGTGGTATTTCCATTTTGCTTTTAATAAAGAATGTTAGTCATTTCCCCTGCCCCCAAAACAAGTTTTACCATGTTTCTTCACTTCTGCCTGTCAGTCTCCCAAACACATTTATTCACCAAGACTCTGTTAATCTCATTTATTGTAGAAGTTGAACTCTATTAAAATGATATACAAGCCATAGAGCTGAAAGAGCAAACTTGAAGGTTTTGTATAACATCTTACGAAATTAACCTGACTTTCTTAATCTTTTTTGCACAAGCCCTCCAGCCAAATTAAGTGCTTTTAGGAACCATCACTCATTTATAACAATAATATTGTTATAAGTAACGTCTTTTGAAGGTTTCCAGGTTCTAGCTGCAATTTGAGATGTCTTATACTTGGCTTAGGATCTTGCTTAAGCATCAGCAATACCGTTGGCATCACTACTTCTACAGAGTTGTGAAGGTGAAGCATTAATTAGCTCTTCAAAAAAAATTCTTTCTCCTCCAAAAGCATTGAGAGATACTACGATACAAAAGAGTTTTCATATTTTTTCATCCAATTTGTAAAGACTTGAGGGCTGAATCCAGAATCATTGATACAAGTAGGAAATGTGAACAATGAAAAAATCACAACCTTACAGTATAGTAATTTCTTTTTAGTATTGTTACTCCTGTTAGAGGTCCCAGTCCAATGCAGCGTACTTATTCCAGGTAGAACTGGATGAAGTAGGTCATTAGGATCTTTGGTTTATCTTGAATTCAGTCATATGAAGGCCTTATTGTGACAAAAATACAGAAATGAGAGAGGAAAACCTATTACTGTGTCAATTTGAGCCACGGTGAAAACTTCAATAGGGATTTTCTGCTTTAGATGACTTGTACCTTGTGAATGTTTAATAAGATATCTATATATAGGGTAGGTATTGTTCAAAAAGAAACTGTACTGTCCACGTAATATGTGGCCTGTTTATCTACCACATAACTATTTTCAAAAGATTCTATTAATCATATATGACCATAGGAGGCCTTTTCCATTCTGTTTGCCTCTCTTAGCCAGAACTATTACTTTCCTGTAAATTCCCATTATTTTCCTGTAGGTGTTTACCAAATAATAAACAGAGTACTTTTCAAACACATAACATTCAAGCCCATAATTTAAACAGTAAATCAGGGTTTTAGATTGTGCAATGCCTCATTCTTATAGTAAAGATTTAGAGAGAGCATAAGAAGGGACATCTCATTTATTTTTCTACCCAAGAACAATTTCAAGAGTGAAAAATATTTCTGGCACTCAAAGGTATTCAGGGAAAAAAAATAAAATCTATTGAAATAAACTGCCCAGGGATATCCAAATATTATTAAACCAAAAGCTCACAAACACCTCAGTACTGCAAGTTTTCTGAGTCAACTTCATGTTTCTAATTATCATTAATCTAACTGACATTGGATACCTAAATATCTTGGAAATCAAAGCCTCTTTTCTGTCTTAATAAAGTAAAGCCTTACACTAGCACCTATTTTATGAGCAGTCCCACTGGTTTTTCATCTTTTGACATTATGATCTATCAATACTTTTAATATTTTTCTATGTTCTCCAGGAATGTTTTACTTGACTGTTCATGATTTTAGTTGGGAAGTGTTTTAGGTTTTATTGCAGCCATTTTCTGTCATCCTTGAAGTGGTTGATCTTTCTTTACCCATTAAAATCAGTAAATGCTTCCATGGATCGATCTAAAACAAAATGCCAGTCTGAAAGCACATTGTTTCACTTCACTGCAACAAGTCAACTGGAAAGTTTTCCTGTAGGTCTCCATGATATAAACCACTGATCATCCAGGCTCCGGTCTACAGAAACAGGCAAAAAGTTCAGCCTGTACTTAGGCAAAAACCTGCCAAAATGCTTGGCCACTGCTCATTGCAAAGAGTGGAGGCACCAGTAGATCTCCCTGCAGCCTCATGACAGGAGGTGCAGGACCAAGCCAAATGCAGGATGGGAGAATCCTGTCGCTTTCCATGGTCGGCTTTGCAGTGCCAGAGCGTGATGCAGCAACCTTCCAAAAGCGTCTCCTTAGCGAAGCCACTCAACAGTATCAGCCACACACTCACACACGCATGTAAGCACAAACACACGGACAGCTTCAGTAATATGGGTCGACAGCAAAGAGGCAAGAAGGGTCTCTTTATAGAGTTACACAGACAGTGCTTTATTGCAGCCACCCCGTAAAGAGATCCAGGGACAAAGACAAAAGACAATGGAGAGTCCAGGTTTAAGTACGGGAGCGGGGCGAGCATCAGAGACCAATGATCTAAGGGCACGGGGGCGGCACAAAGGCAGGATGAGGGAATGGGATCCAATGGGGAAGCTCTGGGGGAGTGGTGATAGGCCAGGGCCAATGGGGGGGAATCTGAAGTGGAGAGCTTTCTATGGCATGGGACAAATAAGGTAACAAAGGGGCGGAGGGACCATGGGCCAACCAGGGAAGCAGAACTGGGATAGATTAACATAACAGGACAGAGCATCCTGAGAGAAGCTTTTTCTGTTCACCCTAATCTAGGGAGGATTCTCTGATACTAGGGACTGTCTTACCAGAGAACTGTCTTTGTTCCTTGTACCACAGGCCAACCAGCCACCACAGAATCTCCCTCCACAGTGCCCACCAGATTTTGTCTCATCAAGACATGGAATAGGGAGATACGATGGTGGCATGATTTACATTTTGTTTTGAGAGCTTGTGCTAAATTCTGTAGACACTGGTATCTCATTTTATCATGAATTCCATACTAAGCAAAGTGAAGGATTTACACCACCAGGCTGGAGAGACCAAGCTGTAGGAAATGCCCCTCCCCTCATGTCATCTTGGTAAGGTGTCTTACCCCTTCCTACAGGAAATTTACTTCCTCAGATTTTTTTTTTTTAAAGAAGAAAACTACCAATCCAAAACAGCTTGAATAGATGCATGATGAATCCCACTGTGCCTATTGGCATCAAAAATGTAATCTATTCATGTAAAAGTTTTTATAAGACTTCATATTTAACTATTCCTTTAAATGAAATAAAATAATTATTATTTTATGTTAATTATCTATTTGTATACAAACTATATTTTTGGATACAATTAATTTTGAAAGAAAGACGTTAAATTATACTGCTGCTAACATCTCTGCTAATTAGCAGAGTTAGAGATGGAACAAAGCAGAGCTCTAATCAGCAGGATTCTTTGTTCCATCTCCCACCATCTCCCCATGTATTTTCCCTTTTTATTTTAACATACAAAGTAAAAACTCTAGAACCTGGAAATTCTTCAGAATATGTTGAGTTTGTTTCTTTTTAATAAACATTCTGATTTCAGACTTGATTTTCCCATATTTTCCTCAGCCTCTTCTTTATGACAGATAAATTCAAACAAGCTCAATAACAGTATTGTTACTCTCACTGCAGAAGCCATCAGAAACATACTTTTTGTTGTTTAATCAATAAATGGAGAACTTGATTAATTTTTCCCTTTGAGACCTTAATCCTATGTAGTGAAGATTTGAGGACACCGCTGCCTGCTTGCAAATACTTCACAGAGTGAGAAACAGCCACATCAGTAAACTGTATTATTTACTGCAAATTAGTTGCTCATTTTTACAAAGCACATCACACATCATGTATAATTGCCATTACACATTTTCCTCAGTGTGTTGGCTATTTTTCATCAAGCTTTCCGTTCTCCCCCCTGTTTTTCCTCTATTATAATGCTATTTCACTAATGTTTCACCAATATAAATTTTCACAGCCAAAATTCAAATTGTTTGTGTGAGACACAATACCCACTTTCTTCCACTGTCCAAAAGAGCTCTTTGAATTAAAAAGAAGTAGACAATTACTGTGATCTAACAAAGATATGACAAAGGTACTACTGTGGGGCAATATCCACTGTGAAGGCAAAGAATAAACACAAAAACTAGGCAAACAGTCCAAAAGCAGACACTGCAACAAACTGATATAACACAAAGCATCACTCTACACATCTGGAAATGCAAATGAAACCATGAAGACAAAGCTGTAAGACTGAGATTCTGTGAGAATAGCTCTATTAAAACTGGAAGAAGCAAACAACAGACTTTTCTGCTTGGATAATCAACAACTTCTCCAACTGCATCTCAGCTTTCATTTGAATTGCTGTTTCACTATAACTGTCTCTGTATATGCACAGTGCTTAATATAAATGAAACTGGCCAAATAGCTGCTGCCTTTGCCTTCCCATCTTCTGACTGCCGAACATGCCACAGACTATGAAGCTGTCACAGCCAACCACCAAGAGCTGAGGACAAGCCACAGACAACTCTGAGGATGTGGTCTAAGCCACCTCCATATTGCAGGTCCCTCCATGCTATAGCCAATTTGGACAGCAGGAATTACTGGCCTTTAAATAAGGATAAATGTTAATATTATCTATAATTTCAGAATTAACAGCTGCTATTGCTGCTGCTGTACATTTTCCATTAATACTTTTGCTTCCAGGTTTAGCTCTTCACTGCTAAATAACAAGAAATTACCATTTTAGACAAAAACAGTGGAGGTGAGTTGGAGGAGCATTTGTGAAAGAGCTTTCAAATAGAAAATTCTTATGTGATGGGAAAGATCTTATCAGTACTTATATTTCCTAGTTTACCCAGATTTCCTCATATTTAATTTTATTTTTTTCCCTCAAAAGACCTGCTGTTTTCTAAAACATGAAAAACTATCCTTCAGGGATGGAAGCATAATTATTCTCTACTATTAACAGCAGCCAAGTCAATAGTGCAGAAATAGATTTCTCAATGTTTAGATTAAGCAGAAAATCAGATTTATCACACTCCTATGTCCTCTCCCTCTCTTTGTTTTATATTAACACTTAGATATTGTTCATAAAGAAGCATACAGAAAATTAGGATTACATTCTAATTAGCTCCCTCTATTATTTTAATAGTGATGTTTGTTTGGGTTTTTGTTGAGTTTTTTTGTTTGTTTGTTTGTTTTCTTGCAAGAGGCTGTATTCAAAAGGAGAAACAATAATTACAGACCCTAAACATTACTGTGATAAATGGATTCCACTCATTTATTTCACTTGCTTTGGAAGAATTGAAATTCCACTGGTTAATACTTACCACTCCATATGTTTTTACAGTTCTAATAATCCAAATTGAAGAAGAAAAACAATATGTTAATCACATGACTGTTCATAAAGAGATAATTATGTATAATGAGCACAGTCTATGAAACTTGCTTTAGCAAACACTGATGTTTTTATACAGTTTTTAACTTGCTTATAATTAGAAAGGATCAAAATGCATCGCTAAGGTAAGAGAAGGAGACAAAAATCTAATATAAATTACTTTAAGTTCTGTGCATATAGTTCTTTTATTCTATATGATATAGTAATTGAACTGAATGAAGTTAGAAGTTAGAAGCAAGCAATATGAAATTGCAGATTGTTTTGGAGATCCCATAATGGAACTGTGACAAATGCAATGGTCTGGAATCATAGAATGCTCAACCCTTTTACAGTGACATACACAGATACAATGTTAAAACATCGCTGTAATAAACTGATGCTGTATGCTTATTTTTGGAATTTCTTTCTCTGTATTGCTCACTCAACAGAAGATGAAGAATAGTTAACCCAGATACTAAAGCTATATTTAAGGTAGAAAAACGGCACTAATTCCCAACACCAAAAAGGTCTCCGTCACTCATCATTTGACGTTTTATTTCTCTGGGGACATGAAGCAGGTAACACTAACACTGGCAGAAGAAAACATTTGACCTAGTCCAAGAAGTAGTATTATTGTTTCATAGAAGAACCTAAAGAAGTGTACTTGTTGCTGGAAGCTTTAGATAGACTAAAGCATTGACTGGGAACAGGGAGACCATCAACAATCCAGAACCTATAGAAGTTACAGATCTGTGAAGCAGTGTTCTTTAAACACTTCTCTACTAGTGTAAATGCCTTACCTTTATAAAGCACTACTGCTGCTCTGTCATTTCTAGCTCTCCCCTCAAAATCCCTTTGTTCCTCATTATTTGAAATGATGGAAGTGAACTAAGCAGAAGTTCCAGATAGCGTTTATTAGTTTGGATTTATTTTTCATGGAAGACATGCTCTATACTGAGCTGGACACTGTGTAGTTCATCTAAGTAATTCAGTTGATGTATGAATTTGTAGAAAGAGTATAGACACACAGCATATTCAACTTTTTTATTCCCCTAAATTAAGTCACTGGATATCCTAAGAAAATAGAAATACAGCACTTGCTAAACCTCATGAGAAAAAATAAAGTGGTCATTGTGTTGTTTTCTTCTCTTTTCAAGAGTAATGGTCATTGCGTTGGAATGTGTCTAGCAATAAACAGCTTTGCAGTTAACAGATATCTCAACATTACTCCTGCAATTACCAGTATCTAATGCCTTAATATGTTTTATATTCAGGACCATAAGCACCATTTCAAAGAGTGTGTATGAATATCTATTCTTTAAAACACGTTTCCAAATAATTCTTAGCATAAGTTACAGGTTTTTTTCAGTTTTTAGCAGTTCTATGCACCTGACAGAAAAAGACATTTATTTTTAGTTCTACATATGATTGTTTGAAGGACAATGGTTACAAGCATATAAATCCAAAGCATCACAATGAGAATATACTAAAAAGAAGATACCAGAGATTTTATTATCTGTCTGCAAGATAAGCATTCAGTGTGCTTCACCACAAATAAAGTACTCTTGATGTTCCTTTTAAAAGCAATAGGAACCCCTTAAAATTTTCCTGATTTAAGTACAACTTTAATGCTGTTGCTCATGCGATGCACTACTGTTTTTTGCGAGTCAATAGCAGAACATGGTTCAAACAGGTTCTTATCTCACCCACACGTACATTCATCAATGTTTACATTTTAACTTTACCTTATAGATGTGTGAACCCACTTTTTCTGAGATACACATGTAAAAATTAAATCTGAGCTTGAGGAGCCTTGGCAACCTAGGTTTCCCAGTGCAACTACTGTTTATTAATAACACCCTCTCTAAAAAACAAATTGGCACCAGTTAATTACTTTTCAAGAAGAGACATTCTTCAATATATAATTTACAAAGCCAATTATACCCTGCTTATTAATAAGGGGAATGAGAAAAAGTTGATAACTACATCTGAATTAGAAAGAATACTTCCCAGGACTTCTTTCCAGTTTTGATGATCTCTGTACTGATTCACACAAGTCTACTTCTGCACATCAGAATCTGATTTCCAGATCCAAAGCCAAAAAATCTGTTAAGACATTTCCATTTTCATTACTTTTGCCATTTTTTATTTGTAGTATGGAAAATTTCTGATTCCTGTTGTACTAATTTCTTTCCCACCATTTCAAGTGAGTGATATGCTGTACTATATATTCATTGTCCTCTTAGTATATATAGCAAATGGACGGTCACTGTGGGAGTATAGATATTTTCTCTACTGTATATCTACAACACTTCTACCTGCACAAGAGATTAATTGTATAGATTTAACTGGAAGTTGTCAGGGTGCTGATGAAAAGAAATCTCTGAGAAGTAGCACCTACTGACCAGGAAGGCTCTGCAGGTTCCACGTGGGGTCTGCAAGCATGTGAGATACCTCCATAATAGAAGAGCTGAAACGGTTAAAACTATATTCATGATTAAACTTAAGGGGAAAAAGCAACACACAAAAAAATAAGATACAGGCATTCTTTCATTATGGGAATTGCGATGCAGGATATAATCAGAGAACTTAACAAGTGAACAAAATTGCATTGCCTATGACCTCGTGAGAGTCTCCATTTTGTTTTGAAACTAGAACTGCTACCACTGAGGTGTACCAAGCCATGACCACCCTGTCTAGCTTACCCTGGACATGAGCTGCCCTCTGCCTGAAGGAAGGGAATACAAGGTACCTACCTCTAAAAGATGTTTTTCAAGGATCACTTTTCAGCCAAATCTGAATACTGGCCACATTGCAGAAAGCAGTTTTATTGGACTGCAGAGACCACCAAGTCCTGCAGTCAGCCACTGTGACTGTAAAGACTCTTCTTGCACTGCACCATCTGGGAAGGGGAAACTAGGGATAGGAGGGGTGGGAGGGAGAGGATGGTTCTTTTTGCTTTGAAACATGGCAAGTGGAATAAGTTTCTTTTGCTCAGATCTTTAGAAGGAACCTCATGGATACCTAGCCTCACTTAAAAACTCCAGGCTCCCAATTTTAAAATTATTCTCTAGACTTTTTTTTTTTGTAAAGGAACTCAGGCCCATCAGTCATAGAGTCTAGCCTATAGTGAAACATCTAAAATGCAAGCATCAGAGAAGGCAATCCTTATTTGTCTAAGTCTGCTTGACAGCAGCTTTCTACGCCTTCCCAAGCAATCTGAGTAATTTGCAGCCTTTCTTGGCCTTCATGTGTGTATATTTAAATTTTATGCTTCAGCTACCCTACATAGATCAGTAGTGTAGGAACTAAAATAAAATTTTAACAGGTTACAGAGTGCTCTGAGCCTGACAGTGAATAGTTTCACACAGGAGAAAAATATTCATATCCAGGGCTTTATAGCTTCACCAAAAGAAAGCTACACTAAATCTCAGATGCAAAGAATATAATGCGGATATGGAGAGTGTTAAAAGGAAAGGATAAAGTGTCTTCACTAGAACTGCTGTTTGTACATGCCTTTAAAAAATACTTTTGCTGATGTAACGGAATGGGTGAAAAAGTCCCCAGGAATCTATCCACTGACTGTATGAACTGTCAGCAATCCTTTCTACTGACATATCATTTATTGTTGGACTATCCACATATGTCACTGGCAAAAACTCTGCACTGCAAGGCAGACCCAAGAGAAACCAAAGAAAGGGGAATTAATTCACAAGCACTTCCTCAAACTGCCTCCAGTAGATCCATTAGAGCTCCCTGCTTCAGCTGTGAAAGCAAAAAAGGCTCTGACTGCACTTTTTCTTAGGAACCTGCACCCCAAAGTTTTCCCTCTAAGCTGGCTCTCCCCTTCATTGTTATTCACAACCACATACCAAGTGATAAGGTCCTAAGAGAAACAGAAAGGCAGTTCAGTTATTTTGATGGAGAAACACAAAGAAAATTCTCCTGAAGCTTTTCTTAAGGCTCCCACTGCAAGTAAATCTATAGTTTCAACATAGTTACTACAGTGCAGAAAAAGATACAGCACATCCCTTACACACATCCCTGGAAAGCATGGAAGCTGAAATGCTTGTATCCTATTGAGGAAATGACTTGGCACTTCGAACACAAAAAAAAGTCTGTGATACAGAAATCTGTGCTGGAAATTTCACAAAGCAGAAAATATTATTGAATGTAGGTCTCATACTGACCTGTTACGGTTTGTTAGAAAAAAAACAAACTTTTTTCTTGTGTTTTTGGCCATCCCTTTGCTTTCATGACCATCCAAGCATGCAAAGTGCCGAAGTCTAAAGAAAACTAAGAATCTGTCCTCAAGACATCTGGTCTCCTCTATTTTTACCCTTTTTCACATCACAAGTATCCATAGATGCAGATCCCCTTTTGTATTATTGAATCAACCAATTGATAGATAAGCAGATATATTTAAGTGCTGAAAGGAGACGGATCTGCATAAAAGAAGTCACAAAGCAGCAACAGGAGAGGAAAAGCTGGAAACAAAAATCACTAGAATAAATAATTCTGCTGACAAGCAACTGTAAAACTTGAGTTTGGATTTAAAGGCGAGTGCTTTATTAGGGAGAAAAAGACAACTTTAAAGTGAGATCACCATGTTCAGCCATGGAGGCAATGCAGTTTGGTGGATTGCATAATGAATATTTAATTAAAAACATGTATTTTTGACCTACATTTATAACCACTGGTCAGTGACAACAGTTCTCACTGCTATAATTTCTACATGTTGATCATTTTCCACGTACAATACTAGCACAGTAGAATAGACAGGCTATGTTGGGTTTTGCAGATGACACCAGAATATAAATAGTAAGTGGCAATAATATTAAATTAGAGGAGATAGAACATTCAAACGGTCCAAAAGTGTTGATAGAAAGGATGAAGATACACTTGAAGAATATATCAAGCTTAGTTTCATTATTGATCTGCTTGATCTTTACTAGTGGAAGAAAGGTACTTCTGTAAAGTTCTCACTTCAGAGACAAACTTTAGCAATAATTCAAAAGAAAATACAAGCTACACAATGGAGGATAAAAAAATTGGGAGAAAAATCTGGAATAAGTTTTCTTTCTTTCCAACTTTACTTATCCATCCTAAATTTTTACTTTTGGGGATGATACCAAAAAAAAAAAAAAGGAGCAGAAACACAGCAGAGAAAATAAACAAGTACTCCTAACTATAAAATCACATTTTATTCCAAAAGGAGATGACTTTTTGGTATATTTAATAAATATATTAAATATTTATATATAGCAAATGATATCAACCATTAATGAGAGCTCCTGGGAAATTAGAAATTATAAAAGAAGCAAATTCCCATGTAAGGACAAAATAGCGAAGATATAATTATGGACAAGCAGTTAACAGATTATAAATCTGAAAGATAATTTCTAGCAGATTCATTTAGCACTATTAATTTCTGCTCATATTCTGACTACCACTTTATAGAATCCTTGTTGAAATAAGGGATTTTTCAGAAGTAAAAAACATTAAAGGCCAAGGTGACAATGAATATTTCAACTTGACCTATTGAAGTATTTGTGTCTCATGCAAAACCTGTTTTTGCAATTCTAAGCTGTTTCATAATCCAAAGTTTGTCCCACTGAAAGTAATTGAGGCAGAGAAGGCCAGGATCTGTTCTGTTGTGCCAACTGAATGTCAGTTTCTGAGGTGAGGTACAAAAGTAGCCTAAAGCAATATAAATTTAAAGCTCTTCCTACTGTGTTGTTCTTGACTAGTCATCGTATGCCTCTGATGATTTTTTCTTTTTTTAGTTTTTTTTTTAATTGGACATCCAGGTGTGTGACCACTTGGAGATGATAATAGTAGACCCATTCCTTTTTCTCTTTTCTCTCCAAAGGAAAACAAACCAGACTCTTATATAGAGTTAGAGGTTTCCTGAAGTATTTTGCTTTCTTTCTAGCAAAACTCGTTACTACCCACCACATAAAAAAGAAAAAATATAAAAGTTCACCAAAAATTTAGGAATTAAGAAAGGTTTTGGTTTTGGGCCCAAGTATTAATCTAATTTCTTTCAGACAGATTGTCTGTTCATTCATTCATTTTGCACAGGACAGCATGTGTATTTTTGTGTTGTGTCTGTTTTAAGTCTTGATTGATCCTGCACTTTAACCTGCCTCTGGTAAGTTCATGGATGGACAGACTGCAGAAAAGCAATGAATCAGTATACATTTGTTTTCTTACTCAACACCCACTGGACATGTCTGAGAGCAACTGGAATGTGGTAAGTAATCAGCTTTTTCCCCATTTTGCTTCCATTTGTTCCTCAATTCCTCGCCTCCCCCAAAATGCCCTGAGTGGGGAAAGATTCACTGCCTCAGGACACAGTGTGTTTTTCAGGAGAAAGTTAGATTCCTGTCTCATGCTACCCAGTAAATGAAACTTAACCCAGATTAAAACCCTTTAGGCAGCTCTCATATTGCAAAATGCCTTGCCTTCCTTTAACCTTCAGTTCATTAACAGGGTGTCTGATAAGAAGGAGCAGATTATTTTCAAAAGAACAGCAATGTCTTCTTGAAGACATTGCTCTCATATTTCTCATTCTCATTTTTTTCCTCCCTATGACCTTAATGATGCAGCTGTGTCCTTTACTGCTCACAGAAAGGTATAGTGAAAACTAAAAAAACTGAAAACATTAAAACTGCAAACATACATGGACAGTTCCAACACAAAAGGTGTCTAAACAGCGAGCTGTAGCTGGTTATTACCTCCCCGTGCAGCAAATCATCTGCATCTGAAACACTGGGCCTAGGTGCTTCCCTTCACAGGTAAAAGCACTGTGATCCTCCTTCAGGTGCCCACCACCGCAATCTGGCTGCCACCTCCAATATTGAATACATACAAGGACTGCTCTCACAAAAAAAGGTGCCAGGGCAGAGAGGTCTTGCTAGCCTTTACCTCCCCTGGGCAGCCTATTAACTGCATCTGAAACACTGGGGCAAAGTGCTTTCCTGCTGTGCTGTTTCTGACTGGGGTGCAGTTAAATTTCCTTCACAGTGGCTAGTGTGGGTCTATGTTTTGGATTTGTGCTGAGCACAATGATGATAATAGAAATGGGTTTGTTCTGTTACACAGAGCCAAGGCTTTTGCTGCTTTTAGCACTGCCAGGCCAGCAAGGAAGTTCGGGGTGCATGGAAGGGTGGGAGGGTATACAGCTGGGACAGGTGACCCAAACTGACCACAGGGATATTTCAGACCATGTGATATCATGCTCTGGATATAAAGTGGGGGAAAGAAGGAGGAAGGGGGGGTATGTCTGGAATGATGGCATTTGTCTTCCCAAGTAACCATTACATGTGATGGGGCCCTGCTCTCCTGGGGTGGCTGAACACCTGCCTGCCCATGGGAAGCAGTGAGTGAATTCCTTCTTTTGCTTTGCTTGTTTGTGTGGTTTTTGCTTTCCCTATAAAACTGCCTTTATCTCATCTTGTGGGTTTTCTAGCTTTTACTCTCTCAATTCTCTCCCCGATCTGGCTGCTGGGGGAGCGAGCAAGAGGCTGCATGGGACTTGGTGGCTGGCTGGTGTTAAACCTTCACACTTTCCCATTTAAAAGCATAATCATCCTCTTTCAGGAGCCCACCATCAAAATTTGCATACCACCTCCAATATTGAACATGTTCAAGGAATGCTCTCACATAAAAGATGCCAGGACAGAAAGGTCTTGCTGACCTTTTGTCTCGGGGTGACTTTGTGATGCTGTATCCCCTATCATCTGCTCTATGCCAGACATGAGTCCTGTGCCTTTAAGACAGATCCAAGAGAGAGTGGGGGGAAAGTAGTGGAATTCCTTCGGTGTCTGTGTTCAAAAAAACACAGATAACTTGCTCACTCTCTCCCCGGCTCTTGGCTCTGCAGCAGGGAAGAGAGTTGCCTTCCTTTGCTTTTTAGCTAGCTTCTCGTTCATTAGCTGAGGCAAGAAGTTTTCCTGGTACTGTGGCTTCTTCTTCTTCTCCTGGAACTGTTCAGCTTTGCTCCGGTCCAGAACACCATCACCGGGAGGCCCCACACCATGGCCCAGAGGGGCCCACGCCACACCCCAGCTCCAGAGAGAGCAGAGCCACACCTACAGACAGGACTCTGAATCTACCAGGTCTTCTCCACAGTGAGAGGTTTTATTATCTAACCTTATTCATTTTTTCTTCCTCATGCCTGCAAGCACCCTGCTTGTTAAATAAACAGGGTTTTTTTCGGTTTCTTCCAAGAAATTCCTTTCAAAGCTGGGGGCGGGGGAGGCTGCCGAAATCCGCCTTCCATTAGAGGACATGTTCATCTCAGGACATTTCCTCCTAATTTGTCTCAAACCGAGACACCTTTACCTCCCCTGGTGAGATGATCATCTGCAGCACCAACACTAGGACTAGGTGTTTCCCTACTGTCATTCAAATCTAACAGCCACCTGCTGCTTGTGATACATGTGGTGCTAGAGTTCAGAGAAATTATTTGGAAAAAACACTTTTCAATTAATGTTTTTATGAGCACATTATATAATTCAATGCTCTGTGAGTGCTGAATTTTAATTCATATTATTTTTATGCTGTTAGTGTGGACTCTTGAAACTTAAAAAAAATTAAACTTTAAAATAACTTAATTTCTGACTCAGAAATAAACCCCAAAATAAAATAAAAGCTAGAAAGACAGAATTTTTATACCTCCTGTACAATTGGAAACCAAAGTTCGAGAGAGAATTCAAGAAAATGTTATATATCCAAAATAATACCTAGAAATGGTCTAGAAAACATTCTCAATTCTTGATTTTGTTGAATCCTTTTAAAAAAGTTGAATGTGTCTGCATCTGAGTTGCATATATCAGGAAAGCAACTAATGTCTTTATGATTATATTCTGTTTCTAGCATAGTATATTAAAAAAATCCATGAGCAAGCATATTCTGATTTGTAATGTCTAAGATTAGTGGTCAAAAGCAGACCAAAGGTCACTCCCATCTCCATCACCTTAGAGCCTATGGGGTATAAGAAGTTTGTTAGCATAACTATGGATTTGGATTTCCTTCTTCTTAAAAGTTTGAACCAACTAAAAACTTCATTAGCAACTTCTGAAACTTCTGCTGAAGAGGCAAGATCATGGAAATGAAACATAGCAATGGTCTCCATTAGTCTTATGCATTATTCCTTGCTTTATCCTTTGCTTCTGCTTCACTAATCCTTCTGCTCCCAGAAGTGATGACTCAGCCGCATTTGCTTTCTTTTGGAAAATCTGTCCCCCTTCTGACTAACCAAGAATCAGGCTCTTATTCTATCATTATGCAGTGTGAACAGGAAATTTCATCCCTTTTTAAGCAGAAAGAGCTACATGGACGTAATGCACTTACATCAGCATTGCAGCTCTTAGAAGCTCACATAGAAGCAAGTCTCTTGGTGCATTTTCTTTGCTGTGGTCCATTTTAGTGTGTTCCATGTAGCATGTTGTATGAATTTATATCAACATCACATGTCTGACTTTCAGAGCTTCAACTTGCACATACCAGCATTCAGGTGGATGAATAGCTCTGGGTGACAATTCCTGAGCGCAGTTACTTCTGCTGGACACAAGCAAAGCAGCTGGGAACATTTTTCCTCCAGGAGAAACCTGAATTCCTACCAAAATTTTATTTATGATTTCCCATAGTGTGATTTATGGATAGACTACAGGCAATTTTTAATTAGCATTGTTTATCTAGATGTCTAGTGTCACTAGTTGATTTAGCATAGAAAGGATTTTTGCCTAAAAACAAAACTGGAGGAAAAAAAACCAGAAGTCAAACTTTTAAATCTCTCAGCCAGGCAGGAATAAACACAGTCCTTTCACTCTGAAATCTGATCAGCTTGAGTTGACCACAACTGTAATAGCTTCTCTCTTTCACACAGAAAGAAGTGGGATAATGGTCTTTACTAGCAGGCCTATAGTAAGAACCAAAACTGGTGTGCTTTGCATCCAGAAGGGAGCATGTTTCATATAAAAAAATAAGCAGAGAAAGAACACTGAAGTATTGCCAATTTTAGTAATTTGCACAGTGGTCATTGGGCACTCATTAATTACTTACGTACTCTTAAACAAATTGCAATTTATATTTCTCCTGATTCAATAGGGTATTGTTTAATAAAACAATAATTTTTGTGTTGATAAAGTCCAAGCTGCTAGAACAACTTGATTGTTTTGTAAAAGTACATTCTATTTACACCTTCTTTAAAAGTTTTAAGTGAGGTAGTTTCTTACCTAGGGGCTACAAATGTTGGACTGCATTACTCATGGTTGTATGACTGGAGAGCTAGTCCATCCTAGAGACCTTCATCCTTCCACTCTTTTCAGAGGCCAGCTTTCCAATTGCAGTTTTTTTGGCCTTTCCATTCAAGAAAGAATCCAATGTTATCTCCTCCACAGACTGAGAACATAATGAGTGTGATTGCTTGTTGAAGCACTTACTGTTATCTTCTTCTCAGTGCTTGTACTCTCTGCAACTATTCCTCAATAGGGCATTTAAATTTACACTAGCACTCACTGATAAGTACTGAGAAGAATACAAGAGCTAAAGTATACAGCAAAATACTAAGATATTAATTTTCATGATGTCTTCCCAGATTTATCTGTTTTCAATACATGGGCCAAATTCCCACCTATAACAGCTGCTAAGTGTGGATTCTGCTTGGGCCATCTGTGAATTTTAAGTGTTCAAATTACCTTCCTCTTGGCCACTCTCCACAAGAGCTCATTCTGTTTAATTGCAAATCATTATCGGAAGCTGCTGAGCAGAACCACCAGGCAAAATGGGTTCTGGATCCATGCACCATCTTACATCTTCTACAACACTTCAGTGACTAGAACTCCACCGCAAAACTATTTCTTTTTATTTCATAATAGAAATGAGGGGCTTTCTTCTATTAAGGTTAGGCATGTCAATGAAATGAAGAGCTAAATTTTATCTATTGACTTTTCTGACACAATGGCCTAAATCAGGATCATGACACTGACAATTGCCTGATATTGCAAAGACCAATATTTGGAAGAGTTTTCCTGCAAAAAGAATTTGATTTTCTCTCTAAAGCAACAATTGATGCTTCACCTACTTAAGTACTTTCATCTTGGTCCTGACATGTCATGAAGTTTTATACACTATAAAATTCTGATCCAACAAAGATATATAGGTTTTGGGTTGCAGACACTGAAAATCCCTTTAAGACTAAAGCCTAGTATAGTCATTTTTAGTTAAAGAAAGTATTTATACATAGGCAAGGATAACAAAATGCTTGCCTCAACTTTAAAAATTCCTAATGTGGTCAGACTAATTGAAACCCCAAAATCAAAAGCTTCTGTTTTCGCTATCACATCCACAAGAAAAATGCAATAAACACAAGAAATTGAACTGTAGAGTTATACATAATTTTTTATTAGGGTAAAAAGACAAGAATACAGGTCCAGGAAAAAAAAGAAAAAGAAAAAATAGAAATAGAAATATTTACAAATTAGAAACTGATTTTAATGCACAAGGAAGTAGAGTTTTGTCTAGAAAAATATTTCAGCTGAGTTTTTTTTGTACTTACACAGCAGCTTGTTGAGGGTATCAAAGCACTTGCTATACACTATTTATCCTTCTCCAGAAACACTTGTGAGGAACTGAAGTACAGTTTCTACCTACCAGATGGGATGTGATGTGATGTCATGGTGTAAGAACATGCCCTGGAGACTTTAAATAGAACTGTCAGACACACAATTCAAGCATCAAGCAATGTCTTATTTCTATCACACCTGCCTTGTTGGAATTCGGAACTAAACCCAGAAAAGGATCAAAAAAATCAGGAAAAGAGAAATTTAATACAGGATTTCCATTTTTTCCCATCACCTTAAGCTGTTTCTATTAGCCAAAAGCTAATTTAAGCAGAGCTCCTTTGCCTAGAAGTTCAATTTTTAAATATGTTTCATATTCAGATGGACTTGGCTAGATCTGTATAACAAGACTGTAATGGTTTTAGCTGCAGAAGAAATATTGCACCCACAGAGTTAGGCTTAACAGATACCCTTTTATCCCAGAGCTACATAATAGCATGTGTTCATCAGAGTGTGGGACCATATGTACTTTGAGAAACATCTCAGTGTGTTTGTTTTGTGAAATAACATAGTCCACTCTTGGATATTTCCTTTACATTTGCTTTCCTCTAGCTGCCTTCCCATCTAAGAGTTCCTCCTTTGTGGCTTTGGTTACGATTCATTTGAGTTTGAAGCAGTAAATGGGGGATGATGAGTTCTGTCAGTATCAGCAGTCAGAAGAGTCAGGTCCAAACAAATTGAATAGTTTCCTAATACTGGCAAATGCCACTTGTGTTCAGTCATAGTTCTTTGACTCAACACACAGCTTCATTAAGTGCCTTTAACTGACAGTGTGGGTTTTCCAGAGAGAAAGGGAGGTGAAGCTGTTAGTAAGAAATACGGATAACCCAGTACTGGTCTAAAAATCATGATGTCCCAATGGGGGCTATGACAACTGCTCAACAGACCCAACAGAGTACTGGCATAGATGTCCATTCAACAATTACTAAACATGTCAGAAAACTCATCTGAACCACCAAATTCATGGAGATTATATTAGTTGGCTGCTGGGAGATTACTGAAGAAGTTTCCCCTTTTCTGTGCTTCCTCAGGAGTGAGAGAATGGTTTGGGTTGGAAGGGGCCTAAAAGATCATCTAGTTCCAACCCTACCTGCAATGGTCAGGGATAGTCTCCACTAGACCAGGTTGCTCAAAATACCCAAGGCCTTTGTCATGATAGGATTTTGGCATCTCTGGTCTTTCAAACAGGTATCAGTTCCAACTCAGCCCTATGTACTCAGTCTTCCATACAAAACCATGCATAAGATGTCTAAGATGCAACTATATAGTCACTCTCAAACATCAAATTATACGCAATTCCACTGTTGAAAGCCACTTGTCATTATACAGCACTCTCTACTTTTCCTGACTGCAAAGAAATCAATAATCTTTCAGTGATTATTGCTAATGACCACTTACAAAATTAGCTATTTAAAGCATACTCTCCTTTGAATGTTCATGCCCTTAGCAGGAGCTGTAGGAGAGGTAATCTCTTTTTAAGTGGCTAATTTAAATGAGGGACTAAAATACTGCTTATTGACAATATGAGAGGCAACTAAGTACCATGAGATTTAATGATGGTATTACTTGTTTCCTTACTGGTGCTCAAAGCAATAATCCCTGAGTTTTCAAGTGCTTGACTGAAACTCTGAAAGCTCAAGTGGAACATAAAGCACTTGTGATAGAAGTGATCTTTAATCAGACAAATCACTTCATAGGAGAATGATTATTATATGAATAGGAGGTTTGAAAAATCTCAAGAGTGCATGCAGCTCTGGATAATTTTTCCTTGCAAATCTCATAAGCAGGTAAAAAACCATTTCTTGTATATATATATATTTGTGTATTTATTTTTATATATGAGATAAAAATCTACAATACAGAGTCATTACTTTATAGATATGGGAAATATGGACATACCCTAATACTGAAACTGGGTGGTCGACAATTCCCACTAACCCAGAACACCTGTAAAATATGAAACACAATGAAGAACTGGAAATTTTAAGGTTAATCCTGTGTTTTCTTTGTTATTTCATGTCTCAGCCTTTTTTCTTTGATTCAGTATTTCAGTGCAGTAAACTGGTTTTAAAGTGCCACTTCAGGCAACCCATACCTCTCACTTGCCTTGCACTGCTTAGTATTCACTAGTCTGTTTGTGATTCATTGCATGGGATAAACCTGACGAAACAATGAGAATTTGCAGCCAAATCCAAGTTGTGACAAATACTCAAAATGCATTCATGTTCCATACAAAAATAATGTTTCAAACAGTATATCATCTTTCACATTTTACATCCCTATTGTGTTCTCAAGATCGTATCAAATTACTTGTCGCTGTGACATACCGAGAACGGCGAGTAACAACACAATCCAAGTTCAGGAAGAAAGTAGTTATTTAATTAATTATAATTTGGTTTATATAATTTGGTTCCCAAAGATGACAGGAGGTCACTGGATCTTGGACCAGCCACCCCCTGTCCCACTGGCTAAAGCTCACAACACCTACTTCAAAATATTATTTCACTGGGTACCATAACAACTCTGAAAAATAGATCCCAGGCACACAGATAAAAACCCAGTTTACAAAAAATCCGTAGCAGTGTTTATCATAGCTTTCATGAGGATCACAGAGCTCTTACAGAATGCTGCAGAAAGCTGAAAAATTTCTCTAATAAAGCTTTTCAGCATCTACAATTACTCACTGGTTCTTAAGCTTTGAATGAATGATAATTTATTGTTGGCTAAGAGAACAACCATCAGCTGGATTTTTTAAAGTGATTTGCTTGTTTTATCCCATTTTCTTTCTGACAAGAGAAAAAGATTGTTGCTAAAATCAGCTGGAGCTGTCTTGGAAGAGTCACAAACTACTGTGCACAAGAGTCTGCATTTTATCTGATGTACTAAAAGAAAGACTCAAAAAGTGTCAACTTTTGTTTTCTGCAAGCACTATGCACTGCTGTGGAAGAAACCGTAATATTTATTCTTAAAGAGAAAAGATTCTATTTAATACACTCAAACTCCATAGTTTCCATACAGAGTCCTCCACCCCCAAGTCCACTGATGAAAATCTTCCGGTTTGAGTATAACTTGAGCAATAATTCAAAAGTTAAACCCTTGATTTCAGCCATTCCCAAAGCTAGTCTGCAGTTAGGAAAAAAAAAAAAAAAAAAGTAGTACTTCAATCATTTTCATGTACCCTGTACACTTTTTTTCTCTGGACACTATTGTCCCCCAGAAATTTCTTACATGATAATAGCAGCATTATAAAATAAAGATAGATCCTGTAAGTTGAGATTTCACTTTGCTCTATTTCCAGTGCTATGTGTTTGAATGACTAAGTTATTAATTGGTCCTCCTCAGTAAGGAAATATAGAAACTTTCCCTAACAGTTTATCTTAATAAGCTGTTCCTAAGCTGAAATAACTTGTAAACACAATAAGCTTTTATCCCATAACATTCTGTCTTGGGGTGACTTTATGATGCTGTATCCCCTATCGCCTGCTCTATGCCAGACATGAATCCTGTGCCTTTCTGTGCCTTTGAGCTGGGTCCGATAGAAAGGCGGGGAAGCCGAGCAAATCCTTCAGCGTGGTTTGTGTTCCGGGACTGAGAGACTCCCCTGTGTTCTCACCGCTGCAGAGCCGAGGAAGCACCTTCCTGCTTTTCCCAGCTCTCGGCTCCTTTTCTCAGGAGAGAGACAGAGAGTTAAAATTCTTTGCTTTTCAGCTAGCCTGCTAGCTGAGGCAAGAATTTTTCCTGGGACTGCGTCTTCTTCCTCTTCCTGGAACTGTTTCAGCTCCGGTCCAGAACACCATCACCAGGAGGCCCCACATGGTGGCCCAGAGGGGCCCACGCCGAACTCCAGCCCTGGAGAGAGCAGAGCCACACCTACAGACAGGACTCTGAATCTACCAGGTCTTCTCCACAGCGAGAGGTTTTATTATCTAACACTATCCATTTTCTTTTATCTCTTGTGCCTGCGTGCACCCTGCTTGTTAGATAAACAGGGTTTTTTTCACTTTTCCGCCAAGAAATTTCTTTCCGAACCTGGTGGGGGAGGGGCTGCTGAAACCTGCCTTCTATCAGAGAACGTTCATCTCAAGACGTTTCATCCTAATTTGTCTCAAACCAAGACACATTCAAAATACCATTTCTTTGTTTACTATGTATCTGGTTTCACTTGCTTGTTAATATATCATCATCATTTCCTCTCTTCCTTGCTATGTATCCCTTCAAGAAAGAGAGCTATTTTTTGTATCTTTTACTTTCTCTTTTCTGTCAAATGTTTTGTTCTTGAATTCCGGGGATGCCCCTGGGGTTAATGTCTGTGCAAAACAAGAAATATTATTGCAACCTGTGAAGGGTTGGGATGTATGAATACATCAAAAGAAAGTATCTTAAAGTAGCATCTTAATCGTGTGCCTTGTGAAATGTAGGAGTGAATAGGACTACTAAAAAAAACATAATCTTTACAGAAGGAAAAAGAAATTACCTGCAAAATTGGTGTGGCTTTTTGTTCAGGGTTTTGGGGTGGATGGAAAGGGATTTGGTAGACTTTGTTATTGAGAACAAATAAACAAGCACAATATGGTATCCAAGAGTAGGAATTATAGGCTAAAAGTTCTGAATTCAACTTTTTTTTTTTTAATGGGAGAGTGAAATATAGTTCAGTATCTCTTTCCCACTCCTTCTCTTTTTACTGTATTTTTTAATGCAATTTGCTTTCCTGGTCCTTTTAGTGATGTCTAATTTTATATCTGTTGAGGGTCATTTCACTTTAACACTGATCCTTAACCGATTACTTGACATTTTGTCTTATCCATGAATGAAATATAGGCCATAAATATGTACTGGCTTACTATTATTCTTTGGAAAGCTGAAGAAGCACCCTGGAAGTGTTAAAGAACTGCTCTATTTAGCAAGCTGACTGATGATATTTCATATATTCCAAAATTTTTAAAAAAAATATTCTCTATTGCTAAATAGCAGGTACA
>VZTI01001370.1:0-24177 GCA_013397865.1 Struthidea cinerea | reverse complement strand
CCCCTTAGGGCATTATCTTGATTTGTTTGGTTATTTACAATGCAAAATAAGGCCCCTGCTGTTTTTTTGCTCCCAGATCAAGAAAACACTTTATCACAGCTATGTACTGTAACATTTTTATGGGTTGGGAATAGACCGTTAATTTAAAAAGAATACTTATTTTCCCATACTGACATATGCTGACATGAGAAGTCTTACTAACAATATATTTATCTCAATTTAGTCATCTTACTCTACAAGTTAAGGCCTGACATCAAAGTCTAGTTCCAGCAACCAACTAATGAAAAGCTCTCTCTAGTGCAACTTAGCCTTCCAACCCAAATCATTCTATGATTTGTATATGCAAATTGCCTTTCAGCAATATGGCCCTGAATGTGACACTGTAGTCACTACCAGTCAATGTGACTGGTAGTCAGCATTGTTTCACTGCAATTAAATAAGATGTTGCAAGTACAGATTAGAAGTACGAGGTGAGAAGAAGCAGAGAAGCAGATAGAGGGATGCTTGCAGTGCTCTTCAAAAAACTGTGAAGAATGACAAATATAGAAATAAGCAAAAGCATAGTGAGGATGTAGAAAAAATTGTCTCTGAAGGAAATGCTTTTCAAAGTTATCTGGGATGCACCTGTCTGTTTTTACTGCATGCTTGATTGTGCCAAGCCAGGCCATGGAAGGCAGCAGAAAAACAGATGGAAAAGATCTTTAGATTATTATTTTCCCTTGTCTTACTTCTTTTCGATAAGCCTTTCTGGTTGTGTGTTTGGTTTGTTTTTTTATGAGCTACTGTGTATGACATGAGCTGTTTTTCACATAGAAAGGTGGGATCCTGCAGACTAGCAGTCGCACAAATTTCAACCTCCCTGTGAAAACAGAGACAGGGATTCATATACTGGGAGAGGGAATGGCTGGCAAACACTTAGCAGTCTTTCAAGCACATCAGCACTTTCCTTAAGAAAACATCTTCAATCTGTATGGGAGCATGATCTTTTCAATCATGCTCCCATACAAATCCACTGTGATGAACTGCAGGAAGCCACTGGAAATGCAAGCATGGATGCAAGCACAGGGGCTGACAGAAAGAGAACTCCAGGCTTAGTCATCTGTGGGCTAATTTGTGCTTGCAGCTTTATCACCCACTGAAGAGATTTCTGTGGCAGATTCTTCTTCCCCTGCTGTGAACACCCACACTCGCAGCCTTCTCAATTAAAGGTGAGAGAAAGAGTCATCCTCTGACTTGGCCCTTTTTCAGAATTCTGCTGGAAACAAACATAGCACACACTTGTATCACAGAAATTTCAGTTAATCTAAATACACAGCTTCACTTTCAAGTAAGTCTCAATCAGATAGATGATGTGCATTCTGTATATCCACATCACCAAGCATTTGGTCAGGCAAAAATAATTCCAGGTAAAATTAAATCTTTTGCAGCTTCTGGGGACACAGCACAGCATTAAAGCCAGCCGCTCTGCCCATATAGCATTGCACAAATTTCAGCATCTACATATATTCTGCCTGCAAATGGGAGCAGTTCAACCAGTTAAGGAGGTGGATTTCCAGTTAGCACTTACTGCAAAACCACGACAGCACCTGTTAATAAGAAATTGTTAAACTTTAGCATCAGAAACAGCTCACATTGTATTGTTCAGTAATGGGAGTCAGAGCCCAGTGATGGATTTTATCAAGGTTTGTAGGACTCTAAACTGCATATAATTATTACCAGAGGGTTATTTTTTGAAATAAATCTCCTTATAATATTCATTGGCTAAGCCACTTTTTTCTGCCTGTGGGGTTATCAGTTTTCTTCAGAACTTTTTAATCCATTGTCTTCTTGGAATAAATTTCATCCCAAATCTCTGGCTTTGAATTGTAGCTTAGCATAAAACCAAAATGAGAATTGTATTTATGTCCTATCAAAGTTAATTCAGTGAAAGGTAGAGGGAGAACATCGAGAATCCAAACAGCATAAGCCAGTCCCTCGCTTTATTAGGGATGTGCTATTCTCTACTGCTGAAATATGAAAAATCACGAGATTGCTGTCAGAATCCTAAAATATGCCTGTAGCGTGACATAACTATAAATGCTG
Source organism: Struthidea cinerea (assembly GCA_013397865.1). Classification (NCBI taxonomy): domain Eukaryota; kingdom Metazoa; phylum Chordata; class Aves; order Passeriformes; family Corcoracidae; genus Struthidea; species Struthidea cinerea. The sequence continues at coordinate 22,095 of VZTI01001370.1, read as the reverse complement.
TTGCAGTGTCTTATTTCATGTAAGTCATCATGAAAATTTAAGAGCTGAAAAATCTAGAGAAATTCATATATAAATGTGCAAATAAATACACACTATTCAATGACAGCTTGGAGCCATTGACTGAATCCTCACTTCTGATGACTCACAAATCCATTTTTCTCTGTGTCTATGGACTCTATGGCCATAAGTAGCTGCAGAAATACTCCTGAATACAAACACGTTCTCTTCCAACAGCAAACTAAAGATCACTGACAAGGCCTTTCAGGGAATGTAAGGTTAAAAACTAATTTTTCTTTTCATTTTTTTTTTCCTTCAGGCTTTTAGAATTCCAGAGAGTCTTCCAGGAACACCAAAAATAGGTGTTCCAGAGCTTGCAGCTGGGAACAAAGCCTTCCAGAACAATTTGTTCACAAACCATCTAATCTCTTTACTGAAAATACCGGTCAGCTCAAGCATTTCAGAAAACATCATCTTCTAGGCTTTTCTTATGAATAAAATAAAAGGCATAATCTAATTCCATTCCAAACAAGATGTTGAAAATTATTCATTTTTTCACTAACCTAGGGAGGAAAAATTCAATCACCTCTTTGGACGTCCTGTTCCTGAGAGAATTCTGTACTTGGCAATTTCCACTGTGTTTCCCTGGAGGTATTGACACAACCTGGGACTGCAATTTTACTCCTTTGAGAAGAAAATTGCAGGAAATTCCTGTCCCATTGCAATCCTACAAAATGCTGAGTTATGCCTCAAAGATTTTTCTTCCTAAGTTACCAAGACATTCTTTTCCTATCTCTTGTACTTTATGTGAATGAGTCTACAGTGTGACCAATACCCCTAATGCAAAATAATTAAAAAGTCTCCCCCCAAATTATACTTATTGCATAACTTAATTTGGTTTTCAATACATAGTCATAGACACAAGCAGAATATATCTCTCTGAAAAAAAGTTAAGGTGGATTTAATTGTCAAACTTCCCTCTGGCACCAGTGTGAGCAGAAATGTCCTTACTATGAAAACCAAATTAGCCATGAACTTCACTTGCATTTCAGTAAGATGAATTGCTTCCTTGATGAGAAAAGACAACATCAGGAACCTCAAGAGGAAATATTTTTTAAATTTAGTTTTTCAAACAAAAGAAGCTCTGTGATAACAAAGGTAAAGATGATGATTTCTGAGTTTGCATTAAAACCAACAATTATTACAGTCACTATTTTTCTAAATCCATAAAGGAGGGAAAAAAAGCTGAAAACCTGTAAGTCAAATTGTTTTCAAGGCTTGTACTGGCACCCATTAGTCCCTTGCAGCTTCCTCTAGAAAAACTGCTTAAATGCTGTTTTGTAATTCTGTGCAAACATTCTTCTCGTGATGACAGTCACATACAATTATGCTTAATTGTGCTTTTTTGCTTTGTCAGGGTATAAGCAATGTTTGTTACTTAAGTTTTCTAAGCCCTGCACTTTAATGCACATCCTCATTTATACGGTTGTAAATATATTTGTGAACTGCAGCTTTCATTCCCACACTTAATAAGCTGTAAAATGCAAAAATATAAATATCAGAATCACCTACAAAAAATCTTCAGTTTAATTTAAAGCTCTAGCAACAGTCAGAGGGAGAATGCCATAGCAACTAAAGATTCTAAAACTATAGATTCATATAAAACCCAATAAAAGCATGATCCTTGTGGAATAAATGCACATGTTCAAATTCAGAAAATAACAAGAAAGAACATGACTTTATATTTGAAATTTTGATTTTGAGAGTGCTGAGCTAAAGTAATAGCAGAAGTCATAACATTTTTATGTAAATGCTTTGTACCTCAATGTCTGAGGAAATGGCTATGGCATCTTATATCCTATTTCTTTTAAGGAATAAAAAAAATATGGGGCATGCCTTCTTTTTCACTGTTCTGTTTGCAAACAAAAACAATGAAGAATGAACGTAATAAATTCAGACTCAAGTGGTGTCCTAGTTTGGACAAATTTGGAGGAGAATATCCTCTGATAGAAGTCAGGTTGCAACCACCCCTCCCCCCCAGGTTCGGGAAAAAAATTTCCTCAAAGGAAAGTGAAAGAGATAACAAACTATTTATTTAACAAACACACAGGTGGGGAATAATAATGCTAAATAATGAGATCTCTCTCTCTCTGTGGAGAGAAAACCTGAGAAGATTTCAGAGGTCCTCTGTAGGTGCGGTCTCTCTCCTCCTCGGAGCTGGTCGGCGAGGGGCCACCCCCCCGGGCCTCTGGGAAAATTCTCCTGATGTGTTCAGATGATGTTGAAACAGTCCAGAAGAGAAGGAAAGAACAAAAAACCCAAAAATCCTAGGAAAACGAAATTCAACGCTCCGTCTCTCGCTGGGAGAAAAAAAGAGCCAAAAAAAAAAAAAAAACCCAAGGGTACCACAGAAACAGAGGAGCGTATCTCCGTGTCCTTGAAACAACTGCTTTGAAACGTTTTTTTGTTTTCTGTCCTTCTCAGGCTCAGTTTAAAGACACAGAAAAGACTGGTGGGCATAGGGTAGCGATAGGGGATACACATTATAAAGTCACCCCAAGACAAAGAGTTTTTGGTCCAATCAGTATTTTCAAGGACAAAACAACAACTCTTGCAGCAGTTGGATTCATATGGCAATAGGGTTGCTACACCAAAACTGCAACAGGGCCAGGGACTTGTTCCTCCTGGCCCAAAGCAAAATTCTCTCCTGCCCTCTTGGTTTTGTCCTGTGAGACATAATGACACACCTTTAAAAAAAGAGAAACAAAATTATAAAAGACAAAAAAAAGAACAAATAAACAAAATACCAGACAGGTGAAAACTATATGTTAAAGGTGGAAACTTCCTGTAAAGATTTTTCACATTTAACTGTCAGAAAAGGACAAGGACACACTTGTTTCCCATCTGTCTGACTGCAGAAAGATGAAACTGATGATGTGGTACTGGGATTCCACAGCAGCGGGAGTAAACGTTTCGGAATTCATATCCCAAACCCAAGAAAAGTAGTATCACTAATCCCCTTTCCTGTCCCCTTCTGATAAGATATGAGCAGATCAGATTGGCCCAGCTTTCATGGCACTGATTAGCTCTCAGCAGTCTCTTATATTGCCTCTGCAGCTCTACGAAAGTATCTGTGAACCATCTGTTTCCCTTTCTTATATTCTGTTTATTCCTTCATTCATTGCTGTTGAGAGGACTGTTTCGTCAATCTAATTAGGAAGGGATAAGTAAGCAGTTTGCTTACTTAATTCAAGCAGTGAAAACGTTAATGAGCTCCAAGTTACGTGCCATCATTAAAAGAAATAGACACAGGGTTTTGGCTCCTTTGCCCTCACTGTACATTGTTCATCATCCCAGATGCAGTGGCACCTGGGAGCCAGAGAAATCCAGATCCATGTGTCCTTGGAATCACTCTGTCTAAGAGCCTTGTCTAAAACAATAAGCAGACTATTGTGATGGCCTTGCACTTTTTCCACTTCTAACCCAAGGAATCGTCTGCTGTTGATTTTTTCCAGTGAAATCTGTTCTGTGCATGTTGATCACCACTACGTGTCTGTCCCATAAAAAAAGGCCAGACTGTTTTGGAACTTATTCACTTCTATGAAGAGATATTTTTGGCACATGCAGCACAAATTTCACATGACCTGATGCACTGTAGAGATATTACCCTGTTACCTACATGAAGAACAACTTTTCATTTGTATCCGGATGCTTCCAGGGCTCTATATAGTATGGCATTAAATATTGCAGAGATTTCACATAGAGGCAAATGAAACCTCACTCAGAGGCAAGTGAAACCTCACTCACACAAATACACTGAGTCAGTTACCACCATACGGTATGCTCCATCCCCTTGAGCCCCTGATGAGGGGAAGTATTTTGGGGCTTTTTTTCCTTCATTTACCCTTCCAATTCTAAACAAAATTAACCAAGACAATTTTTCCATAAAGAGGAAAAAAAAATCATAAATCTTACTCCAAGCAAAGTTTCAGTCCATGAGAAAAGAAACACAGGTAAGACCAAAAGAATTTGGATATCCTACAGAAACCATCTTAAAAGGACTTAAATACCACACTAGCAATGAGAAATACCAAATGTTTAAATAAATCAGAAAAAATAAGTCATGTGTTAGTGTTTAGGAGTGGCAGGGTGTGACAATGTCATAACTTCACCAAGGCTCTAGAACAATAACATAGATTCTGTTTCAAAGGTTTTAAAATGAATAAATTTTAAAAAAAAGACAATGGACAGTAAGTGAATATGAATAAACAGGGAAAAACTGAATAACATATTTTAATCAGAATTGCACAGTGTTAATGCAGTAAATCTCTTCATGGTGCAACTCTCTTAAATAAGTATATTTACACCTTGAAAGTTTTAATGTAATTCTACATAAAAGTTTTCATTTTCTCCTTTCCACTGTCTAAAAGCCATCTGCAATCACTTACTAAATATAACCACAGGAAAACCAACAAGACCCCATAGAAAAGGTAATGCAGTTGCGAGACTGCAAATTTTTGCCCAAAATCAAAACTTTCTGGCTTGATTCCAGTCATTCGATTTAGCATCTCTGAAGGCTGTGAGTAAGTCTTGGAAATACAGTGTTATTTTTCTGTTTCCTTGCATTAGGGTGTAATGCCAGGAAAAAACTTCTCTAAGTGAGGAAACAGGCTAAGCAGAATTCTACTAATGGCTGTTGAGATTTGTACAATCCAGAGTGTTAAAACAAAAATATACAAATTTTAAAAAGGAAATAAAAGAGCTGTAGTGTTCTCTAATGCAACTCAGCACTCACTTCTGTAGACAGATACACTCCAGTAAATCTACCACCTTGGCTTTATAGCATCTGATATACTAGCACCTGATTACTAATAGAAATAGAATACTCTATTTCAAAAAAAAGACATCATGAGATGCATATGTGTTTGCCAAAACAACAAAGAATTATTGCTCCATAGCTGATCAGGGAAGTAGTGTCTCCAGAGCCACCAAGACCTCAAAGACATTGTCAGGAGCTCCAGACACATTAATGCCTGTGTGGTGAGGTCACAGTATCTTTGGATTTCAAACCACTTTTTTCCCTTCCCTGGAACTGAATGATAATTTTTCATATAATAGTTTCAAACCTGCCAAAACCATTTTGAATGAAAAATTAAAATGAATACATAAATGGAAGGAGTCATAACTGTTTTTTATTAAGGATTATTTTTCTGTGAAGACTGAAATATTCTACTTTTCTCAATTAATAATATTTCTCTTTGTGCATTTCCAATATGCCTGGAAAGGTCTTATGCCCTGTGCAAAAGATGTTGAACACTTCTGAAATCAAGCTACTTATTTCAGTAACTGATGCACAGACTCATACAGATGGCATAACTTAACAGGCAAATAACAGTTTCTTTTACATTAAACTCTCGAAATATTACAAAGCTATTGAAAAAATCCTGAGAATTGCAAGAATCATCTAGGTAGAGGGGTTGAAGTTTATCAAGAATAGATCTAATGCACCTAATTTTGGTAACATACTCACAGGCTGAAAACCTGTCCTATATCATCTCTTCTTTGTCTTCCCTGTTTCTCTCATTAGAATTTAAATCCCATTCGGTACACTACTTTGTACTTGGAATTTATGCATAACAATATATGCATAACTCACTGCTACACTTGATGAAAATTAAAGCTGAATGCAATTTTTCACTGAAGTATGTGGATTCAGGTTTGCAGCATTTTTGATTTTGTGTGGGATTTAACTCAGCTGACTGTATATCTTTGAAGAACAAACTATACTCCATTCATGACACAGAATTTTCAGCACTTCAGCATTTTTGTGATGAAAATTCAAATCTGGCTGTAGTTTCAGCAAAAAAACCCAGTTTTGTTTGCAATAGCCAAATAGAATTAATAATATGTTGGAGTTCAATAAAATATTTCCTTGAACTAGTAGAATTTTTTTCTAAAAATTTAATGAATTTTTTTTCCAAAATACCTGTATGTGGCAAATGAAAAACTCATTTTTCCCCAATTTATTTTTCCTAAAACCAAGAAAATAATTCCTATACTTCTGATTGAATCCTGATTTTTTGGAAGGCAACAACACAATATACCTATAAGCTTTGTTGACCTCTCCTTCCTTAGGTGATGCCTAGGAAAATCCCTTTATGAAAAAGAAAGAGAAACAATTGTCCAGATCTAGCCTTTGAGTATAACACTGAAAAAGGAGTCAAAGACCAGATCTGGTGGTAGACCCCACTTAGCAGTATCTACTACACAGGGTCACTTAAGCATGCTTCTAATAAAAATAAATAAATTATTTAATAAAATAATTTTTTGTTTTGAGATCAGCAACATCCTGTTGGAATACCAACACAATTACTGCAGAGAAATAATAAATGGCTAAGTAAGAATTAATTAATATCTCCCTCTAAGCCTTGAAAAATCAGTACATGAAATTCAATTTTCCCTTCCACCACCAAAATTTCTAAAAAAATATAACCTGCAATTTTCTTTGCATTACCAGGTTGTTTTATCTTGGAAATTTGAATTTCAGGAATAATATTCAACATGATAGAGTATCAAAAGATGCTACAGGATCAATCTTGGGGTTTTGTCATAATTTCATTTAGGTGTCTCCATTTCATTCTGACAGTGTTGAAATCAAAACTGAAAACTGCCATAATAGTTGTTAAAAATATTTTCTGGTGGGACTTTCTTCCAAAAGATTAAAAAGTAAGAAAAATGTACAACAAACTCACACCATATTTTTGTTAAAAAATGTTTTCTTGGCACAATTCCCACCAATACTTGCTTAACCCAGAAAAATGAAGAAGAGCAACAAAAATCCACTTTGCAGGTGACAGACAGTGCCATGGGCTATTGTATTTCATAACTCTGCCAAATGATTTGATGTAGTTTAATGAAGTTATTAGCATGTGTAATTATAAACTTCCCAGGTAAAAACTAAATTCAGAATCTCAATTTCAAAATCAAATTTGTGTATGTCCAAAAATCTGGAAACTATGCAAAATTGGAAGACATTCACTAATCTCACTCAGTATTTCTTAGCTGACAAGTCCTGAGAATTAATCTCTGCACAAAATGCTACTTTTTGGAACATTTACAACACCAATGAAAAGCCTAAACAGCATCCTCCAATGGACTGTCATGAAGTAAATGTAACTGGACAAAAAATAATGGTTCCATATTCCCTTTATAATCCTGATTATTCTCTTGTATTTCCTCACCACCTCCTACACTAAGGCAGAGGCTGTGAATAAAAACCAACAAGACTGGCTGGACTGACCAGTCCCTGAGCAGCCTTAACAAGGTTGTATTCAGCTGTCATGAGATGTACCTTCCACTTCAAGTTTTAGCTTTGGGTGTTTCTCTGTTGTATGGGATGCCTTTAGGAGGAAAATTTTCCTATATGAATGGAGAACACAACATCAGGTCCCACACTTTCCTCACAGTATCAGAAATCATCATGTTATTATAGCTCCTCTCCCACTGACATCAGTATCAGTTTTCACTCAAGTTTGGGAGAAGCATGATTTAGTAGGGCCTGTAGCAATAAGACAAGTGACAATGTTTTTAAACTAAAAGAGTTTCAGACTAGATATGAGAAAGAAAAATTTTACAAAAAGGGAGGTGGTCCAGAGAGGTGGTAGATGCCCCTTCCCTGGAAATATTCAAGGACAGGTTGGATGGGGCTCTGAGCAACTTGATCTAGGTTAAGATGTCCCTGGTCATGGCAGGGGGGGTTAGACTAAGAGACCTTTAAAGGTCCCTCCCAACCCAAGCCATTCTGTGATTCTGTATTTGGACATTTACCTGGGTACAGGTAAAAACATACTTATCACACTTGATGTGTAAGTTTAAAAGGAGATTTCATAGCTGACTATATGTCCATAAAAACTTCTAACCAAGTAGCTTTTCATACCAGTCACCTGCTACCAGACATCTTGGCTGGGAACATGGGGACCAGAGCAGGTAACTCTTGGTTTTTGCTGAAAATTGTCCACTTTTTGTTCAGATGTTGAATTGTATGAGATTCAGTTTAGAACCAGTTATTATTAGATCACCCTGAATTCACCAAGTTGTTGCAATTGAGAGACTCAAGTAAGTTCTGTTACTAGCAGGTAACAGGCTCACCCCACACATAGACTTCACAGACAGGGACACGCAGGAGTTCAGCAGGGATCTGATTTCTACATCCACCAGTTCTTGCAGATATCCTGGGGGCAGAAAGCACCAGAGCTTCTCAGTCTTTGGGATGCTTTGCAACATTACCTATTTTTCATCTCTTCAGATTGCTCTTTTCAAAGGAATGATTTCTGCTTCCAAACCTGTAGGTACACAGAGATATCACATACCTCCAGGGCAGTGGCCTTTCAAACAATATTCCTGTTCTATATCATTGGGCACTAAAAGCTTCATTGCATTTAACTAAAATAAAAACCTTCTCCTCTAATAAAAACAGGGATCAGAACAAGTAAGTAAATGCAACTTCAACTTCCAACCCAAATTTTCTGAACTAAACTTTCATAGGGAAACAATATCTAGTCAAACATGCTTCTTCAACTGGACTTATTTTTTCTTTTCCAACCCCCCCCCCCCTAAACCTGTAGTCACAGAACTGTAAAAGTAGCAATTTTCTCTTCATATCTACCACATTACAGTGATATCATTTAAACTGTTCCCCTGAGTCTGAAGTTGATGATGATTTCTTGAGTTTTCCACATGATACAAATAATCTGGATATTGGAAATACTTTTAAATCCCAAGATGCAATATAGTGACAAATATGGATATATTCTATATACATGTGAATAATACACTTCAATGGGTTTTCAGCATCTCTTCCACATTAAAAACCCCTGTTTTAAGTCTCAAATACTTAATAAAAGTATTATATATATTTATTAAATTTTTGCTTTATTCCAAAAAAATCATTGAAGACAACCCTACCATAATTAAATTTTTCTTTGCAGTAAGTTGAAACTTCAGAAAAAAAGTTCCAGCCAAAAGCTGGTGTCCAGTGCTGTTCTCAGTACTGAGTCCCTGTCTCCCAGGATAAAAGCAAGAGCCTAATTATCAGTTCCCTCTACCCTAAGCCAGTTTCCAAACACCTCAAGTTCCCCAAAATTAAATCCCCTCAAACCAGTGGCTTCTGTCATAGGCAAGGTCCTCTAGAGTGACAGAAAAATGTGTGCTTTGTTTGCTTTCTACAGATGTCCACAGCTTTTATCATGCCTGATAGCTCATGCAAAATGTAGTCACCATAACACCGTTTTGAGGGTCTGCTACACAGACTTCTTCCTCGGCACTTTGTGGGATAAATGGTTACTCTACTAATGACTTGGCAAATAGAGGCAATTTTACCAAAGCAAGGAGAAACATATGACCTGCAACAGTATCTACCATTTTCACCCCTGCTGATTTTGAAAATCCACAAAAGGTAATTTCGTACCATGTAACAAGACTGCATTTCTGTGTTTATCATTCACTACCACACTTGGTATTGTTGAGGCTCATCCTTCGCCCATCTCAAGTCAATTGAAGTTTTGCCGTTGAAGTCAGCTGGAAGGGATTCAGACATAACTTGAAAATATCTTGCCATGTGGGGGTAGGCAGGGGGTGAGCTCTGGCATGTATTCTCCCACATTTCCCACTTACAGTATTAATATGAAAGATTCCTCACCTCTTCTGAAACAGTGTCAGAGCCTCTCTACCTTTAGTGCATCTGATATAAAAGCAAGCAAATTGAACTTTTCAGCATAACTTTACATTTTTGCAAGGGCATAGAAGGGTTTTATTTCTGAAACTAAAGAAAATGCATTTAACATGAAATTTAACTATGTCAAATAAATCACTGTAAGTTTCTGGTGGTATATGCTCAGGCTCAAACAGTTGAAACAGAGAGCTTTATAAGCAAGTTTTTTGGTTTGTTTAACAAGTTAAGAATACGAAAAGTGAAGGATTCTTCGATACATCACTCAAGTGTTTATATAGCACTGACCTAACACCTGCAAAGCTCCGTTTTCTCTTCATATTCCTGCTGTCTTCTCTCCAGTACAATTCACTGGCTGAAAAATTCATTAATACATTACAGACTTCCTTACAGACGCTTAATCTTAACTCCAAAATCTCAGTAATATCAACCTCAGAACTCCCAAGAAAGCTTCCTCTACCATCTCCGTGCTTTGGATTGCATATACACTTCTTGAAGCATCTTGTTATTCACAGGAATCCCGCACCAGTTTTGCTCAGACACATCATTATGCACAGGGTACAATGTGAAGAAAGAAAGAGTCCCATGATTGTCAGTGATACTGGCACAGGTTGCCCAGAGACGTTTTGGATGCCCTGTCCCTGGAAGTGTTCAAGGCCAGGTTGGATAAGCATTGAGCAACCTGGTCTCGTGGAAGGTGTCCCTGTCTGTGGCTGCAGGGTTAGAACTAGGTGGTTTTTAAGGTCCCTTTCAAGCCAAACCATTCTAAGATTGTATAGAAGAAGACGAGAAACACAGCTTTGGTTTCCACAGAGTTGCCCAGCAGGCCAGCAATAAAGAGAGGAAGAAAATCCTCCATTTATATCTATTTCACAGATCTGGAAACAAGAGAGTAATTCAGAGTCTTAGGACAACTGTAAACTATGTGCCTGTGAATGTACGCAGAGATACTTATCTGCAGCCAAGAATCTGCCAGAGGAGTTTTTCTTTGATTTTGATATTAGCTTCTTCTCTGGTTGACTTCCCCAAAGACCAAAACGGGGAAGAAAATGGTATAGATCCAGTCACAGTTGCTTCATTTCACAGGAATTTCAATTTTGAAGATCCATAACATCTCTCCTTTAGGGAACCTCCTGGTGGTTCTGTGCCATCTCACAAATAACAACTCAAAATAGCAAATACTCGAGTCTGCTGTATCTCAGTAAGACACAGGAGTATAGGTACTAAACATGTAATAGTACATGTCTAATTCACAGGCTTCCTTTTACTAGCATGTTTAGCAAAGCAGGTAATCAATACTTGTATTAGTAAAAATTATCTTTAGGTAGTCTAGTTAATGCCTTCTTTGGATTATCCCAGACGTCATTACTACTCCAGTTCCCTGAATAAAAATCAGTCTTCTTACCATAGGAACTATGTCTGCCAGTGGTGACAAGGACAAATATTTTTTCCAGGACTGTGTGGGATTTTGAAACTCAAAGGAATTTTAATAAGCAAGAGGAAAACTCCTCCAATGAGAAAAGAAGGAAGTCTTTCTGAGCAGGAGTACATTCTTCAATTTATTACGAAAATTCTTCACAGATATGTCAACTCTCATTGTTCTCTTCATCCTTATGAAATGATTGAAAACGTCTAAAATTTTGTATGCAAAGGCCACTAGTTCTATGCCGCATATTTAGATTAAGTCTTTTTTGTCATCTTTTCTCTTATGCCAATTATTTAGTACATTTTTAATTCCTTAAAATTAATTTAAATTAATTTTATTTACAATTTAATTCAAAATGTTACAATTTTAAAAAGTAGTTTTGCCTTATAGAGGCTTTTCCCCCACAACTGTTTCTACCATTTTGATGAAAAAGAAGGTACTTTAGAAGCAGAACATCAGAGTTGGCAGCACAAAAGAAAAAGCAGCTTACATGCTTTGAAGTTAGCAATGGTAGAAAAATTTTGAGACATGCTACCCAGAAATGAGAAGCATAATCCAGATTTAGTTTCTTAAATAAAAAGGATTTTAACTGTCAGAGGTGCTATGCAGGACAGCATCTCTGTTCTGAAGTCACTCATAGCTTTCTATATATACTAACCTGATTTTCTCCACTGCTTGAATCCCATCTGATCTGCTCCTCCTGACAAAGTCACATTACATCTTCTCTGAGAATAAAAGAAGCCCTTTGCTGAGCTACCTCACCATTTCCTAAGCTTGGTATTTCCATTTACTGATGAACTTTATTTCAGCCAGAGAGATTTTTTCAAATGTTTTACATTTTGCATTTTGTCATCTTGATTGGTAAAATAAATAACTGGTTGTCTGAGACACCTCTTTGGAAAGAGATGCCAGGTGTGCTACTGTAACATCTTCTGTAATACTAGCTCCTTCACTCTGAGGGTAATTGCTGTTTGGGCACAAAACATAGGAAGCCTGGACTCACCAGGAAAGCATGAGATGTGGCAAGAATTGCAGACAATCTACGACAGCAAATTAGACTTTAAAAACAACTTGAAAATGTAAGATCTGTAAATAAATCTGCTTGTCCAAACACAAGAAGGCAAGAATAGGGATTATTATTTCAACTAAGTGAAACTAATGAAAGGAATACACACAGCAGTATGGTAAATACAATAAACTCCCTTCCTAAACATGATAGGATCATACAATCATTAAAGTTAGAAAAGACTGCTAAGACCCAACACTGACAGACCTGTTGCAGTGAGCCATGATCAGCAGAACTTAGGGGACTGGAAAGTCCTCTGGTTTGAGGCTTCTGCAGCTCAAAACCCCTGAAATTACAGAAGCTGTGATCCGTGCCTCCACCTGGGGCAGGCAGAAAAGTACTAGGTGCCGGGTCACCGAGCTAGCCTGAACGGCACCCAAAGCACAGACCCACAACTAAACCATGTCCATAAGCAGCACATCTACAGGTTTTTGGAATGGTTCAAGAGATAATGATTCCACCACGTCCCTGGGCAGCCTGTTCCAATGCCTGACCACCATGAAGAAATTTTTAATAACATCTAGACCTCACCTATGTGGGAGACCCAGCCTTGGTAGCAGCTGTGGCTCACCAGGACAAAGACGCCTCCGAAGGGCTGAACTCCTCCCAGGAGGAGGGACCCAGAGGCGGTACCGAGGGCTGAGGCCTGGCCCCTCTTCTGGAAAGTTCTGTAAAGTTCGGTTACTCATTGGTTGTTGCTGTTTGTACACTCCCCTCAAAAATTTTTATTGGACCCCTGTTCTGTGTACCCGCCCCTCTGCTGTACCCTTATTGGTTAATGTCTGATGCTCCACCCAGTTTTCCCCTCCCTTATAAAGCTGTACAAAGCTCGAGCTCTCCAGAGCTCTCACCCTGCCTCTCTGCCTCCTGGATCCCTTCGCCTGCCCTCCAGAAAAGGAGATCTCAGGGGAGACCCTCTTCCGCAGCCTTTTGCCTCCTTTCCTGTATCCACCGCACCTTGCCAGCCGCTCTCCGAGGGCTGCCCTTCCTCTGCACGACCCAGCCGTGCCCGCCTTGGAGGCGTTTGCTGCCAGCTGCACCTTGGGCCTCCCTCGCTGGTGCCTTCGGCTGAGGGCTGCTTGGAAAACCCAGGACACTACAACACACCTGGAGCAACTTGTAGCCATTTCCTCTTGCCTTATCACTTTGTTAGCTGGTAGAAAAGACCCCTACCTGTCTACAACCTCCTTTCAGGGAGTTGTATAGAACAGTAAGATTCCCCCTGAGCTTGTTTTTCTACAGGCTAAACAACCCCAGCTCCCTGGGTCACTCCTCATTTGATGAAACCTAAATTATCTTACAGAATCCCAGTCCCACTAGTAAGGTAATTTCTGTTATGAGGTGTTCAGAGATGATATGAAGGAGAAAAGGGGTCTCTTATGGTGGATATCACTTTGATCTTTTATTCCTTAAATGCAACACCCATTTAAAGCCATTTGCTCACAGGCAACTCTGCAGTATTCCAGCTTTGCTGTTATACAATGAGCTACTTAATATTTTTCTCAGGATTGGACAATGAGTATCTACATTAACATTTACTGTAGATCAAAGCATCATCAAGTAGGTATTTAGCCCCTAAAGTAGTTGCCTTATGATTAATATAGACTCCTTGCATTGGTGATTAAGGACCCATTTAATGAAGTTAATTCCCTTAATTCTTTTAAGTTAAGCAGATGCAGAACTTCCAGAGACTTTACTACACACTTCAACTATCTAATCTATCTTAAAATAAGGAATTGGTTTCATTTACTATTTAAAGTGCATATCTACTCCTTATTTTTAGTTAGAGTAATTAAAGCAGACTTTTTTTTTACATTAAGCACATTAATGTTTAAAAAACCCCACTGAACTCCTCCCCCCAAATAAAACAAAATCCAAACAAACAAAATTCCCCAAAAATCCCAAAAAAGCCCCCCAACATACGCCCTCCCATAAATCAAAGCTTCCCTCCTGTGGTAAATTCTTATTCTTTGGGGGTTTTGTTTGGGTTTTTTTGTTTGTTTGTTTTAAATATGCAGTATTCATATTTTCTCAGGAACTCTAACTCCAAACAGTTTTGCTTTTAAGAAGAAGTTATTTCGTATTTTCCACTGGTATAGGATGTTGATACTTGTGTTCCATTTCAGTGAAAGCAGAAACATCACATTTTGTGTCAGACAAGTATAGACAACACTGTTTTTTTCTTATAAAAGGCATACTCTACAGAAGTAATCTGGCATGGATTTCTTTCCTATGCATCACAATATCTTGTGGAACCATGTCACTCCCCTTGGTCAGTCAAGTCTATAACTGCATGCTAAGAGATGCCAGGCTGATGAGAGGACTGTCATCCACAATGTTTATGTTTTAGGAAATTAACTCAGCTGAGCTACGGCCTGGTACAGATGGCCCATTTGTTGCAGGGGCATACAAGGGATGCTCTGAGATACAGACCACAGCACAGCGATAAGGACAAATATGACATTCCTTTCAAAAGCACTTACCTGGTCCAACCTTAACCATACTTAGTAGTTTCCAGTGTTTTCCACTGGATCTGATTAGATGTCCTCCTACAGACCAGTTGCTTCCAGTAAACTCACTGAACTATACCCGTGTCAGCCGCAGGATCATGACAGCACAACTGTTTTGCATTTCAGTGTCACAACTGACACTGTATTAAAATTCTGCAATAAGTTTCAGATATAGGGACTGTGAAAACATTGCAGACTATTTCTGATTGAGGGGGAAATTCTGTTATATGCTTTTCAGAACTATTGTAATTCTAAAACCTTTTCATTCGTTCAATACACAAAACAGTTGAAAGAAAAATTTTAGTGACATCTTCCATTGATCTTGACAACTGGAAAGAAATATACCTAGTCATTTTCACATCTGTGACTAATAGTCTTGTGCAAGCTAATGCTTCCTTATTTACCTATATCAATGATTAATATGTACTAGTAGATGTCTTAATTTTGAGAACAAAGATATAGTGCTGGAGCAAAGAATGATAAGAGAAGTGCATCATGACCTGACCACATATTTGAGATACTCTCCAGGAGAGAAGGTTCATTAGAAGATGTGGAACCATTGATTTACCAAAATACGGGCATAGATCTAGTATCGATACCCAACTGGGATGGACAAAGACTCTCTAGCACCTTAGAGTTAGAAAATGTATGTTTATTCCAGCGCTGGGCAGAAGCATGGGATAGCTCCCTAAGATGCAACACCAAGTTACAAAACAATACAAGGTCTATTTATCTACAAAAGTTCTAAATATTCAAAATACAAATGCATATTTATAACATTGATACCTCCCATTCCCCGCTTTGTATGGTAATTAGCTAAACACTAATTAAGCATGCGTAGTTAGTTCATTGTATTGGGTTGGTGGTCCCGTGATTTGAGGGGAAGCTGTATGGGATGAAGGAAAACTTATCTTCCTCGCTTTGACCTTTCTACCTTTCTGGTTTTTGACAATACAAATTACTTTTGGAGGACTTCCAGTCTCTCCCTTTATTACTTCTGAATAGGTTTTCAAATAGAAAAATCAGTATCTATTTATTTTTTCNAAATATGAAATATATATAAATATAAAATGATAAGCAATCAGTTACCTACATCTCAAAGCTTATCCCAGGCTTAACCCTCTAACTAATTATTAACTTTCTCAATTAACTTCAGCTGGGTTTGCTTATTAAATCTATTTTAACTAATTTTATTAAAGCTAACTTTTAACCAAAATCTTAATGTTTCAAATGTTTCAAACTCTATGTTTCACCATAAAAGGGAAATTTGGGAAATGGGATGTCCCCAAATGACCACCAAAGAACCTCAAAAGACTCCTACTCATATTCAAATAAGTCCATGGAAATAATTAGGATGTATGCACGTGTTCAGGAAATGTAATAGAAATGTAGTGAATATGTATTCGTTTGATGAATATAACCTGGTCTATTAGGCTGCTGGGTGTGTATTTTTGTGGAGCGATTCCCCATGTACTCAGTGCACTGAATAAAGTAATGTTGGCCTTCTAACCTAACAAACTGGTCAGAGAGTTTATTTCCTGGTTTTTGGTGACACCTCTAATCACTGGTTTTTGAAACAAGTTAATGCTTCAAAAGCGTAGCAAGGTGTGGTCATCTGTTGAAAAGTAGCTGCAAATTATTATCCAGTACATTACACAGTGTTGAGAAGACTCCAACCTAAGTGTCTAATACCCACTTATCTGTTTTCTATACAATGTGATAGCATTCCCTCAGCTGCAAATAGCATTATAAAATTTTCTCATAAACTTTTGGTCAACAGAATGACTCATTTCAGCTCCAGGTCAAGTCAGTGTATTAACTTAATATTGTCCTTGCCTGGCTCCGTGGGGTCCCGCCTGCTCCCACAGAAGCCTGGGCAGGTTCAGTATTAAGTCAGTAGCAAAGAGTGAGGAAGGGTATTTGCTTGCATTCCGGCAGGAGAGTTTATTGCCTCTTCACTGTTGAAGGTTCAACAGAACAATGGCTAGCTCAGGGTTTTTCCCGGGGCCGGGGAAAAGGCAGGATCAGGGAACGGGGACCAATGGGAGAGCCCCGGGGGAGTTATGAGGGGCTAAGGCCAGCAGCCAACTGGGGAATTCAAACTGGAATCAATTAACTTAACAGCACCATGCGCCCTGGGAAAAGCCTTTTGGTCACCGGCCACCACATTAACTACCAGCACCAGCTCTGTCAGACACATTCTCCTCTGCTTTTCTGGATCAGGATCACCTCAGCTGCTGCTCTGAAGCATTTTCTATCAAATTGTACATATGCTTACAAAAAGGACATCTTAACTAGGTGCAAAGGAATTTTCTCCGCAAAAAACTCACTCTAATATTATGTCAAGACACTAAGAATTAGTCGAATTATTTCAGTGATTTTTTTCTGAAAAGCAAACAAACAAACAAAAAAAACCCCACAAAAAAATATAAACTGCAAACAATTTGTAAACAGAAGACTACATATATATATATATACCCTCGCTCCTGCTATAATTGCTTTATTTATAAAAAATAGCAAATGAGCTCTTCCTGCTATCTTCTCTGCCAAGCCAGGCTGGCTGAAGAAGACTAACCTTGGTTCTTTTCTTTTTACCATGATGTCCTGGTTCCAGCCAAGATGGGGTTCATTTTTGCAGTAGCTGGGAGGGAGCACGCCTAGGACACAGAGGTTACTTTATACCACCTCATGACATTTCAGAAGGTGAGGGGAAGGGACTCCCTTCCATGGAGAAAGGGTTCCTTGTGGTCAAGAAAACATGGTGGAAGGAGCTGTCTGGTATTGCCTATTATTGGGAATGTTTGTCCATGTGAATAATTTATTTTCTTATACCCTTTGTTATTGATGTTGTTGCTTTTACTGTTAATTTTCTTATCTCATTGCTGTTTAAAGTAAATTGTTCTTACCTCAGCCCACTATCTTTGCCTTTTGTGCCTCCAGTTGGAGGGGGTAGGGGAAGCACCACATGTTTTGGAGAGACTCAGTAAGGGCACTGAATTGTGGAGTTCTGTTCAGAAACCACAACATGTGATTATCAGAATTACCAGTGCTTCTTCCACAGTTCTTGTCATATTGATTAATCCATAATGCCAAAAGACTGGGGATTGATTCTTAGGGTCAGGTGAAGCTCACAGTTAAAACACAATGCCATTTTTTTGTAATTCAATAGGTTTTTGTCTGGGAACCAGTGAAAGAGAATAAATATGAAACACTGACACTTTCCTTCAGAGACTCGTCTTCAGATAAGCTCTACATGCAGAAGGGTTTCATTTATCATCATAAAAAATGGCAGATGATTAACATCTCGCATAAAACTCAATATACACACTCCAGAGATGCTGTGATTAACAGGCCAGCTACTCATCTTGTGATGGCTTCTTTGCTGTTCAGCCAGCAAACTTAAAGAAAAGTCTGTTTAACAGAGAACTGTGTGTTGATCCTGCTCTGTTTAATCTGAAGGGCACTTCAGTGGTACCAAAACTTGAACAGATAGCAACAAAAGTACCTGCAACCAGAAACTGCTCTCCTGTACAGCATCCATCCCCTAACTTTTATTCTCAATCCCTTTCAGACAGAGTCAAGAATTTATTCCACTCAGTCCACTTCATTCTGATTTTCTTTTTTCTTTTTTTTTTTCTTGGAAGTGATATATCACTGCAGGTATTTTTCAATTCCTTCATAAATTTTAATCAAACAAGCCATATCTTTTTTCAGGAAGTATAGTCAGAAATATTGTCCATGAAATTCATATAGGAGGAAACATTTTAAAGGCTGTTCTCAATAACCAGAATTGTGCATTCATAATAAAAATCTAGGCTGCTTTCAATAGAAATTTGAAATATTCTATTGAAATATTTCAATAGAAATTGGAAATAGAAGAGTGAGTCTGGAAGCCTTGGAGAGGTCAGGGGCTGCTCAGAAATATGACAGAAATGTGTTAAATTTCAAACCAATCGGACTGTTGCAGTGAGCCATGATCAGCAGAACCAAGGGGACCATAAAGTCTTCTGATTTGAGGCTCCTACAGCTGCAGAACCCCTGAAATTACAGGGAACACCCCAGAAGGTGTGATCCGTGCCTTATCATTGGCTTCAGTTCTCCCCACCTACTCCTTACCCCATTTGCTGTAATTCCTTCTCCCCGCCTTTGCAACACCCCCTGTTTAACTTTCTATTGGTTACTGTCTGTTTTCCCCGCCCGTGTCGTCGGGGTACGAAACGGCCCCCACAGCACGTGGCTGGCAGATTGCTCCGTGGTTTCTACCACGCTCAATAAATCCTTTCCTCCACGGAGACCCCCTCCGCCCTTCTCCTGCCTCCTTCGCACGCTATAGCCATCGGGGGTCGAGGCGAACCCGACCGGGGATCGCACCGAGATCGGTCTCCGTCCAGCCTCTGCTCAGGCAGGCAGAGAATGCTAGGTGCTGGGACACCGAGCTGGCCAGATCGGCACCTGAAGCATCAGACTGATGCAGTACATGAGAATGCTCGCCTGCAAATGAGCAGATTATTTTAACTGTCAGTCACATTAGTCTGTAATGTTTCAAATGCCACAGAGATCTGTGAGTGAAGGCAGACACATTTTATTTCAAGTTCTTCCAGAGACCTCCTATGCATTACCCTATGCAGGACACTTCACCTGACCCTGCCTTGCTCTTCCCACCAGTTAAACGCTGCTCCTAATCATCCTCCAGCTCCCAGAGAATACAAACTATTTCCAATATTGTCAGAGAAGCATAAATACAGGTCTGTGGTGCACAAAAGAGCCTTTTACAATTCAGAGCAGATACTGGAGGTGAGTGGGAGGCTGTTTTCTTCTGACAGATGAATGTCAGAGATACTGAGAAAATTTAAGTGTATATTGAGTCTTCCATGTCTGAGAGTGATTACCGAAGTATGAATGCTTTTCTGAGGATGCCAAACCATTTAGACACATTTTTCAGACCCTGGCTATTTATAAACAGTAGTCCCAAATACTTGATGTCAAGATACTAATGACAAATTTGAGAAAGCTGTTACAAATATTCTGATACATCTTGCTCGTCCCATTATTTCCAATTTATAGAATACTTTCATTTCAAAATCTGCAAGGCTGAATTATTCTCTATAAAGCATCCAATATTTATTCAAGTTTGAAAAGCTCACTGTCTGGCTCAAGTCCGACAGTTTCCTATTTGCTCCAACTACTTCAAGTATTGAATTGTACCAGCCCACAAACACACATTTGTACCAAGGCTGGCACATGGCTCGCTGTAATAGTTGGAAAAATTTGGTCTTTGACTTCATAGACCTTGCTCCAGAACCAGCACAGAACAGCATGGGTGCACCTCTGCCTCCCATGCCACCCATTTCCCCTTGGTGAGGGCTACAGTGAGACTCCAGGCTCTCTTTCAACTTCACTGCTGCGGGCTTGTGGGTGTATGAATTTTGGGCTCTCTGATCACGGGGCAACTTTCACAGCACCTGGCCTGCTGGAGCCAGATGGGCTCCATCTATCTGTTAAGGGCGAAAGGATTCTAGCCCATGAATTGGTGGAACTCATTGAGAGGGCTTTAAACTAGGTTCAAAGGGGGAAGGGGATACAACTAGGCTCTTGTCTAGGTTTGAAAGACAGGTGTCTGTCAAGGAAGGCAGGAGCCTCCCCTGAAATGGAAAGTGCAACCCCCTTCCCTCCGAATTATTATAATTTTCAAATTAAGGAGCTTTCAGGCAAAGATAAGAGGGATAGGAATAACAGCTCTTTACTTATATATATATAACAAGACAAACAAGCAACAGTAACTGTGGCAGTAACAGCGAACAGAACCACAAACCCAGTGCCAGCCTCTCTCGGCTGTCAGGCCCTTTCCCCGTGGGTGCAGTTCCGCTCACAGCCGGCAGGGGCGCTGGCGGCTCCCGGCGAGCGGGGCGGGTGCGATGGTTCCCCCGCGGCTGCAGGGGGCGCTCCGGAGCACGTGGCACGGAGAGCACGTGGCAATGGCGGCTCAGCCGAGCCGGGAAGGGATGGAACAAAGGCTGCACAAACCCTCTGGGCAGCTGATCCTGGTGCCCGGCCGGACCCTCGGGAACAGCAGGCTGGAGCAGCAGANAGGAGCCCAGGGAGGTCTCGGCAGGCAGGGCCTGCGGAGCTACGATGTAGCAACGGCTCCGTGCAGCAACGGGGGCAGGGCAGCTGCAGCCTGGCTCCCGACAGGGCAGGGAAAGACAGGCTTGGGAATGCCGGGTTTTCTCCAGTAGAAGAAAGGCAGCTGGAAAACCTGCAGCAGCGGGACAGATGGCAGCCTCTCTCTCCCTCCGAACGAACGCTGAGAGCACCAAACCAGCCAGCCCAGGTGAAAGAGGGTGGCTCCCCGGACCCCTCCCCCTGTGGCCAGGTCTTTTGTTTCTCCCAAGCACCCAGCAATTTGTTGCTGTGGTAACATGTATGGGGGGAAAATTCCTCAAGAGAGAAAGGAAAACAGAAGGTGAACTCCCAAAACCCCAGCAGCTCTCCAGAAGCAAGCCCAAGGGGTCATCAGCCAGAGTCAGGGGTGAAATCAGCAGCCCAGTTGAAGTGCATGTACACTAATGCATGCAGCATGGGTAACAAACAAAAGGAGCTGGAAGCCGTAGTACAGCAGGAAAGCTATGGTGTAGTTGCCATCACGGAAATGTGGTGTGACTACTCGCATGACTGGAGCGCTGCAACGGATGGCTACAAGCTCTTTAGAAGAGACAGGAGAGGGAGAAGAGGTGGGGTAGCTCTTTATATTAGAGAGGCTCTTGATGCCATGGAAATTGAAACTAATGACAACAAAGTCAAGTACCTATGGGTAAGAATCAGGGGGAAGGCCAGTAAGGCTGACATGCTGGTGGGAGTCTGTTATAGACCACCCAACCAGGAAGAAGAGGTGGATGACTTATTCTACAAGCAGCTGGAGGATGTTTCAAGATCACCAGCCCTTGTTCTTGTAGGTGACTTTAACCTACCAGACATCTGCTGGGAATGCAACACAGCAGAGAAGAGGCAGTCCAGGAGGTTCTTATAGTGTGTGGAGGACAACTCCTTGTCACAGCTGGTGAGCGAGCCTACTGGGGGGGACTACACTAGACCTGCTGTTTGCAAACAGAGATGGGCTGGTGGGAGATGTGGTGGTTGGAGGCCATCTGGGGCACAGTGATCATGAAATTATAGAGTTTTCAATATTTGGTGAAACAAGGAAGGGCATCAATAAAACTTCCACACTGGACTTCTGGAGGGTAGACTTTGGCCCATTCAAGAGACTCATTTGGAGAGTTCCTTGGGAAGCANGGAGAGTTCCTTGGGAAGCAGCCCTTAAAAACACAGGAGTCCAGGAAGGATGGGCTTGCTTCAAAACAGAAATCTTGAA
>VZTI01001368.1:888898-983292 GCA_013397865.1 Struthidea cinerea | reverse complement strand
TTTTTTTTTTTTTTTTAATTCTGTAGGAACAAGAACATTAAGATGAACAAACCCACCAGTCTTAAATAAAAAACCTACACATTTTGATCATGGTAGGCACAGGTAGATTTGAAGAATTCGTGAGGATTATGGGGACCATAATCCATCCTCCTCTCCCCCCCTGTTTCTGGTATTTTTTTCTATCCATTAGTGGTCAGGTTTTCCTTTATATAAAGTACTGTAAGAGTGTATGTACCCTTGAATGTACAGATGTGCATGCATACCAGTGTTGTTGTGTCTGTGATGTCCCTCTCTATGGAAGCCCACTGATACTGCCCTATTGATGTTTTAACTCTTGTTCTTTCAGTGGCGGTTGGGGGGAATAAGGGGAACAGTCTATCCCAAAAAGCCTGCAAGAGAGTTTTTAGTGTAGATGTGTCCACTAACCCTCTCCAGCTTTTTAGTTTTGGTTACATAATGGACTTAGCAGCTTAAACAATTTCGGGTGGGTTTTTTTCCTTACCCTCCTGCAGCTGGTTGCGAAGCAGCTATTGCATTGCTGAGTGAAGGCAGGAAGGAGCTTACTTACAATTTATAGTTTGGGGATCCAACTGGTGCTGGCAAGCCTTCCCTGCCTCTTGACAGCAGTGAGATGGGCTGTGATTTCCAGGCGGGAGGACTGTGCTCACACACTTTTCTCACTTTGCTCCTGCTGAGGGGGAGACAGATTCGTGTTGGTTGTGGGAAGGGAATGGGTGGCTGACTGCCATTTGCGTCCTCTAAGAGGAGGCGCAAATGGGTTTTTTTGGGTTTTGTTGGTTTGGGGTTTTTTTGTTTAAATTAGAAGAAGCATCTATAAAATCTGTTTGTATTTTCTTATGGCAGTCAAAAATATTTAGCACTTTCTGTTATGCTTTCTTCATAAAAGGGAAGTCCTCTGACTCTCTTTTCTGTTGGTACTTTCCACTCAGCTAATGCAGGTGGCTGGAAGGATGTGTTAAACTTGACCAAGGCAAGCCCTGAGACTTCAGGTGCTCTTTTCAAATGGATTTAGCTAAGATCAGTGAAAAAAGGGGTCAGTTGAAACTCTTTGGTTTAATACAAATTCATTTTGGTTTACTCCACTAAGAAGAGGCTTAGAAAAACTGCAGTGAGTATGCCCATGTAGAGGCTTGCTCTGGTCATCAGTGTAGGCTGAGTTTACAGGCAGAAACAGATTAATGCTTGAGCTTATGCTACAGAATTTAAAATAAAAAGTTATATCTTACTGGGGCAAGGTGGCTACCAATTTGCTTCAAATTTTTTGTGATATAATGTAAAATCCATATGAAAAACCATTACATAAAGCTAGCATATTTTAATTTTTGTGTCTAGTTTTTGATGATGCTATTTTGCTTTGTATGCTCAGGAATGCAGCTGAGTTTGTTCTGCTGGAGGTTTTGTTGAAATCCTGTTAGAGTTTGTTATGGCAAATATAAACTCTCTTTGGACTAGCAAGAGGCAAAACCTTTCTAAAGCTTTTTTTTGTTTGCTTGAATAGTGCTTTTTTTTGAAAATGAATCTTAGGTCTGTCTGAAGTCTGGGGACACACCCTGGGGTCTTGGGCATTAAACAGCAGTTTCAAGACAAGGGAAAGCTAAGGTCTTAAACAGTGGATATTATCACTTTCCTGGTATCAGAACAGTAAGATATGAGATGAAATGCCATGACTGGTACTTCAGAAGGGCGTGAGAGTGGAATCTGGGTTTGTTGAATGCTTTTTTCTTTTTTTCTTTCTGAGAACAATGTATCTTGACAAGTTTCTCACATATTAAATGGAAGAGTTATCACTGCTGAGTTAAAAATGTCTTTCTTCAGAAGCCTGTCTTCAACTTTGTACTAAATAGGTGTTAACTACACCTGTGTTTTAAATAGCTCAACTAAAAATCTCTTCCTCTTTCTCAATGACTCAGCTTTCAGTGAGTAAATTTTTAAAAGAAAAGGAACTAGCAAGAAGCAGTTTCTAATCTATCTCATGCAATGAAGATATGGGTTGCTGCTGGCAAGGGTGGTCTCTAATCCCTGGTTTTGCCAGCTCCCGCAGGTCTAGTGACCCTGGGACCATGAAAGGATCAAATCAACCCACTGATGCCATGAATGACTAAGCCACAAAAAAGGGGCTGGGGTAAAGAAGTGAGAGGGAATAATTTTCCGTTGGTTCAGCAGAGGTTTGTGCCGTGGTATAGCATCATGAAACTTGCTGCAAGGGAGGAGGGAGAATGTATGGCTTGGAGCAGTGTTGATTTTTTGATGGGATACCCTTCCTTCTCAGACCAGGGTAGAACAGGGCAGAGGAGGCTGCTGTTCTGCAAAGTTCTTTATTTCATAGTCTCATGGTTTCTTGAAGACAGAATTCGAAGTGGGTTGCATGATAAAGCCAAACAGCAGCAGCAAAACAGCAGGCAGCATACAACATCTTTTTCTATTTTCCCATGATTTCTTCTAATTCCCATTAATTAATTAATTTTTTTCACACAGAAGTGTGGTTTAGATTTGTTAATTAACCAATGAAATCAATACACGATTCTAGTTTTTCTTTTCTTAGCCTGTCCTGGTCTAATTCTAACAGCCGTAAGCATTACACAGGTATTACACAGATTTGCGTATACAGTTTCTGTCAGCTCTTATTGTCTATGTGAACACTCTAGCGAAAAAATGTGATCAGTATAGTTCTATCTATATTTTGTCTAAAATAAAGAATTCTGTGAAAAGGCAACACTGCTGCAGAAAGAACTGTGTTTTAGGTCTCTGCTGCAGCTTTTTAATGTTTAAGGCACTTAGCATGTATTTCTACTAAAAGTTAAAAATCTATATTTCTACTTCACTTTGGTATGACTTCATGTATCTCAGCTTGTCCAAAGGCTTTAATTCAACTCCTGTGCTTTGGCTTTCATCTGGGCCTAAGTCCAGAGAAGCTTTGACTTCAACAGAGCAGGAGTGCTTGTTTTGGTAGCACACTTCTTGTTTCAATACATTAGGTGTCTTCTAATGGGAATCATAAAATCCTTTTGGTTGGAAAAGACCTTTAAGGTCATTGAGTCCAATGGTAAACTTTACGCAGCCACATCCACCACTAAACTGTGTCCCTAGATGATACTGCATTTGTACTGGAGTGGAAGGCAATCATGCAGACCTTTTCCATGCTCTGCTAGAAGGGAAAACTGGCAGAGTCTGATTTTTTTTTCTTTCCCCCTTTCCCTGAAAGATGCCATTAGATACTATTGTGGAAAAGTTAGTCTTACCATTTTCCCAAATCACCTGCCAAGTGTCTCTCAGAGCAGAAGTGCTCTACCAGGAGCTAATGGCCTCTGTAGCCTTTCCCATCTCTGGGGCAGGAGAGGGTCATGGATGGAGACCGTACTTCTGGGGAAGGTCGAGCTTCAGTTGCAGCATGGGAGGGAGTGTTGTCCTCGGGTCCAGCCAAAGGTAACTACAAACACAGCACTCCTCTGCTGTACCCTTCACCTCTCTCATTTGGAGGTCTAAAAAAATCCCAAAACCTTGGCCTTTCATTGAAAGTGTCTGTGAAGTGATCTGGGCCTTAGTTTCAAAGTTCAGAGGCAGTGGAAAGTGGCCATTTGTGAAGGGTGATGGCAGCTCACCCTTTCCAGGGGGAATGATGCTATGCCAGCTGGCTTGGTCTCCTACCTCTGACATTGATAGGCATCAGGCAACTAAAGAGCTGGCAATAGTTTTCAGGATGGATCCTTCCTTCCCAGGTCTTGTGCTGCTGGAATAAGATGTGAGGGCTGTGGGCCCCAGGAATGTAGCCAATACCTCTAAAGATTTGTCCTTCTAAGGTAATCACATTTAATGTTTTCTTATGCCTTTCTAGTTACATGCATTCCAGTCTGTTTGGATCTTCCCCGAGAGTATAAAGAAGTGGAGAACCCTGAAATGAAATGATTATGAGAGGAACGTGAGCTTGTGGGAAGGTGGCAAGGATCTTGCTGACAACAGACTGAAGATGATGGGTAGCACGTGTTATACTTGATGTGAGAAGTGTTTTGTTGCACATGTTCATCTTCCTGGGCCTCAGTCAGTGGCACTAAAACCCAAGGGAGGGTGATGCTTTTGTAGACCTACTCTGCTTAGCTTGGTCTTGCCAGCTGTGTAGTTACAGTGACAGGCTTGTGCTGCTGTGGGGTTAAGAACAGGTAGAGTGCCTGTGATCCAGAGGGTTTGGTTGTCAATAAATAAGAAGCTCTGTCAGGGACCGTATACTAGCAAAGAAAAATAAAATCAATGACCGTAGTAGCAAAGATGGGCTTCTTTTGAGTTACTGCAAACTTGGGTTTTTTTGGCTGGCACAGTTATATCTTTCTGCATGCATGTCTGATGGCTGTCGGTAGACCAACAAAATTCTTCTGTATGTCCTGGTCAGAGTCTGTATTTCTTCTTTTCTGGACAGAAGATGCTCCTTGTCTAACCAGAGGAGGCCAGATGTTTATACCTTGGTGGTTTTACCACAGTCCCTTTAGTGACAACACAGGAGATTGATATCCAGCTGTGCCAGCACTGTTTAGACATAGTGATACAACAACAGACAGCATAAGGGTCTCTCTACCTGGGGAATTGCTCAGGTGTTGCTCAGTGTTTTGTTTCTCCCAATTTTATTTAATCTCTTCACTAAAGTGGATAGAAAACCTGGTAAGTTAGTGAATTCCTTTCTGCTTTCCTCATGATATCTGTAAATGTGGAAGCAGGCGCTTCTCACTGTCGTTGGTGGGTGACTGTAAGTGCTTCAGCTTTTGATGCAAAAACCAGGCAAGGATGAGTCAAGCAAGCGTTTTCTTTCAATTCTGCTCCTCGGGGGGGAAAAATGCATTGCTCATCGCTACAGATAATTATCTCAATACTGGTATAAGCAATATCCAGGAATTCACTGCTGGCTCTCTTACAGTGTAAGTTCCCAGCTCAGGGCCCTATTTCCCTGCTGCATTTGGAGCCAGGGTTTTAACCCATTACAGGAAGGGTAATGGGTATAAAAGTCCACCTTCATTTGTTCAAGTGCCATTAAGTTTGGCAGAATCTCAGTCCAAAAAAGGGGACACACGATCTCTGAACATGCTGCTTTCAAATGATCAGACAATTGTCTAGCCAAAAAAAAACCAAAGGGGAAGGATGTGTACGTAAGATGTTTTAAATCTACTTTTTCATGGTCTGCTTTTCTTTTCCAGGCGGACATAAGATACTCCTATCTTGAGTGCTGTCTTCCCTATCCCAAACATATATCAGTAATGATAACCATGATTTTCAATGTTTTGAGCAGCAGTGATGCAGAGGATGCCTGCTGATCCTGAACTATCAAGCAGTGCTGTCATGATGGGCCCCAACATGTGCAGTGGGGTTTGCGTCAGGGACCCCAGTTCTGCTCTGATCTGCTTTTTGACTAAAGCAACTCATATCTCCTGGCTGTGATACAGAAGTACTAATAGCGTATGGGATTGGGTTAAAACTCTTCAGAACTGGGTCATCCTCTAGTTTGAGATAGTGTAAGATAACATTAAGCTGCTTTACTTTTTTCCTCTAGCTGAAATGATAGTGGTCTCTGTTCTTAAACGTGTATGCATGCATCCCTGCATAAAGTATGTTATAGTGTATTATAGTGCTACACTAAGCACTATGTGTTTGCCTGCATATTTCTTAGGATGACCTGTATTTCTAGGGAAGCTAGGGAGCAGAGGGGGCATAAGTGCCTAATAATAGCCAGTTACTACAAGTTGCGTAATGTTGAGGAAAACCTCAGGCAGTTTGGGGCTTTCGCATAATGCCAGCACCATGCAGCCAGCTGAACTTAATGCTGAACTTGCAGCATGGTGATGGAAAAAGTGTTTCAGGATTTGCAGGTGATCTATCGATCTTGGAGCTTCTGTTTTCTGAAATCCAGGTCAGATTTGTTTTCTCACATGCTGTGGGTAATACTTCTGATGCTGACTCCTTAAAGCCCAGGGTGAATATTATTGGCAAGTTGGGTCTCACTATGCCCTGTATGTGGCAATAGTCTGGATAGATATCTGCAGTGTTCCTAGAAGGCATTGGATGGAATCCTGAAAATGCGGTAGGAGACGCATTGGGATATGCCCAAAACCTGGCTGGTGAAGCTTCCTGGCGTGGCTATGTTGACCCACTCTGCTGGCTCTGTGAACGAGTGTGTCTGTCACAAGGCAGCCTGTGGGAGCATGTTTAGGTTGCAGCTTCACCTGGCTTTCCCTGTGGACAAAAAGCTGTGGCACAAAGCCAGGGGGATTTGGATTAAGCTTGTTTTAATTCTGTAGTAATCTTGACTTCCTATTTTTATTAAAGCCCTAGTCCTGGGCTCCATCCAAAGGCCATTAAAAGTCAGTGGAGACATCCCACTTCCTTCCAGTGAGTGGTGGGACAGGCTGCCTGGAGGGTGCTGGTTGCCTTTGGTTTTGGTGTCTCAACCAGCTTGAGGTGCAGGTGACCTTTACTCTGTGCAGCTTCTGGAGCCCTGTGGGCAGGGATGGTGGTGTCTTCCCCGGGCTGAAGGCACACACTTATGCTGAAAAGTTTGGTCACCTTCAAGCAGCTCTTGCTGTCGCTCATCTGTACACCTGCACTAGACAGCACGTGCACCCATGGAGCCGCCAGTGTGGCTCTCCTTGGGGAAGCAGCTACTTCAGTCGGCCACGGTCACTGTCCATGTTGCATAAGGAGAAAAGCATCGTAGTGATTATGTAAAAGAGATTATGTAACTGGGTAATTTGGTAATCGCCTCTCTGGTGAGTGCTAAGAATAGCTTGCGAATATGCTTTTATTTCTGTGATAGCCATCCCCAGTGATAAAGCACTGGAAAAAGTGGGTGCTGGGCAGTGGCACAGGGTGAAATACTTGTCCCTGCTCTGTGTGTGTGCTTGCAGAGACGCCGCAGCTCCGTCACTCCTGTGCTGCTCTGGTGAGACGCGTCAGCTCCTGTTTCCCCTACCCCACAGTGTGGTGTGACTTGCTCCACAGGTGCAGTGAAGGTATCCAGCTGCACTTGATAAGCCTGTCCCACCTGCCTGTGGCATCCTTATGAGGGTGTGCAGTGCACAGGCAGAGCAGATGATGGCGGAGGGAACGCATGTTGCTTCTCCATGAATTGGGGCCATTTTCGCTTTCTCTTGCTTCCTAGAGTATCTGTTTTTTGTGCTGAAGTTGCCAGTACCTCTTTCCCCCACCCCGTCCCAAGAAGTGTCTGGGAGGTGCTGGACAATTTCCAGGATCCTGATGAGGAGCAAGGAGGCTCCTGGGCTGCTTTAAGACAACTGAGAAGACCATGTGTGCTCCAGCCCCACTCGCATCTCTGTTTGTGGGTTTATTCCTCGCTTGCAGAAGGGAAGGTGACTCATGAAAAAAATCAGATGCTGCCAAAGCCAGTGAGAGCTCTGTAATGCTAATTGAAGTCAAGGGAGAAACTGTGGAGAAGATGGGTGCTGTTCCTTGTAGTCTCTTAGCCCCGAGAAGGCTGTGCAGGGGTGAGCTCGGGATAACTTGGGAGAAGGCAGGAAGCTGGATGAAAGGCTGTGGCAGAGAGAGGAAGTGAGCAAAAGAAACTCTCTGAGTGCCAGTGGTTCCTTTGGGAACATCAGTCCTGGCTTTGAAAGTGTTTCAGCTCAGCTTCTGGAGGCTGGGTGGCTGCTGTTTTTTTTTTTTTTTGTGTTGGGTTTGGTTTTTTAAAATTTTTCTTCTGTGTGGTTTTAATTTACCCTCCTGTTCACTGTCTTGAAGGTACAGTTTGCCACCTTTTCTCATTGCTACAGCTACAATGTCTTCTCTACCTTGAATTGCTTTTTCACCTCCTCATCTCTTTCTGCCTGAAGCTCAAGCTGTTTAACCTTATCTTCAAACTGCCACATAATCCTCTCTCCACCTATGGCTCTGACCTGGTTTCTTCCCCCTCCTGCCAGCCTTGCTCTGGACTGTTGTTCCATCCTTCTTGGCTTAGGATGGCTTTCTTGTCTCTTTTCTGCTTTACTGGTTTCATGACTTGCAATAGTTTCCACTTCCTTGGCTGCTGGGTCCCTGTTCTCTTTTTAAATTGGTTTTTTTTTTTTTTTTTTTTTTTTTTTTTTTTTTTTTTTTTTTTTTTTTTTTTTTTTTTTTTTTTTTTTTTTTTTTGTTTCTGTACTTTCCTCTTTTATTTCTTTTCTAGGCTTTCTTCAGTTCCATCTATGATTCAGCCCTGGCACAACCACTTCCCACATGGGTTTTGCCTCTCCCATCATTTCATTACTTTTCCCTACTTGCAGAGGGAAAGGCTGTACCATCTGCCCTTAAAAGTGCCATATAAATCCATTTCCCATGTATTGCAGCTAGGTGTTGGATACAGATTAAAAAATATAATTTAAAATCCTTTTTCCTTGAAAGAAATAAAGATTTCCATCCTGTCCCTTTTGCCTCAATATCTGTTGCCTAGCATGCTTTTTCTCCTTTTTGTATGTTAGACTAGAGATTTGAGAATTCAGCTTGCAGCTTCACCCAAGAATTCCCTTTACAGAATGGGTGACTCCTTGTTACAGTTGGCTGCCTTGTGTACAGACCCTTTCTCCTTTGTGTTTATGCCTCCTCCTTTTATAGTAGGGTATCAACCCTGGAATGTGCTGCTGTTGCTGTCAGGGCAAAGGAGTGTTAGGGGAATGTTTTTAATAAACATATGGTTGTTGCATAATGTAGATGGAAAGTAGGCAGAGGAGACTGCGTGCACAGCACTCTGTGAACTGTAGAGGACAAGGGCAGGCACAGACCATGGATAATATGAAATTATTTTGATGCAGATTTTGATGTAAAATTTTGATGTAAATTCTCAGATGCTTAATGGACTTAATTTTTCAGTCTCAAATTACACATCTTGAAAAAGATGTGAGTAAAGTTGAGAGTTTTGTGCAAAAGCATGTAAGGATGTGTTAGAGCTGTTATGGGAGCTTCTGTAATGTGAAAACTGTTGAATTTGCAACTGTACAGATACATTAAGAATAATCCTATCTGGACCGATAGGCAAGTGTGAAGTAGTGAAAAGAGAAGGAAGCCAAAATTCATGTACTATGTTAACTTTTTAAAACCGATGAAACTGAAATGGTATCTAATTTGCATCAATGTTATTGAGAGGTGTGTATGTAAACCCCTGCCTAAGATCAAAGGAAAACATTAATTCTTAGTTTCATGTGGGTAAGATGATTCAAGGTGTGTAAGTATGGTATAAAAAGGCATGAAGGCAATTTTTACATTTGGTGCAGAGACACCGTACAAGATTTTGCTTTACTTTTGTCTGCCTTCCTGGTGTCACATGCAGCATGTGTAATCTGATTTATTTTAGTAGGAGTGTTACCTTCCTTGTTCTGAAACCTCCAGATGCAGGCTTTGACCATGTGGGTTGCTAGTCTGTGACAGAATCCCTGGGGCTCAGCTGGAGCATAGCAGTTGTATTGGATGTGATGGCAGAACTCTCACTGGTGGGAAAGAGCATAATGGACTCCATGTTTTGGAGTTTGAACTCCAATCCTAATTGGTCATCTGTTCCCTTTGAAGAAAATAGACTGTAAAGATACTCATTTTCTTATGGAGGTTCAAGTTCAGTTAAATAGATTCAGTTAAATAGATTTCCAAAAGCAAGTCCAAGGGAGGGGAAAAAAAAGAGCAGTGTCTGTAAATATCCCGCTGTCTGGAAGTGCCTGATGGAGCCAAATTAATAACTTCAAGTTCCCTTTTGAAATGTTCCTGCAGCAAGCTTTTAAAAAAGATCTAGAGAAGCTTGAAAGCAGGAACCTTTTGTAAAAAGTCTTTCCTTCAAGCGAGAACATTCAGACATGATGTGAAGCAAGGTTATGAAGAGACAATTAGTACTGGGTTTCCTGATACTGCCTAGAGAAAGCTTGGCAGCCTATTTTGCTGTGGTAGGGATGGCACTTGTAATCTCACTGTCAGTATTTGCAAGTGTTTCTCTAGCCCTGCTGGTGACTCCCTGGACATCTCCCTGAAGGTGACTGCCTCATGTGTGAGGATTGTAAACACCTGGGTGTTGAGGAAGGACTGAGGTCTGACTGAAGCCATCTGCAGGAACAAATGACTCTTCCAAGGGGATTGATCTCATGTCTATGCAGGCTTGCCAGATGTGTCTGGACCTGACTCTCCCTCAGCCTGGCAGGTGTTTTTGCAGCCAGTCAATGGCATGTGCCACGTTTGTGCCTGTGGCGCCGGCATGATGGTGACAGCCAGCAGGGCTGGCGTCCTGCTGCTGGGCCAGGTACAGCTCCTGCCTGCCAGCTCTGCCTGCACCGGCAGGGACAGGGGTGCTCACACTCGGATGCCTGTTCCTAGAGCATGGGCTGAAGGTGGCAAAACTACATCATGTGCCTGACTTCAATACCTGGCTCTTCAACTGCGGGGAAAAAATCACCACTCTTTTCTCTTTCAGTGCTTTATGTTGTTCTGGAGGAGAAATTCTGTCTTAATGATGTCCTGGACTTTGATATATGTGCTGTATTCATGGTAACAGCTTCTCCAGCTATCAATTTTCCAAATTAGATTAAATCTATTTGTACATTTATGGTATTTCTTCGTGCTTTATTCAAACACAAGTAATCAAATAAAGAACAATTCATGCTGTTACGCTTCAGAAGTCCTTGCCAGTACTTAGATTTTTATGGGAAACCAGAATTTTGCAGTTGATTGTAATGACAAAAAATATGCTTGTCTGGCATCTCTCACAGAAGGATTTCATAGTACTTAAGCAGTATTAAATATGTCATAGCATGTTCCAGTCACATCCAGTCCAGATGCATAGCCTGGTACAGATGAGTAAGTGGGCAGAAAGTATTAAAAGTGTCATGCAGGGTGTTTGTAGCAGAATTAGAAACTTCAGATTCCTGATTCCCAGTTTCCTACTCCAGTTCACTATAAGGGAACTGCTTTGACTTCACTATAAACACTTTACAACAAGCCCTTCTTTTTCATGGAGTTACAGACATGGGCATTTTTTTTTTGTAAGTTCCAAGCAAGGCATCTTGTCAGTGGAATCAATCTCTGCAGGCATGTGAGTGGTCTGGAGGAAAATTTCTTGGACTGGACTCTTCATGTGGAATTACCAAATTGTAACCACAATGTTTGTTCAGTGTATCCTGTTAGTAGTGAATCTGATATCAATAGATGCCTCCAGATTCTTACCCTTCATCTTTTGATTTATGCATTTGCACATTTACCACTCAACTGTTCTTGTATTGAGATTGCATACTAGACTTAATGACTTTCTGATGATCTAATTAACTTCAGCCTGGTAGTGATGCCAATATTTATTTGTGTAGAATATGAATTAATGAAGTGTCCACCTGCATCTCACCTCTTTGGATAGCTGACTAAATCTGTTTAACTTATTTCTGTCTTCATTGTGCTGCACTCTGAAATACCACAGGAACTAACGCTTGTGTGGGATTCTTTATTTTCCTTTTTTTTTTTTTGCTTTTAATCATTCATTGAATATGCAGTCCTAAGACAGTCTAAAATTTTGCAAAATTGGGTCAATGCCACTGAGTAGATTGGGTCAAAATAGAAATAACAGCACATCAAAACAGTTTCAAAGTTTTAGAGGCTGTTTTTGTTTAAGCACTTCCAAAAGCTAGGGAATTGAAAGTACGGGTTTACAATGTGTGATGAGAGTCGAGCTTTTCTGAAAAGCTTGGCATTTGCCCAGGGTGTGGGAGGCCAGTTTTGTCTCCTTTGTGTCCTCTGGGTGAGTCCTGAAAGAGTTCCTACCCTAGATGGGATATACTAGAGTTGATTTATGTCAGTTGTTGACATTATCCCTCTTTTCCACTTATAAAATACAAAGGAAATATGGGCTAAGCAAGGTGGAAAGCTACACCATGGCTCAGTGGTTTAGATGCTCTTTGAAGAGAGAGACCTGTATTTGCAGTGTTTATTCCAATTATACCCCTTCAGGGACTGAACACAGAAACTGAAGGACAGAAAAGGGTGAGACGTTAGGTCTGTTGGTTGCGGTTAAGGTCTGTTGGCCTTGTCTTGGGAAGTGCTTACATGGGGAATTTGAGGAATCTGCTTGTGTGTATTGGAGAAAGAGATAATTCTGTCCTTGCTGCTTTTTTACGCAATGTCCCAAAAATTTTGCTACTATCTCCTGATAGAGATAAAATGCTGGTGAAAATAGGTCTTTGCACCTGTATTTGTGCATTTCATGCACGTGCTTAGAATGCATAAATATATGCATAATGTTGAAAAGAAACACTGCTAGCACAAAAGTTTGAGGTTCTGTCTGCTTCAATTGCCTGAAGTTAAATTTTGTTCACTTCTAGGAAGGCTCTAGTCCTTTGGGGTGGGAGATTTGAACACAGACTTGCCATATCCTGGCAGAGCACATTAGCTGGGTTGGGTGGATCTTGACTGCAATTGCTACTGCTCTCTTCCCCTTATACCTCTCTGTTCTGCAGATGTGTCCTTTTGGACATTTAACAGATGCAAAAAAACCCCAAAGGAACATTTTTGTTTTGTTTTTGCTTTAGGCATGCAGGAAGCACAGTTTCAGGATCTGAAAAATACAGTTATGTGCCCAACTCCCTAATATGAGTGGGTTTCTCAGAAGATTTCTCTTAAAGTTTCGTATCAAGCTGGCACTATCTGGAGTTTACTTGCTGCTAACATATTTAATTCATATGATGACATGAAATATTTATATATAATAAATAGCTCATAAAAATCTGTCTTCCCTCCTTTATATGTAGAGAGCATCTCGTGGCGATGTCCTGAGTGTTGCACATCCAGGCAAGGACTGTGGCAATACTGGAGAGCTATATTTCAAATAATCACCATTCCTCTCCAGTAACTAGGGAGATGGGAAGGTACTACAGTGAAGGCTGCAGAGAGGGCAATGCCTAGTATACCTTTTCCAGCCTTACAGACTGTTGTAAAACAGATCCATGGAACATTTAGGCTGAGAGTATTGGTAGTTTCTTTTCTAAGCGCCAGATTTTTTGCAGGGCTGTTGTATTCCTGACATTGTTTTGCCAGTTCATGATACTTTCCTCAGCTCCTTCCAGTCTGGTAGGGACTAAGTTAGGGAATTCATGCTGAGGCTGGTTTTGGTGCTGTCCTTTTCCTTTAATGGACATCTTAAAGCAGTCTTAGACACTTATTTCCAATTTTATCTATATGAACTGATGAAATGTCCGTGGAACTGGACGTTTGCTACATTAAGTGGCGAGTTTATACATTCCTCTCTTAAGTCTCTCTTATGTCTGCTGCTCTAATTGGCTTTGTTTGGGGTTTTTTCCTGAATATTTTTAAATAATCCAATGGTTTACATTTTTTCTGGGCTAGTCCAGTTTTCCAATTCCATGTTTCTGTGGCTGGTGACAGGGCTGGTAAAGCAGGATTGATTTAACACTTGCCACCACTGTTGGTAAGAGAGACCATCCAAGTGCTCTATGCCATGAAACAAAAAAAAAGAGATGAAGAGTTTTTGAAAAAAAGCATGCATATCAGCAGCATCAACCGTACAGTTCCTTGTACCAACATATAGCATTGGCACTCTGGGTTTCTCATTGCACACTGTGGATTTAAGCTTGGAGGAAACCCTGCATCTACAGCCTGTGATCACAATTTTATGCGCATAAATAGTGCTGGATTTTACAATGTCCCCCAAGAATTCTCTGTTCTACTATCAGGCAGTCTTGAAACAAGCTGCCTACATGTGTGCCTTGCAAATAAGCCTCAAACCTGACCTGGAGGGAATACATCTGTGGGTGGATACACAGCCCAAGCTCCCCACCACCTCAGAGCTCAGCCTCTCAGATGAGGCTGTTGGCAAAGTTGATAGTGAATCCTGGTGATGGGGATGACTTTTTGTTTGGTGCAGAGTAACCCAGTTTTAACTGTTGTTGGAAAAAAACAAAAGTTACTTCTTTAGAGCTTGTCTTATATTAGAAATAATCAGTTTCCTCATTCATGTGTTCATATATTTGAAGATATTTTTCCATCCAGTGTTTTTGTCTGATCTACTAGATAGGAAGCAATATGAAAGTATGGCCCCATGGCTAAAGTGTCACTTAGGAAAGTGTTGGCTCTGCTGTCAGGCATGGGCACATTTCTTTGTGATTTTTGTCCCATATTCTTTTAGTTTAAGAAATTATAACTTCTGTTCATAGCTAGTCTTGGAAGCCGTGGATGAAAGCCATGGATTAAAAGCCTTAGGAAAGGCAGATAGGTTTCAATAGATTGAGTTGAGCCGATCCTACCATTAACAGAGGTGAGGAAGAGGGATCTCTGATAGCCTTTTACTGAGTACTAAGGAGGATGACCAAGTACCGCAGAATTATCTCTTGCCATGCAACGTGTTGGATCTCGCATCAAACAATGCTCACTCTGTGGGCTGGGGATCCTCTTTCAGTCTGTACTGTTTCATACTTAGGAGGGGATTTTTTAGGTAATGAACTTAAGGGCCTTTAATAAATCCTTGTTTTTAAAAAAGTAAAAAGATCTGGATATCAGTTTTATTCCCTGTATTGGGAAAGATTAACTTCTGGGATTCTCTTTTTCCCCTTTGTTTAATGGCCTTGGTCACATCTACTTTCCTCTTGACCTGAAAAGCCTTAGGCAGTGCTTGACTTGTGATACAGTGGACACTGTACCTTACGGAACCACAGGCATTGCCATCTCATAGTGTTAATCTCTCCTCCATCATTTGCCAGAGCAGGGCTGTCCTGCTCCTCCTGCACCTTGATTCTGGAACCTGGGTACATAATTTTGCAAGAAATAAGTAAATTCTATTTAAATCCATGCGGCTTTGATCTGAGATTTGTCTTCAAATGAATTGTACCTCCAAGCAAAGTTCACTCACAATGTTATCTAGAAATTATGGATTCACCATGGTTTTCCAGACGCTTGCCTAAGTTTGTCAGAAAATGTTATAGATGAGAAACATCTTCCAGAGGCTTTTATTTGTCTGAAAGCCACAAAAAGTATTTAGTGTTTCATGTCATGGTTCCACCCTAGCTGGCAACTAAACACCACACAGGTGCTCACTCACCCTCTCCTGGTGGGATGGGAAGAGAATCAGAAGGGTAAAAGCTGGTAAACTCATGGGTTGAGATAAAGACAGCTTAATAGGGAAAGCAGAGTGAGGAATTCACTGCTTCCCCAGGGCGGGTGGGTGTTTAGCCATCCCTAGGCTCCATCACACATAACAGTTACTTGGGAAGACAAATGCTATCACTCTGAATATCTTCCCTTCCTCCTTCTTCCCACACCTGATATCCTGAGCATGACACCATATAGTATGGAATATGCCTTTGGTCACTTGAAGTCAGCTGTCCTGGCTGTGTGCCCTCCCAGCTTCTTGTGCACCCCCAGTGTCCTCCCTGGTGAGGCAGTGTGAGACACAGAAAAGGCCTTGGCTCTGAGCAAGCACAACTCAGCAATGACTAAACTCTCCCTGTGTTATCAACAGTGTTTTCAGCCCAAATCCCAAACATGGCCCCATACTAGCTACTGTGAATCAAATTAACACTACCCTAGCCAAGACCAGCGCATTCCGTACTGCTGATTCCATCCCAGTTACATCATGCTCAGGTCCCACACTATCCAGCACATCCGCATTAACCCCCACCACCCTTCACCCACATCCTTTGGTGTCACATGTAGCTATCTTTCCCTTAGTCAATGAACACTGGGTTCATTCAGTCCATGACTTAGGGGTTCCATCTCTTACAGGAGCACTCAGGACAGGAGAGGTGGTTTGGAGTTACTTGTGGGGAGTTATTGGGTACTGCAACCAGCTCAGGTCAGGTCACTGCTGCACTCGCACTGCTTCTTGTAAGGCTTGTCCTCTGTTGGTTCTGGTGGTTTCTGCTGTAGTAATTCCCATAATGTGCAACTCACATTCTGGGTTACAGCAATTTAAAGGTATTTCCATTACAATCTCCACCCCTTGTCCCTTTGGACCAGACCTTAGGGTTTAATAATGCAAGAACTTGACCCTGCTGCAGCTTGGATTTATCCACAGACTGCAGTTCCTTAGGGTTGTACTTGCTCCAAGTGGAGCCCTATCTATGAGACACAGTTTCTTCAGGGGTATACCTGCTGTGGCGTGGACTTCCGCAGGCAGAGTTGCTCTGAGATGCACCTGTTCCAGCATGGCCTTTTATCCGTTGGCCACAATCCCTTTGGAGGTACACCTGCTGCAGCACAGACATAAACACGGCCACAGTACCTGCTCTGGCATGGGCTTATCTACAGCCACAGGCACTCTGGAGTGTTCTGCTCCATGTGGACTCGTCCACAGGTGACAGTCCCTTTGACTTGAGTTCACACTGGAATTCCAGGCTGTCTAGCACAGCAGCGATGCTCTGGTCATCTGCCAGCCCAGGCCCATCGCCATGGCTGTTATCAAAATGTTCCCAGGCACAGCAGAGTAAGATGATAAGCAGCACAGCAGTACAGGAAGCAGTGAAAGCAAAAAGCAGCCAGTAATGAGCACCAGACTCTGACAGACAGTAAGGTAAGCAAGCCTTGCAGGCACAGGAGCCTGCTGATTAATAGCCAAACAGCAATAACAGCTATAAACTCCATCTAGCCCCTTCCAGTCTAACCTGTTTTTACCTCCAAATGTTCAAACCCCATGCTGGCACCCAAAAAGGATGGTTTTTGTCCAGCCAGCAGCAAGGCACCACACAGGCTCTCCCTCACTCTCACCCAGTGGAATGGGGAAGGGAATCAGATTGGTAGAAGTCAGAAATAAGCATGGGTTGAGGTACAGGCAGTCAAACAGGTAAAGCAAAAGTTGAGCACACAAACAGAGCAAAACAAGGAGTACATTCACCACTTCCCATGGGCTGGCAGGTGTTCAGCCATCCCCACGAAATCAGGGCTCCCTCACACATAGTGGTTTCTTGGGAAGACAAATGTCGTCACTCTGAACATCCTCCTTTCCTTCTTCTTCCCCCAGCTTTATATGCTCATCATGATGCCGGATGATATGGAATATACTTTGTACAGTTAGAATCAGCTGTCCTGACTATATCTTCCCAACTTTTTGTGCACCCCCAGCCTTCCTCACTGGCATGGTGGTACAAGAAGCAGAAAAGGCCTTGAGACTGTGTAAGCACAGCTCAGCAATAACTAAAACATCCCTGTGTTATCAACACTGTTTCCAGCACAAATCCCAAACTAGCTACTGTGAAGAAAATTAACTCTACCCCAGCCAAACTCTGTGCATTTCGTCATGATGCTTTCATGAAAAGCACCCTCAATAAGCTACCACACAGGCCCATCCATGTGTTATGTTGCTATTTGGGCAGTGTGGGTCGAAGTGGAACATGTTTCTAAACCCTCATCTAGCCAGTTCTCAGGCCATAAAGTTCAGTGGGACCTTTGCAGGGGTGAGAGGAGATGCTCCTGCTACTTGTAGTGGTTTTGTGTTTAATTGGATGGTCTGTGTCTTGCAGGCAT
This sequence comes from Struthidea cinerea, assembly GCA_013397865.1. Taxonomy (NCBI): domain Eukaryota; kingdom Metazoa; phylum Chordata; class Aves; order Passeriformes; family Corcoracidae; genus Struthidea; species Struthidea cinerea. Next base: position 965,817 of record VZTI01001368.1, on the reverse strand, counting down.
AAGATCATCTTTGTGGTTGTTTATGGATTTATAAATCTGCAGAATGATGGGGTTTGTAGTCTTTGGCTGCAGCTATACAGAGGAAGTCTGAATATTTAATGGAGTATTGAATACTGCATAGCTTTTCCATGTATGAACTTGGAGAAGGTGTTTTGATGGATTAGTTGGTTTGCTTCTCAAGCTTTGTAGGGTGAGAGATCATGTGTCTGAGATGTTTTATACATCTTGTGTAGGTTTTAGGTAATTAATATTTCATGCTTACCCCCAGATATGTGGTAGTGATTAAAACTCAATTAAGTGGTGATTATACAGAATGATGAATATTTCATTTATTTAATATGAAATAGGAAAAAAAAATATATTGTTGCCATGCTGGTTTTATTTCAAAAAACTTTGTCAAGATTAGCAAGATTGAAAATCTCTTTAGCATCCTGAATTTATTCTGCTGGAAGAATGCAAGTATTTCTTTGAGGACTTTTTAAAATGGATTTTGTTGTCTTGCTTTATAAGGATGTTTCTTGCACCTTTATAAAACCTATTGCCTTGTTCATCTTCCAGTACAGATCAAAGTGGTGTTCCGTTCACACCATTTATTAATTGAGCTCTTGGTAATTGTATATGCAGAAATATGTGTGTCTGCAAGACTGAAAGAAATCAGATGGGTGAGACAAGTGTGTGTCTGTATCTGTACTCTGTTTCAGATGGTGGCAGGTGCTGTGCCAGGAAGGGCCACAAGCCTGCCCACTGTCTGAGGTCTATTCCCTTCATGCCTCCCCAACACACGGACCACTTGGATCAGAGATATTAGGGTGTAGCTCCCTTTTTATTCCATTTAATTACTGGTTTGGATCTGTCTTCTGTGGATTTGTCTATTCCCTTTTGAATCTGTGATCCCCTGCAGTCTCCGGTGGCAACAGATTTCAGATATTGTCTGTGTGCTGTAAAAAAACTTCTTAAATTAATTTCCTGCTAGGAGAAGGGACACTCATTGAAACTATTGTTGCAGGGCTTGGCAAATAATAGTTCTATACTTGGCCTCATTCAGCTGTGCATTCAACCTTGCTCTTGCTCATCATCCAGGCATCTGTTTTCCAAGTTGAAGGCTCCCAAACCTTTTAGACCCTTCTTGAAAGGCAGCTGCTCCATCTGATTATTCATTGTAGTTTTTCCTCCCTGTACTTCTGATTTCTAGCTACAAGCACTTCTTGGAAAGCAGAAATAAGGACTTAGAGGTGCACTTTAAATTCCTAGGGGAGAAATTGGTCAATAGTATCTGCTGAAAATTTGGAATTTGCCTCCTCTATGGAAAAAGAGCTCAAACTGATCTTTAAAATACAGCTAATTTTCATTTCTAAGCTTTTAAGGAACTGTAATAAAATAACTCATTGGTTTGAGTTGGATTCCAGTAGTGTTACTGACTTTTAGTTGCCCTTACTCTGCAAGGGGTTATTAGTGGAGTAAAGGACTTTTCAACACAGAGAGCTAAAGAGCATAAAATCTACCTGAAAAGCATGTATTGACTCATGCCTCCTGAAGCTTCCCTGCTTTTGACGGGGCTGGCCAAGGGGGAAATTAGTATGTGCTCACCTCCTTTGAGAGAAGCTAGTCTAGCTGAATTTTCAAAATTCCGTGCTCAGAGGCTTGCCAGAGTGTACCTGTAGGAGGAGATGGACAGATTTTAGCCTGAAGGCGTGTGGATAAGTGCAGCTGTCAGAAGACAGTTGGAATACACGCCCTGCTTCTGCAGCCAACGCTCAGCTCCCTTCTGCAGCATGAGCATAAAGGCTGCTCATCATCACAACTGGCTCTTAAGAGCTGTATGACATAGTGGAAGTTTTATTATGTGGTTTGTAGCTCACGCTATTACTTAGGATTAAGTTTTGTTTCATATAGCTGTCCCACCACTGCTGTGGCAGTGTCTTCCAGTGGTGTACCAAACAGCATGGCCAGCATCTGTTCTGGGTCATCTTCCCGTGAGCTGACTAGTTTTTCAGATAAGAGGCTCAGTTTTGTATCATAAGAAACTTTGTTGCAGGGACTGGAGAGAAAGCAGAATTTGTTTTGTTATGTTTGAGGTGAGGTGTGTGTGAGAGTTTGGGGGGAGTCAGGATGGGGCTGCTGGTCTTCTTTTCTTTTAGCCTGTGTTGTTGAGGGAGTGCTATTTGATATTTGGTGCCTGCTGGATTTTCTGAGGCACTGATGCCTTTATGGTATATCACAAACATCTGTTAGTGCCACAGCTGGACTGAGAGATGGCAAAGGCGCCCATGCCAAGACACTGGCCACGAGATGAAGTTGGGACTTCCAGGCTCTTGGGGTCTCTTAATTGTGCTCTGCCCTTGAAACTGTAAGCAAATTTGACCACTTGTGGATGTATATGGAGAGTCAGAGATTAATGGAAAATCCTCAAAAACACATTCTACTCTGCATTTTGCCTTCCTTATCATCACTGTAGTGCCACTGTGGTCACAGTGGTGAGATGTAGGGGGAACTGAAAATTATCTGCAGATTGTTAGCATTCGTATCCATGTCATTTTCATCCACTTCAGTATGGCTGTAAATAAAGAAAATGGATCCTTTTGAACCTTAATTTGGTTGTCTGGACTCAAACTGCTGATGAAGGAACTGGATTATATGCTTTGGTCTGTGTTGTAGCAGTCAGATTACATAGTTGGGCTGTTGACAACTAATGCTTGAGTGTGTCTTATATTAAATACTGCAAATCAAAGTTCAGCTGCTACGGATCTTACCTGGTGGGTTGGTTGCTTTATTTTTTCAGGTGAGCTCCAGGTGTGGGCCTATAGTAAGTTTGTTCATCAACATAGAGGTTTTTTGATAAATCAGATGCCTGTGATTTTAATGTTCCTCATGGAAAACCACAAGGACTTCGGGTGCTGCTTTCTCAGAGACATGTTGCTTCTCTGATTTGCCCATTCTTTTTCAATTCAAATGCATGCAGCCTGGTTCACATAGGCCTTTGTACATTTTAGTGTGCTTACATTTTGCTGATGTATGGCTAGTCATATTTTTTTTTTTTCAGAAGGGCAGTTTTAAGCACATCTGATACTTAGAGTCAATGATCTGTGCTTTCTCTGTCATGTAAATGAAGAGTGGTTTAATCTAAGATGTGCCTTAGACCTGAGCTAGTTGAATGAATGGCATATGAAATTCAAGCACAATAATCTTGGTTCAAACACAGCACTAAATTCTTCTGAGACTTTCAACCATGGATACACTTACTCCTTTTGTTTTGTTATGAATTGAAAATAGCATTATACCACCAACCCTCTTCTAAGTTCCTAGGTCTCTTCAAAATGGTTCTACAAATTCAAGAATGCCACTTGATAGAGCTTAAAAAAAAGAAAAGAGGAGAAATTATTATTTGACAGCCTAATGCTAAAATAAAGTTCTGTTTACGTGGGGCCAGAAAATCAAGTAGCAAATTTGTCAGTGTAGATGGAATGCAAAAAATAAACCCTAAAAAAATTTAAAAATAAAATTTGATGTTCTTGTAGGCATGTGAGCAGTGACTTGTTGAGAACGAAATCCCAAATAGAAATATTTGTAGGCTTGCAAGGCTAATGCAGTTCCTGTGGGTGCATGGCATTTCTTGACTCTACACTCTAAGGAAGACTTGCAGAAACACAGGGACATGAACAGTAATGTTTAGTTTGGTTGTTTGCAAAAGAAACTGGTGTGAGATTCCTTGATGCATCTGATGGTTTCCTTGATGTTCATGATGCTGCGAGATTGTCTCGCTTTGCTCCTGCTTGGATGAAAACATAAATAGGTAGTCAGAGTAACACTTTTTTGCCTCCCTGTACTATTGTCCTGCTCCTAGTGTTTTCTTCCTAAATCCAACCTAGCCTTCAAATAAATCTGTGAAGTTCTTGATAAAGCCTCCTTCCTCCTGCCTTTTTCCCAAACATTGGGAATGGCTTTTAGTAAACACCTGCAGTTTCCTTCCTTGTTTATCTGCAGGTCGTGCCATGGACTCTGTGCCATGAATGCAAAACGTGGCAGCTGTTAAGTGGCTGTATGGAGACCAGTTGCTGTCAGGACCAGAGATGTTGCTTCATTGTTTGCTTTTACCCTCTCTTTGCATCTTGCTTTCCATTGTGTCTTTTGTTTTATACTTTGATGGTCCCTGTTCCGTTTTTGTGTAGTGATTGCGCAGCCGTGTCCTGGTTCCTGATAGGGACTTCTGGATGCAGCCAGTGATAAATGTGCAGTAGCAGTCATCCTGGCGTACTTTCTGTCAAACTCTACTTCTGGTGAATTTATTTCCCTTTATTTATTTTTTTTTTCTGTGGTGCTATGTACAGCAAGCAGCTGTCTACCAGCAGAAACTCTAGAGAACCAACTTCTCCACTGCTGATTTTTCCTTCAGTCCATATGGATTTCTCCTTTAGAGTGAGGGACAGATGTACTTTGCCTGCTCAATTGTATTAACACACCATTGGTTGCTTTTCTGCCCCGAACTCATAATGAAATAACCTAAATGATTATAAAAGCTTTAGTATCAGCTTCATTTCATTTTAATAGACCAATAAAAGCAACCAGTGTGCAAGCTGCTGGCTCCAGTACTCCTGCATAAACCATTAGCAAAACAATACTACTGGCTCTTGACAAAGGAAAACAGTGGTGACAAGTCCAAGAATTCGCTTGAAAAGAAGTCAACCAAGTGCCAGTGAATCCAGAGACCCACTCATACGCACGCTGGCTGCTGTGAGCTCTTTGTTTGAAGTTGAGAAGTCGGCACTTTCTCATAATTTGTTTTACATTCTGGCTTTGTCTTCTGTAAATATCCTTTGCAGTGTTTCCAGCAATGCTGGCAGCTGCCTAGGCACCAGAGGAGCTTTCCAAGTTAGCTTGCATGCACAGAGATCTGATGGGTTTTGCATTTTATGCATGAGACTGGTTCATCTGGCCGCCTCCTATGCCCTGCACTGCAATGCTAGCGGCTAATGTATTTGCAGCACTATACCTCACGTGCCAGGTACAGTGTGTTGGCTTTGAAGACCCCACAACGCCCAAAGGAGTCTTAGGATGTCTCTGCTAGAATGCCTGTGGTTACCTCATTGGTTGTGGAGGGTGGGAGAAGAAGCATCTCATGGGACCCAACACATGGAGCCTTCTGTACTGAGCAACAACAACAACAGCAATATCCTGTGAGCCTTTTTTTTACCTAAGGTTTGTTAAGTGTTCCTTGAAGGATGCCTGTACAGTTGTTGTACTGTATATTTCAAAGTATGCAGAAACTGTAAAACTACCTACCAACCCTCAACAGATATAAACTAGTACCATCTGCTTATATATTATCCGCTAGTGTTTTGCTGTGTTCGATAAACAAAAGCACTGCTCATGTTTGGGTACCTGCATGGACGGACAGTGGTCTGGTTTCTGACATGGCTGCCTGTGAGGGTGGCTACACTCTGGTACTTTCTGTTGAATGGTAAACCTCCCAGCTGGGCTGGTCAGAAGACCTCTGCTCTGTTGACACCCTTTTTTCTGGGTGCTTTATGTTTAGGCTTTGCCTGAGATCTCTGCAAAAGCAATACAAGATTCTGAGAGCTTTGGTCCCCTTTTCTCTGTCTCTTCCTTTGTTTTCCTTCTTGCAAGCTGAAAAGAAAGACCTCGTCTTTTTAATTTTACTTGCTGAATTTAAAGATGTCATGATCATTCTTTTCCAGGAAAAGCTTTTAGCTTCAAACTTTCCTAAGATGTACACTGAGTACGGGTACTCCCCACAATGTCTGGTCAGCTGAAGCAATTTTAAAATGTACTTTCAGCTAGAACAAGACAGATGCTGGAAGAGGGATGTAGATGACCTCAGGGTCAGTGAGAGGATAGGAGAGAGGATTAAATTTTCCTAAAACAGAGCTTGGAAAAGATTAATATCTCTCTGTTATGTGCTATGTTCTGGTAGTTATACATTAAGTCTAATAAGGAAGCTGAGGCTTCTTTCTGTGCCCCTGTAACCCGGAGGAGCATTTAATAAGTTTGTGTGGACTTTTCCTTTCCATCTCTTTGCTTTTGCATAAGTGGGTGAACAGCACAGCATCATCACCTTTCCTGCTTGTCCAGACCTTTTTTCTCTCTTACAATTTGTTTCAATGTCCCTGCCGTGCATCTTCCAGTCATCTAGGTGGATGTGGTTGCATGTATACATTTTTAAAATTTAATTATTCTTTGATTCATTTGTGTTCATCAGTGTCATTGCCAGCAATCTGAGAGTTCACAATCTGGTGTGCTGGCATCATGTGCTTCTCTTCTTGCTTCTTTTGTCTGATCTTTGTAGTTATAAACCTTTGAAGAATGTTCATCCTGTTGTTTTATATGTTTTAAAGCAGATGTTTCTAACCCATTAAGAATGCCTTTACTGTGGTAGCTAGACTTAAATTTGCAGAGTTGATCTGAAATAGGACAATAATTTCCAAATTATCATCCTTAGTCTCTTGGTGCATTGTGGGTTTGTTATTTTTAGTAATCTTTGCCATTTAGTTGTCAGTCTCACATTGGTGATCTTCCTTTCCACTGCCAAGATCAGCTGCTAGAGTCAAGGGGTTATGACTGCTTTAACGAATGAGCAGGGAGCTTTGTAGTCTGATGGTTGCAGACAAAAAAGTTTGATATTTCATTCACTTTGAACAGAGTTACAAAAAGTCAACACAAAAACATGTAAAGAATTTCAACAGTATATCACTGCAAAGCCCTGCTAAATTCACTTTCAAAGTAAAGAACTTCTCCTGATGATGTTTTCTTTCTTTTCTTTTTGTTTAAATGGACATTGTACTGTTCTGGGAGCAGTCCATGGGGATGTGCCTGGAATAAGTCATCAAGTCATCTCACAGATGTAGTCATTCTGGATGTAGGGTTTCATTTTGGCTTTTTCCTGCAAAATATACAGTGAGGCATATTTTCTTTCCTGTTTCCCCCCCCCCGCCTTCTCCTACTACTCAAAAGAAAATACAGTTAGCCCTTTAGTAGTTACTTGGTGATGTGATTGCAAGCCCTGAAATCTCACTGTAAACTTCTCACTGGACTAGGTTTGAGGTGTGAAGAACATCCTCTGGTCCCTAAGTTTCCAAACTGTCCTACAAGCACAACTTGTGCATGTTCATATTGGTGTAATAGCAGCTAAGTTCTCCTTCCAAAGCCTCTGTATTAAGTGGGTTGTTGGGGCTCAGCGATAACCAGGGTCTTGTTTCACCCCTTGCACACATCACCTTCATGTTGCAGTGTGTGCATGAGCGTTGCTCTGGTGCCAGGTGTGTGATTCTCTGTTTCTGGAGCTTTCCTCAGTTTCCCTTGTTTTTCTCATTTTCTCTGGTTTTGCAATTGCTCTGTGGCCAGATAGTTGCTCACACTATTGGTAGCTCTAATACTAGATTTAAAAGCTGAATAAAATCACTTCTGTGATCCAGTTTCTTTGTTTATAGAGAAAATGAAATATGTCAGGAGGCTGATACCTTCCCAGAGAATACACAGTAAATGATCCCTATCAGAGGCCACTGAGTAGCAGCCACTCCTGGTTCAAACAATGAGGGCTCTGTCTTCTGTGTCTGGGGACTATATCCTGGCAGGTCTGTACCTGGCTGGATAGGTGCCTGTATGCCTTGATACATTTACTGTCCTGTGATGTGAGCTATTATGTGCAAATATCCTCTGTGACAGGAGCAGCAGTACGTGCAGGGACTGCACTGGGGGCAGCCAGGACAAGAATCTAACGTGCATAACAAGTTCAACTGTGTTACTGCTGTCTCTGTAGACACCAGAGGGATATGGCTTTGCTCTACTGAACAGCAGGGGGAAGGGATCAGGAAGAACACCTTCTATGTGCAGGATGAAGTCGGGGAGACCCCAAAAGCCTGAGGAACAGTTGGACACTAAGCTCTCCCCAACAGGCTCTCCGCAGCTCTCACCGTTGCTTTGTCCGTTTGCAGAGGATTCCACCAAATCCAGCTGGTTACTCTTCTCCACCCTTGGGCTGAGGGCAGGAGCACAGTGCTTGTTGGCCCCGGGTGCCTGCTCCACCTGCCTTTAGGCGCTCAGCAGTGATGGCTTTGCCACATCTGCGCTGTCAATTGCCTTTTTAAACGGGGTTTAAGCTAATCCTGTTCTTTACCTGCAGGAAGGCACAGGGCTATATGTGAAACTATTATTTATGTCTGCTTTTCAACCCAACCAGGCCATTTTCTTCCCCACTTCAGTCACATTTGCCAGGCAGTTTATTTATGTAGAGCTATCTGAACCAGAATCTCTGATCTGTTGAGTGTTGGATTGAGCCTTTGCTTTTGTGGTTGTTAGGCCAAGGCTGGATTGTTGGGGCCTTTATTTTTTTTTCCCTTGAGTAGATTAAAACTGTATCTGAGCATAATAGAGGGCTCTTGGCAATGTTACAAGCTTTGACTTACTTTAGAATTTCTATTTTCCCTCTCTTCAAAACTGTTACTTACCGTGTTTTAAATTTTGCTCTGTCAGTGGGCCCTTAACAAGAGGAGAATAATTTTTTTTTTTTTCACTAGATGTTAACTCCTAAATGCTCTGGCTTTATGACCTCTAACTGTGCCTTTATGCGTGGGAATGAGGCAAATGAAGCCCAACAAAGACAGAAACTCTGTATTTCCAGTAATAATCAGCTGTTTCCCAATTTCCTTCTCACTTCTGAGCCTTTGAATTTTACTCCTCTACGTAAAGTCTTAATTTTTCTTTTGTACTTCATTGCTCCTTATGGCTGTTGTGCATTTATAGGCATTGTCTCTGCTAATTCTGCTCAGTCTGGTTCGTGAGCGGGTATGCATGAGAAGATGCTTAGCAACTGAAGGCAGAGCTTCAAGAGGTGTAACTAAGAAAGCATTTCTGCTGCATCTGACTTGAGTGTTTCAAAAGTGGTTTTAGTATTTAGGTTGTCTTTGCCAGGCTTAAGAGGCATGTTTTGTTTCATTTCTTTTTTTCTACAAATACCAAGTACTTTATTGCTTTGTTCTGTATGAAATTTGGGAAATCCACTCATCCAGACTATAGACAACTTGGTTTATTCAAGGAGATAAGTGAGCAAAACCTCCCTGTGTAAATGATTTCGCACCAGAAACACCCTATACTTAAAATAGAAAAATCAGCTCTTCAGCTGTAAAAATGTTCTCCACTTCATGAATTTTTATTAAGCACATTTTTTTCCTGCTAAGCATGCTAGTAAGTCTGCAAGCCTGGTCTCTCCAGCTGGGGAGTCAACTAATAGCATTAAATGAGAAACAAAAGGCTGGAGAAAATGTTTGGTGTGGACATCCAGTGGTTTACATCATGTTGTCCTCCTTCCATTTCTCTACTCGCTGTAGTCGTTGACTTGCCTTTGGCATTCACATGAGCTAAAATATCTGCCTGCTGCTCAGATAGCCTTGTGCCAGGACTGAAACTGGAGCATATTGTTCCATCATTAAATGGGCAACGTTGAATACTTGGGAAATTAACAACAGCTGCAAGTTCTTCAGCTATTTTTATTTGTACTGTGGCTCTAATTTTTCTAGTGTGTTTGTGCTGAAGTCAGAAGAGGAAAGGAAAATAGATCCCCCAAGAGGCTGATTTTTTGTTTTTAATTAAGAAAAAGGCCCTGCCTAACAAAGGCATCCATAAAACAAATAGTACCAAGGGTCGCCTAGCAGTTTACTTGGTGTTTTGTGGGCCCCTTAGTCTGGTTGCTGGTATGAATTTCTGAGGACACTAGTGGCACCTTAGTGTGTAGTGAGGCCTTTCCACAGTCAGCCGTCTCTTTAAAAAGTCCTATTACTAATAGCATCTGTCTTAGCCTTTTGTAAAGATTGCTAGCAGCAAACAATTTTCCATTTTATTTGTATTTTATGCTCCTAGCCAGAGATATAAGCCTCAATCCCCGACAGCCACTCCGTTCGGTGGTCTTTGGATGAGGCCCTGAAGTCAAGCTAGAAAAGCTTTAGAGGAAGATTGTTAAACAGAATTTCTTAAGTATCCTTTAGGAATCCAGTGGCTTGAATTTCTTCCCGTAAGTCTCATGAACATGTGTCAGGAATGACAAGGCAGAGCCTTATCCTTCCTGAAAGTTCAAGAAGATGCTCCTAAGAGCAACTGTAGGAACCAGGCATAAGTGCATTGTTTCTTTATTTGAAAAGCAATTAGCAAGAATGTATTTTTTCCCTTTAACTGAAGAGAGGGGTGGTCCAATTCTTTTGTCTTGTTATGTGACCTAACTCATGGCCAGAGATCTTTTCCTTAGGCTGGACATCATTTTAAAAAACCACATACCACTATGGGAATTTACAGCTATTCCTTTAAAAATGTTGAATACGGGTTGGTATATTTCTGGATTTGAGTGGAAATGAATAAAGGCGATGGTTTGCTGTTCGTATTCAGTAACTTAAAACTTTAAGGGCAAAGCTAAACCTGTTTCCCCTAACACGGGTGCACTGTCAATAGTAAGAAGAGTCTTCTTTGTATATGGAGCCCTATTCACATATTTGAAGGACTGAGACTTTATTTAGTATCTGGTGTCTGATTTGGGAGTCTCTAAACTGGGGTGAAAATTGCTGCTGCTTTAAGTGAACGTGGCTTTACTGACATAGGTTAGCATCCTTGCATTTAAGCTATTAGAAGTTTTCAGCTTCTCATTGAAAAACAACAGTAACAAGCATGAGCCAAAGGCAAGCAACCTCTCAATGGTGACGTGCCAGGCTTTTCCTTTCCCAAATTAGTGCACTACTCAAAAAAGGATTTATTTTTTTGCCTTACACCATGGGAAGATGATAAAAAGATTTCTGCCCTGGGCTGGCATGAGGAGCTGTAGCTAATTCATGGTTTCATGCATTTGTGTCAGAAAGGGCTCAAGGTACCAAACTTGGTTGTAGGTGAAAAATTGGAAGTGCTGCCTTGCATGGAGGAGAGGTGCGCCAGTTATCTGTCTGCAGTATAAAAATGAGAAAGCCAGTGGAGTTGTCCCTTCATCAGTACCTTTGAAAGATGCTGTCATTCCTATATGGTGGCCAGTAATTCAGAGACTACCTCTGTGATTTGTTTGGCTGCCACCCTGTTGGTTTCTCTCCTCTGAAACCTGTGGGGAGACATGCTGGGAAGAAGCCTTGGCTGTGGCTCGGAATCAGTGCCGTTTATTTCAGCGAGTCCTAGGTTTTATTCCACTTCGTATTTTTCCAATTGTCTTGGGCATGCCATTGTCTTCCTCGCTTCTCTGCTGCTCCTATTCTTTTTTTTTCTAATCCATGAGTGTGCATTTGTAGTTACAGTATAAAGGGTCCTTTGCCTGAGCAGAGCTGCCCTGGAGAAATGTAGGAGCTTTAGTGCTTTTGTACTGCAATGATGTTTCCCCTCTGAGATGAACTCAGCACTTGGAAGAGCAGCTGGCAGGCCTATGAAGAGAGGGGCAGCAAGCCAAGCTGTATCCTGTGAAAGCAGAAGCAATGCCCTTGAAATCTCTGGAATTGCCCACTACATGCACAGGGATTAAATTTTCTCTGAAAGTTCAGTTTATGCAACATTATCAACACTGACCAAAATACGCAAGTGTGTCTGTGCTCGTCTCTGAGCTCTTGGTGCTATTTCCATCTCTTAGTGTGGGCAGGCACTATTAAAATCCTCAGTGCTTTCAGTCTAGTTGAATAATTTTCTAGCTGCTAGGTTTATAAATTAAACATTTGTGGCCATATCTCATGCTATTATCCATCCACAGCAATATCTCCAGGCAAGGATCTTGAGCTTTTTTGGAGTGTAGACCATGTGTTAAAGAAGAGCGAATGTTTCATTTATGCCTCATCTCACTCTTGCACTTCTCAGTTGCAGAACATCCCTGAGGTAACCTCAGATACTTCTTGTGAGGAAATAACCTTAGTAAGAAGATTTTTGATGTCTGTGCTGTCTGTGTCAAAGGAAAGGGCAGAGTTCTCTGCAGCATCCTGAAATTTTTTTATGTCTTTTCAAGTAACTTCCCAACACACAAACATGATCTATCATCTGCAAGCTGGAAAACAGAAAAACAGAGCATCAGATGAACCACAGACCACGAGGGTGGCAGTGAGAGGTCCAACAGTGATAATTAGGACATTTGCATTTTAACTGTTATTAATGGAAGCTGAAAGCTTGATGGTGTCCCAGAAAAATCTATGTATATGGACAGATGTTTGAACAAGGGGCATGCACTGATTAACAGTGAGAGGAGACATGTCAGAAGCTACCCACATCTTGCATGTTCTTCATCAAGTTGTGAAGTGAGTGGTTTGAGGGATGAAAGGAAGTGTGAGCCAAGTTGTGGCTTCTATACGTAACCAAAGAGGTTATATGTGAATTTGTCTGGTTATGTGTATCTAGTATCTCTATCTAAACAGTCATCTTTAGAACCTTTTTGTTTTTTCGTCTTGTTTTCCTTCCAGGAAGCTATTTTGAATGTGGAAGAACTCAGGTGATAACTCAAAGCAAGGAAATTATCCTTTTAGAAAAATGCCCATACTCATGTGCTTTTGATTTAAATGAAAAGATTTGTCACATTCTTAGTGATTTATGTTGAAATTGGACAATCTGGGACATTGCAGATTATTGTTTGGGTACATTCAGGCTCCTAATAAAAGAAAAGCAAATATTAAGGTCTTATGTAGGAGGTTACTTCCTTTGGAAAAATGCTTTGCCATCAGTAGGCATTGTTCCTTGCCTGAAAGGGTTGTCTGTTTATTTGCTGTTCTAGTCCTTTAACAGGAAATACTCCAAGGGCAAATGCTTAGTATTTTTTCCTGCTCAAATAAGTAGTTGTGAGGTACAGCTGTTAGATTCATCTCACTGGAATTTAATAATCATACGCTATTGCTGTGGCAATGTATTGGACTGTCTGAATAGGAGTCAGTTTAGGTTCTTAGTTTAAACTAAAAGGCACCGATGTTTCAGTCTACCTGTTGAGTGTCTGCCTAAAAGCCACAACAGAGCATCTCCCTGAAAGCTTGAATTGACTTGTTAAACAAATACAAATAACATTCAGTCAACTCTTCTGCTGTTTCTTTCTCTGAGGAGAGTTTTGGTTTGAGACAGAGATGTGTTTGCTGCCAATCTGTAGGAACTTTATTAGACTGTGTGCAAGAATAGAAAAACGTGATTACTAGCCTGGATGGACCCAAACTATAAACTCCTCCCAGTGTTCCAGTAACTGAGTCCCAGAGTAAATGGGTTTCTGGACTGCGACATGGAGATGGTTGTATGACAGCCCTGTTTCATGAGCCAGCCTTGCAGACCAGATCACGCTTTGCCTTTGCTGTGTTACTGAGTTTCAGCGTTTACTTCAATGTAGTTAGTCTAATGTAGCTGTAACAAATGAACTAAAGTTTCCTTTAGAACTGTTTCTCCAGTCCCAGTATGGTCATTAAACCATACTGGATCTGTACCATAAATTGTACATCGGTGCTTTTCCCTTGAGAGACTGAGTGGCCTTGTGAGGAGGATGTGAAGGGCACGGTAATGATGGTTGTTAATTGTAAGTGTGTAGGTAATAATTAACTTCACTATTAAGCAGGTGGGAGATGACCAAGTGTGAAGATTCCCCCCCAGCAAAGCATTCAAGTAGATGCTTCTTCTCAAAGAAGTACCTGGATTCTGAGTTGCCAGGATTTTTAGAAATTGGTTTTCAAATATCAGAATGTTTCCAAGGTAACCTCTTTAATCTCCGCTGTGTTCAGCTGCTTACTAATTTAATATACACATGACATGTGTAATCTGATTTAAAATTAACAGATGTTCCTAAAAACAGTCTAACAATGAATGTGATATACATGGAATCTGGAATAACCTCTTCAAGGTGAGAACTTGCCTTGGCATTTCTTACCTTCCAGGGGAACAGCGCTTAGATAATATTTCATTATTATTGATTTCTTTTGTTCCCTGCACCACTGGGTGTGTGATTGGTCATGGACTCTGCATCTTTTTTTTTTTTTCTTTGAGACTGAGGATTTGATACCTTCAGTGTTACAGATGTTTTCAGGACTTCTAAGCACAAAGGATTTTGATCCAGTATTTGCAGTTTTGGAATAAATATCTCAGAAAAGTGAAAAGAGAAAAGTCTTAGTTGAATAAAAAAATATTTTGTTTCCTAGTATCTCCTCATAAGAAGGATCTGAGGAAGGTGTGCATCCCTGGATTAAATGTCAAGAATGAAAAATAAGGGTATTAGGGAGGGGAGCAAGAGTTGCCATGATTATGCAGCTGCACTCTGTCCTCTCAGCTCATGCTGTCTCTCTCTGTGGAACAATGAGTGCGTGGGGGGTGTATAACATCAACAGAACGGAGCCTGGGAACTCCCAAAGCAACTACCTTAGGTCCTAGGGACCATCCAAGAAATCTATTTTCCTGCAGCCTTTGAAGGGCTGTCATAACTTAACTAATCAGCGTCTGTAGTGCAGTGCTGTTAAGTGCCTTAATCTTGTCTGCACTGCAGATGACTAAGAAAATTGAGTCTGAATTCATCTTCTTTTGCTTAGTCTTTCTTTGCTTTGGTTTTATTAGTTTGGTAGATGAAAGATGGCCCCTGAGGATTTAAGTACTAGGTAATTTAAAGGCTGTTTTCATTCTTGGGATGGTAAAGTGGAAGAATGAAATGCATGTAGGAAACAGGCACATTTGCCAGTTCATCATGGACTGGTGGTGTTTTAGATAAAAATGAGGGAATCTAAAAGTAGACTTTGCCCTTAATACTACCCTAAATAGCATCAGTTCCTGCCAGCAGAAAGTGCCCACTCAGGGTTGAGGCTGGAGATGAACAAAGCTTCCAGTTCTTAGTCAAAGGGAAACTAGTTTATTGTCTGTGTTCATTAGAGGCATAAAAGTAAAAACATTGTATCACCAAATCATTTTATATGCAAAATTTCATTTAGGTTTGTTTCATTTTTAAAGAGACCGAGGGTGGAAATAGTGGATGTCCTCACTCTTGGCATGGTATTCCTTTCAGTTCCTGGCAAGTGATCCCTTCCTCCCATGCACCCTACTTTTTGGGTTGTTTTATGATGTGACTTGTTCTGTAGTTAAAGAATGCAAATAATAATACCCTTGGTTTTATTTCTTGTGCAAAGGAAACAGAGTAATTGCAGAAGCTAAGTTCAATTTTGAAGCTGTGGAACCTGCCCAGTACCATTTGGAATGGATCAACCTCTCCAAGTGGAGTTGGGAAAGCGTTACATCTGTTTGCTTTGCAGTTGGAACAAAAAAGTCTGCCACTACACCCTTGAAGCTGCAGAGACTCCAGTGGAATGTTGGGTCTTTTTTGCTTTTCTTGGGTGAAAATGCCTTCAGTATGTGGCGTGGCTCACGCTTTCTTGAAGGTCTGACATTAGAACTTTTCAGTGTAAGGTCAATTCCACCAGGAAGGTTTAAACACCCCCACTCTCCAGCTTTTATGTTTGCGCAATTATTGTTGCATTCATGGCTGTAGAATTAAGAAGGTAAAGCAAGTCCTAAAGTTCTCTGATACTGAGGCTCTCTTGGCACTTTTGTAAGCATCTGGTTTGACATTCTCATGTAGAACTGAGCTGGGTATTTCACATAACTCTGACAATTACCATAACTATGCTTTCCAAACAGTTTGAAAAAGATTGAGTACAGTTGTTCCATCTGAAGCAGTCTGATGGTGGTTTGGGTTGATGCCAAGTTGAATATGAGTCAACAGTATGCCCTGAAAGCTGAAAGGGCCAACTGTGTCCTGGATGCATAAGCACAGCATTGCCAGCTGGTCAGGGAAGTTACTGTCCTGCTCTACACTGCATTGGTGTGGCTCCACCTGGAGTCCTGTGTGCAGTTTTGGGTGCCACAATATTAGAAGAACATAAAATTAATAGTGAGCGTCAAGAGGAGGGTGACTGAGGTGGTGAAAGACATGGAGGGCAAGACTTGATGAGAGACAGCTGGAATCACTTGTTTTATGGAGCCTGGAGAAAAGAAGGCTGAGGGGTGATCTCACTGAAGTCTGTAACTTCCTCAAGAGGGGTAGTGGATGGGGAGGTGCTGATCTCTCTCTGGTGACCAGCGGTAAGACATGAGGGGATGGAATGAAGCTGCATCAGGCCAAGTTCATGTTGCGCATTAGGAAAAGGTTCTTCCCTGAGAAGGTCACTGGAACAGCTTCCCAGGGAAGTGGTCATGGCACCAAGCCTGTCAGAGTTCAAGGAGCATCTGCAGGATGCTCTAAGCCTTAAGGTTTAGTGTTAGGTAGTCCTGTGAGGAACAGGGACTTGGGCTGAACGATTCTTATGGGGCCCTTTCAAGTTGGGATATTCTGTGATTCTGTGATAGTTGTGCTTATTGATTTCTCTTATTAGTGCTCACAGATGCGAAGAGATAATAGTAGGTGTGACTTCCGAGAACGGAGAGAGAACTGAGAGCTGAGCGAGGTGATGTGTGTGGGTGAGGTTTCGTATAGATGATTTATTGCCCCAGTGGGGCGGTGGGGAAGGTGCAGCAGCGCGGGGTCACTGCGGGGAGGGAGGGCGCTGTCCGCGGTGCTGAGCGCCGGCCCCGCACCCTCCCTGTCGTGGGCTATGAAAAATAAGGGTGCCTTGCTTTGCCTTTTATTTCTTCCTTTTCCCCTCCATCGGACATGGATGAAGGAATTATATTCAATTGAAATTGTATTGTTCTGGGACTGAAGTGCATTTGCAATTTGCTGCGTTATGGCAAAAAAAAAAAAAGAAAAAAAAAAAAATTGAGCAAATAAATGAGTGAGGTTCCTGAAATGAAGTGGCACACAAGGGATATTTGTATTTCTTCTGTGGGAAAGGTTAATAGATCTAAATGTAAAATAATGCTTTGTGATGGGAAGCTATCTAATGCTAAACCCACATTAATTCTAAATAAAAATATGATGATTAATGCATATGTTCTGAAGAGCACAAGAAGTAATAAGAATTAGATGCTTGTGCTGAAATTTTTTACTGTTGCAAAACACACACTGATTAATTCAAGGGGGAAAAGTTGTTTCTTTTAAGAATCCTATATGAGGAATATTCCCTTCTTTCTTAGAGAACAGACAAAAAGTCTAACCAAAACCAACTCCTAATGAAATATATGAAAATCATTCTTTATACTATGAGTTATATGACTTTGTAATCTTGGTGTTTATGAAAGAGTTGTATAAATGAAATAGTATTTGTTCTGTTTACTGTTAAATGGGAGGGAGAGCTTGATAAAGCATTGGCATCCTTTTATACAAGAACTTCCTGCTGTTTCCTCATTACTTCAGTAAACAAAAATACCTGAACATAATCCTGGGTTTTACCTGTCTTTTGCAACAAGGGTATATGTTGAAATCACTGGTAACATCGCTTGTGAGCTCAGTGTCTTAGAACAGTTTTGTAGATGGGCTACTTTCATCCTCAGCTGATAGCATCATCCAGGGAAGAAGTAGGGATGAATTTTGATGGATTCGGGCAAGGCTAAAACAAAATGTGTTTTCTCTAGCGAATTGTTTTCACCCTTAGGCTGCACTTTCCAGTTTCATATATGCTGTCTCTAATGGATATTTTGCCCTTTTCTTGGCTATGGAAGAACAGGATGCCTCATATTCTGGTGTCTGCAAATCCAGTCTTTCAAACTTTCAGCATACAGAAGTATCCTTCCAATACAGCCCAGCTTGTATTTCCTAATGCTTCCAGCTCTTGTCTAGGCACTGAAAGGGATAGTGTTCTGAAAACTGATGCAATTTTAAAGGTCAGATCCCATAAAACATTGTGATTCGTAGCCAATAATGTGCCTTCTGGAACTGCTTATTTAGTCTGAAGTTGCGCTGTAGACTTTCTCTTCATTTTGTCTGGGCTTCATCAAGTATTTGCCAGGGGCAGTGTCCAGTAAAACCAGGAAAGACCTGAATTTTGCAAGCCGCCTTCTGTACCAGAGGCAGCAGCTATAGACAGTTATTCCTCAGGTGCTGTGGAGCCATGTGGTGAGAAAGGTGTTGTCCTTCCCATTTTCTCAGTTACTAGTTTGATCCAGCAGTATGGAAGACAGAGTTCTGGCTCTGTGTCGGAATAAGATTGTGTGATGCTCAGAAGCAATAAGATCTTGTCCCATGTCTTAGATACTTCTCGCTCTTTCTTCCTGTTCATCTGTGTACTAATCCGAGCAGAGCCTCAGAGGCTGTAGCCACAAGACTGGCATGTGGATTGTCTTGCACCCTGCAGCATATACCCAGCTAAGTGGGAGGTTACAGCCTCCAAGCAGGTCATCCCAGAATACCAGGAGCCACTTCCATCATATCAGTATGGCAGGTCACTGTTTTCTTTCCTTCTGAATCTGCCTTGGATCCTTATAACTGTAATACATATTGGAAAAGAAAGAGGCTCACCCTCAGTTGCTGGTAACTGATAGGGTTTCATTGGCCTTGTGACTGATAGCAGCCCTGTGCTTCCTACAGAATCTGGCTTTGAGCAGATGTCACAGACTCGCTCTGGATCTCCCTTCAGCATACAGATAGCAGTTGCCCTCTGTCTGCCCTCCACAGGCATAGCTGTCCACAGCAGGCTGCTTTTTTCGTTGGTACCCATAACAAAAATAGACTGTACTCGTACTGGAATATGCATGTGGAGCTTTATTTGCTTTTACTTTTTTGTTATTAATTTCCAAACCTCCAATGAAGGCACTGGGTGGGAATCCCTTGATTACAAAGGGGAATTAATTGATCAGATCTATTTTCTTTTTGTTGTCCTGTGGACTGAGAGATAATGATGTGCAATGTGGAGGATATTCCTGCTAGAGATAGTATTTCTGCAAATCCTGCAAAGCATATCTGTGGAGTACCACACGACATTCGGTGAGCAGGCTGCCTGCTCCAGCATCCCCCACACCATGTGCGTACATGTGCATTTTGTGTTCTGTATTTTATGGTGTGATCAAAACCAGCCTTTGGCTAATGTTTAGCAACTCCTCTTTCTCATTGTTCTTACTAGCAGCAGTAACATTTGCAATATCAATCTGTGTCAGGAAGCAGGTTTCCTTTCTCAAAAAGAAAATCTGAAATAATTTAGAGGCCACAGAAAAGGACAGCTTGCAATTCGCATTGCTACAGTCTTGCAAAGAAAACAGGCTACAAGACAGATGCTGATTTATTTAAAATCAAACAAACAAAAAACCAAGACTTGTGTTTTTTCTCTTTCTCTTCTTTTCTTTGCAAACTTAAGGAATGTATTCAAGCATCTGGCTAATTCACATACCATTAATTCTCTAAAGATTACATATGCACACCCAATTAGACCTGCATAATTTACATTAAAAATGAATGTACTCTCATATTTATATTTTATAGCTGTGCCAAATTCTTAAAGGGCATAGAAGGGAAAATTTTATAAGCGAAATGTGCAGAGTCCTTCCCCTAGATAAGCTGGAAGTATCAGTAGGGCTGTACCTAATCTTAGTTTAAAACCGTAGACACACTTTTTTGGCTGTTAGTGAATGAGTAAATGGCTTCTTAAATACATGAATGAATGCTTGTTAGAAAGTCTGAGATACAGCCTGTCTTCGTATGGGAGCTGGCGGAGTGGGCACCCATCCTGATGTGTGAGGTCCTATTGTATTGCAGCAATATGACTAATCTTCCCTTTGCATCTGGTTTGTGGGCTGCAGTGAGTTCCTGCCAGCTGTGGTTTCTTGAGGGTTTAATAGTCTCAAACACCTACAAGAACATTGCTCTCCAAAGGCTGAGAGCCTGATGCTGATAGCATATGTCTCCTCTTGCTCTTGTATGGCTCTCCACCAGCTTAGCTATGAGGCCAGCACCACTCAGAAGAATAATTTGGATCTTGGCAAGAGGCGGATTTTCACAGCCTTCTTCAGAGGATGTATTTGGGGTGGGAAAAGCTAATCTGCACCCTGACCCCCGTTCATCTCTGTGGTGTCTGAGTGCTAAAGACACTCAAATCTTTAGAGGCAGTGACATTCTCGACTTACTCTCAGCAGCAAATTCCTGTGAAGTCTGCTAACCAGCAGTAGAGAGGGTGGTTAGTAGCCGCCTGCTTTATGTCAGGCTTTGCTGGAGTAAAGTTGCCATGGAGATCAGTGGGAGTTTTAACTGAGCAGGGAGCTCAGCGGTTTGCCCTTGTGCGTGTAAATCTGTCTGACATGTCATGTGGATCAGATTTGGCTCTGCTGCTCACATTTGAGGTCCACTTGCTTTTTTTGCCCGATTCCCCTGTAGGAGAGCTGAACAACTGCCATGCAGTATTCATAGCACTGTGATATTAAAAAAAGGCAGGACTGGGATTGGTGCCTGCTCTTCCAGGGCCAATTTAAAAGTAAATCTGGGCACCGAAGGATGTTTGGTGCAGGTATCTAAGCCCTGTAAGATGGAAGGAACTTTCCCAGGCTGGAGCCTTTCTTGTGACAGCAGTAAGCATACTGGCTGTCTGAAAAAGAGAATTGTTTAGAGGCAGAAACAGAAATCCTACAGTTAGGGAGCTGTTGGAAGGAGGAATCTTCTCATTTCATTTTAGAACTTGTACAGCAGATTAAAATATGGGGGGGGAGTGCTGAATATAAATGTCTGCTTTACACTTGTAAAGGATATGCAGGCTCCACGTGCTCAGAAACATTTCTGGGAAAACATCAATTAAAATGCTTGAGCCTGACAAAAGACTTCAAGGCTGTTGAGGTAAATGGTGACTCATATTGGCTGAGAAGCATTGACTGTAGCAATGGCAGTGCACACCCCAAGCTGTACTCTGAAATGAGGCTTCCCAAGGGGTTGACCTGCAGGCACTGGGATTTTAGCCAGCATGTCTGCTGATCTACAGCCTTCAAAGGTGAAGAACCAAAATATTTTTCAGTGAATCAGCAGCATGCCTGCTGGGTTTTTCAATGCATGCGGGTTTGCACGGTGTTATGGAGAGAAACTTGACACATTTCTAATTTTAGAGTAAGAGCAAGCAGCCAGCTGTTGAAAATATTTGGAAGAAAGGGTTAAAAAGTTGGAAACTTTAGAGGGGGGAGAAAGAGGGAAATGGGTGAATGCAGAGATGGATCTTCGAACACCACTTGCTTCAGCAGAAGCTAAGGAGTCCTCCTGAATACACTGCCTGGACTGTGGCATCAATTTGACAGGGGAATGAGGTTTCTGCTGTGTTTATCCTAGGGAAAGAGGACTGGTCCTTTCAGCATAAGCTAAAGCTTGTGCATCTCGAAGACTGGTATGAGCCTGTTGTGTTACTGGAAAAAGGCCTGATCACATGCATCAAAAGCATCTTCTCCTCCTCCTTCTCCCCCAGTCTCCTGTATCACTCTTAACAATTTAATCCATAGCAGTTTGTCTTCATGGGCTGTAATTGATCTGTCTGTGATTTAGCTCATCAGATGCTCATTAAAAGAGTTTGCAGCCTTTTTTATTCATGAAGAGTGAGAGTCAGGGATCTAAAACCACTTTGTCTTTGTCTTAACTGGATTCATTTAGTATTCTGGGATTCGGGAAGGCTAATAAACTTGTACGAGCTATTATTTAAAGGTGAGCTGCCAAGTGAACATGAAGAATGATCTAAACACTGGCAGTGTGCCAGCGGCTCTTCAACATCAGGTGTCAGGTGTGAGCAGCAGAGGGAATTGTTGCTAAAACCCCAGATAGTCCTCACTGCTCTGCAGTGGGCATCCCACAACACCCTGCCTGTGTGTGATGGAATAATGCAGCTTGCAGGGGAGCTCCAAGAGTCTGCAGTGAAGATGGCATTTTGTGCTGGTGATGTCAGTGGGATACACAGAAATATTTTGTGCATTGTGTGGAGTTTGGGCTTGACATCTGGTTTTCTTTATTCGGGGCCGCTATTGTTCCGAGCTGCCGCCTGTGCTCTGGCAGTGCCCGTAACGATGAGCGCTTCTCACATTGCCGGCACACGCATGCTAAGAAAATGCCTGTCACCATCCCTTAGCAGGGATACGCTGGCAATCTGCAAAAGAGAACAATACCCCTGAGCTGCAGAAAGCAGTTTCCTTTCCCCACAGTTATAATGAACACTTGAGACCTTTCCAAGCTCTAGGAAGAGGAGATGGGATAGATGGTTCTCCATTCTGCTCCTTCCTGAGCCTGGCTCTGTGTGTCACACACTTCCAGAAAGATGAATAATTTCCTATAACTGTTGAATTTACTGTGTAGTCATACACGTAGTTATCATCAAATTGCTTGTGCCTTGGGGGTCTTGTAAGGGACTACAATCATGCATGGGCTCTTAAGTTGTCCACGGTCTTTTAAGGCAGCAGTTCTGCCAGGGAGCACATGCAGCTGGATCCTGGGTCTGCGCCAAATGTACTGACTTTGTTCAGGAACTGTGGGAAGCTGTGGGGGCCCTCCAGACAAAGCCCTGCGTGAGGAATCTGAATCCTGGCAGGACACGCTGCCATTTACATGAACTGACTTCCCACTTGCTGTGTGTATCTGGATTGGGAAATCTTTGAGAATATAAACCTTTCGTAACTGCTTGGAGTCACAGTATTTATAAATACTCTAAGCTTGTGTTTATAACTGTACATTATCCTATGTAAATATTAATACCATATTTTTCTTTCTTTGTAGTGTACAGAGGCCAAAAAGCATTGCTGGTACTTTGAAGGATTATATCCTACATATTATATGTAAGTAGTCATTGCTTTTCTTTTTCAAAAGAGAATTAGATTCTGTAGGCTCTTAGACTGTTATTCTTTCACTAATTATGCTTTTTATATAACTTCTCTGAGACTTTTTCAAATTTCATCTCTTTCCCTTTCTCCTTATTAAAAAAGTGTACAGATTCATTTTACCACACAACCCAGATGACCTTTCCAACTGAAAACAAAACTCAAGTACTTGAACAGCTCTTATTTCAGAACACTGAAAGGAAACATAAGTAGAGCTGTGTGAAGACAGTTCTCCCTTTGTTTTGAACAAAGACAGGTAATCAGAATACCAAGAATGCTTTGAAAGTAACTTGGTCCTTGTGCTAATACTGTTGTTTAATTTAGAGAGCCTAGATGATTTGTAATCCATGGCATAACTGTCCTTTTGATGAGTGGCATCTACAGTCACATCGGCTTGGGTATGAACCAAATGTCAATGACCTGTAGGTATATGATTGAGGATCTCTCTAATTGCAGTTTTCTGTTTCATATTGCTCACAGCAATGACAAAAAAGTGGAGGAAATCTGTGGGTGGGAGGTACATTCCATGTGGATTTGGGGGCAGAAAGGAGATAAATGTAGTAAACTTTGTACCTGGGTTGTATAACTTTACCATTCCAAACAACTGTAAACATAAGTTTAAAAAAAATAAAAATAAAGTGGGGTGAAAGAGCATTAGGTTATCTGTTCCTTCAGCCCATGCTGAAGGATTGGAAATTACTGTAATCCTTATGCTACCCAAGAACTTCCCTCCCTTTTTTTTTCCACCTCCATTTCATCTGCCAGAAGCAGGAGAGAAATGCTAGAGACAAAAAGCAGCCAGGAATCCAGTTGCGAAACAAAGCCCACAGAAAGAACAAAACACTATGATTTAGTCATCTGTGATCCTGGATATTAATTAACTGCTTAGGAAGTGTTTGTGCCTAGAACTCACTGTCTTTTTTTCAGGTGACTGAAATGTTGAGAATTACTCATAAATGGCTGGCCAGAACAGATGGGGGAATTTAAATAAGTTCATTTTCTTTGCTTGCTAATAACAATAGGACTTTGGTTCCACCTACATTTTATTTTGCTTTGCTGCAGTGTGGGAAGGAAGCTGGGATGTTACGAAATTATGAAAATCCCACTGTACCTTGACATTCAGGAGTGTGTTATTCATCATCACCTTGGCATTTTGCTTACGTTTCTGCCCATGTGCTTTCACAGATAGTTTTTGTTCCCCTTGACAACACAAAGGGGTGGCTACTTGGGTATTGGTTCAGACCCTTTGTGTACATACAGAGTCCTGCAAAAGCAAGGGTTACAAAAAAAATCCTGTTGTATATTGACACTGTCAGGTCAATCAGAAGACTGTCACTCGTCATTGTGTGTGTTTGTGGTAGTTGCTGCAACACCGCGTTACCCGAATCATTGCATGAAAGTGTTGTGGCTGCCAGTCTTCTGAATAGGGCAAGTGAATGGAAAAAGGAAGGGGGAAGGGTGAGATTCTGTGCTCAGCAATTGTCCCGATGGTGATGAGTGTCACGTTAATGCTAGTGTTGTTGTGATTATGAGTTTAAGTGGGCAAGAAGAAACGCTAAGGAAAGACAATAAGGATTTGGGGATGAAAAGCTCACAGGATAGATAATATGTGACAAGTGAAGAAATACGGAAAGGAGTGGGGAGAGGGTATTTGCATAGGAGCCCAGCAGGGTTAAAGGGGACATGCATTAAGGCAGTAGGAAGGTGTGCATGTCTGCTGCTCCTAGGCTGTTCTACTTTGTTACTTCTGCAATTTCAATTTCTGTTGTCTAGGGTCCCAGCTGCTTCCTACCTGCACTGTCTTTTCAAACCTGTATGGTGGAGTAGAGGCACAACTCCAATCTCAATATCTTAGGGTGAAGTCCCGTTGCTTCAGCACTTGTTTGACCCTTCACTGAGTTAATTCAATTTGCTAATCCCACAGAAAGTTGTTCTTTTTAGCACATTTGAGTCCGTGTTGAATCAGCTTGGTATAGTTTTTGGCAAACACTGGTGAAATGGGAGGAAGGGAGTATTCTGCATATTGTGGGGGAGGAGGCATGAATAGCATCGTCTGCATCAGCATATGGTTACATGTTAAATCATCTAAAGGCATAATATATAACTTTGTCCTGAGAGTGCCTCCTCTGTACAAATCTAGATCTGGGATGTGCTGTAGTGAAGCAGGTTTTATTTTATCTTACAATTTCTGTAGCAACAGTCCATACGAAGCAGGTATATTTAGATTTATATTTAAAGGAGTTCGCAATAGATTCTATTTGTTTCTATCACTGGTTTTCTGAAAGAACTTTTTGCTACCCAGTTAATATACGTAGTCTCTCCTTTGGTCTCGAGACTGTCTTTGGAGATTTACGAAATCCCGCAATGCAGCCCTTTTTAATGATTTCCCTGTGATTTCAGTCCCATGCTGGCACTATGTCACATCTCTCATGGAGACAGTTGGTATTATAATGAAAAGGTTGGCATGTCAGCTCAGAAATGCCAAGTCCTGCATCTATTCACAAATGTAGTATGGCATGCTGGGGCTGATGTATCCCTGAACTGGCCCATCTACACGCCTTATCACTTCTGGGTAGGCACATTCCCCCAGAAGGGGCCTGCCTCTCTTTAAATTACCCGGAGTAATAGAAATCTGGTGGACTGTCACATGAAGTGCTGGTTTGCTTTTATCGGAAGTTTAAAGGCAAGATAGCTGAGTTAATCTTTCCTGTAAAGGCTCTACTTCAGCCATCCAAAGACAGATAAGAATGTGTCTGCTGAGCCAGAGGAACAGGGTGTCAAAAGGAGTGCTCTGGAAATTCAGCTGGATTTGGGTGGGTAAAACTTGCAATTATGTGACTGTTCTTCTGGAGCTTTAGTTTTTTAGGTTTTTTATTCAATCTATCTTCCAGTATAGTAATTTAAAAAACAAAAATCTGTTAGAGATATTGTTCAAAACTTTCTTAAAAGTTGTCTGTTATGGTTATGCTTTCTGTCTTAACAACTAGGGCAAAGATTGGAGATCTCTGTTCCAGAACTAATGGTGCATCTTTCTGTCCAAATATTTAATGGTATTAGTATTTTTTAAAAATAATTTTTCCAATGGACATAATTATTCTATCCTTCATATATCATCAGTAAGCTTTAGTTTAATTCAAGCATGTTTCTTTCAAACTTCTTAAGGCTAGACTGAGGAATTGATAATTTTCCATATTTTTCTCCCTCTCCTGTGCAAATAAGATACAGCTTATTTCAGATCAGAAGTGAACATGGAAAGCTTACCAAGAATTTGAGACATACGCTCGTCGTCTGTTGTTAAAACAGAAGACTTCAAGACTGCTGTTAACGTACTTCCCTAACCCAACCAACCATTTCTCCATGTCCTTGTCCTTGTCGCCTGAGTCACCAGATACTGTTGTCAGTTAGATACTTTTCTCCTACTTCAGCAAAATGGTTTTTTATATGACTGTCTTAGGGTAACAGTCCAGCATATTGTGCCAAGCCGGCGCAATGACCTAGAAAAATAAGTAAGCAAATATAAAGCAGAGAAAGGAATTAGTCATTGGAATCTAATTCTTATCCTTTGGAAGAGCAGGGAGCTAAGTTGTTCCTGACTTTGCTTAAAGAATTAGATCATATAGCTCATTGTGCGGATGCACAGAAAGGGATTCAGAATTAAAGCTGTCTCAAGAGACTCGACTCTGATCTCTACAAGGATCCTCATCCCATTCTCACTTAAGTAAGCCAGCTGAGCCTTATCCTAGATGTGCTGATGGTTGGCAGAAGAAACAATCAAGGTACTTCTCTTCCATGGCAATAATGTGAATAGTAACATAGAGAATGCATTAGATTGCAAAACCACCTTCCCTGTATGCATATGCCAGCAGCACTTAAGATACTCCATTCGTTTTTCCACTTCTAAATTGGGCATGAATAGGAGAGGGAAGGCTGCCTTATGTTTTGTTGATGAGTAGTAGTTTGATTGGAATGATTGTGAATGTCCCCCTCACTGCAGGGTGAAGCATATTTCCTGGGATGACTGATCAATCCCATAGGTCTTTTCTGTTTATTTTTCCTTCAGTTGTTAGCTACCATCATACTGGGGCTTTTAATGAGGTGATAAATTCCAGATGCATGTTTCTAATCCTCTCCTTGCCAGGCTTCATGGCATATTTATAAAACAGCAGGAATGTTTTTGAGTATGAGCGGTAGGCATGTGTCCACAGCAACAGATATACCATGGCTGATGTCACTGCATCAGTGAAGTAGTCACCCATAGGGAAGGGGACCCATTATCTCCTGCCCTCTGAGCCTCACCATGGGGTTTCTGTTTGAGTTTTTTTTAACCCATTTGGCTGCCTGCCTGCCCAGACTGTAAGGTCTGCACTTGGTTACGAGAATATTGAGGGGGACAGTGTGGAAAGCCATGCTGTAGTTGGGGTAAATGACACCTCCCGCTCTCTGTTTGTCGACAGATAGCTTCCACTGCTAGTGTAGTGGTAGAAGCTCTTCTTGCTGGACTTGGTGTCCCGTCCAACTACTAGGTGTAGGTGAGGTTTGGCTTTCCTAACATGACACCTACTTGTACATGTGATGACTTCTAAATGCCTCCTTGGTAGCCTTTATCTTCTTCTACCTCCTAAATACTGGCTTTTTGCATCTGAGTTCAGCCCTGGGTTCCTTGTCTTGAGTAGGTCTTGACTTCTCAAAGGTGAGCTACTAGGTGAAAGACCTCCAGAAAGAAACATGGACATTTTCTCTAAAAGGAAATGTTAACCATTGCTGTTGGTAATGTTGTGAAGAGCAGAATGAACAGAGCGGAATGCCATCTTGTAAAATCTTCTAATTCTTATCAAAAGCAGGACCTGAATTAATGTTGAAAGCATGTGCAGGTGGAAGTGCTGTATTTTTAGGCTAATATGTTTCTGCCATAGAAGCTAGTTTACTGCATACAGCAGACAACTGCACATGTACACGTTTGTGTTGATGAAATCAGTTTAATTTTTCATTTAGAATTAGTCTGAGAACATTAATGGAAACCTAAAAAATGAATGTTTGCTAATGTTCTTCGTGTTTAAAACATGTTCCTGCCCTGCATGGGAAGAGTCAGTTATTTTTCTTACTGTAGAGAAGAATGTGGAATATATTAAGTTTGTGGTTTTTCATGGGTTTTGAAATAAATTTTTTGTGCATTTCCACATGCTTCTTTTACTTTGCAGATTAAGTTTTGTTGTATTTATCACACAGTCATATTCATCTGGGTTTTGAACGCAAGTCCTTTTATTCTTTGTGGTCAGTCCATAATAATTCTGTGCATTATCAAAAACTGCAAAATGTCCCAGATGAAAACATTAAAAAAGTTATTTTCTCTTGCCCTCAGATAGCTCAGAGGGCACTTCTTCCATCAACGTTGTGTACAAGAGGCTGAGAAACCACCCCTAACCAGACACTGGGTGTGTTGCATGATGGTAGCTATTGTCTGCTCCACATCCTTTTATGTTTACTGCTGTTAATTAAGTTGGCTTTCCTGATGCTACACTTAACTTTCCATTGCAATTACATCTGCATGAAGTGTCAGCAGGTGTGTGCTTAGGGCAGTAATATAGCTGCTGATTTATCCTTCCATTTGATTTGAAGCCAGCAGGGAGGAGGAAGAGGGGAGGCAGTGTAATAGTTTTGCACGCTTCCAGGCGCCTTGAATAGCTGGCACTGTACAGAAGCGGAGACCTGGATTCGCTCCAGGGCCACCAGTTTCACAGTGAGCAGCCATAGGAAGGGCCTGTTTGCATATGTAGCTCAATGCAAGAACGTAAGTGCACGGTTTGTGCCGTGAGGGAAGACAGCAGTAATTATCAGGCCATCTGTATAAAAAGGCAACAGAAACCCACCACTATTGCTCAGTCCTGTGTGGCCTTAAACAATAACAGTGCAAAATGCCACAACTAGCTTCAGCAGTCAGTGCCCTTGAGGTGGCCTACTCCTTCCTCCAAATAAGAGACTAGAGTCCCTTGATGCTGATGAAGCTGTTGAGGTTGTAATCCTGACTGCTGTAATTACCCAGCAGCTAGGTGCCTTGCCACAAACTGGAATTTCCTTCAATGGATCAGTTATCTAAAACAATCTGGAGCGAATTAGGCTGCCAAATTAACAACCAGCTCAACTGGCTAGGAGTAGGTCCTGGGGAGGGGAGGGGAGGGGGGTTTAGTATCTCAACCTTCACAGGCCATCAAACAGGTGATGGACCTAATTTCAGATTTAAAGCTCTGAATGGTTTTGGAGTTGGAGGCTGACCATGTATGGGCAGCTAATTCTGAGAAAGGTGACGAAAGAGGAAAAGAGGGCATCCTCTGTCTTCTAGTGGGGTACTCCTCTGCAACCAGACCCTCCCCTGGCTGAGGTGGAGCAGAGAACCCAATCCCATCCCCTTCTCGTTTCCAGAGGATGTGATAACCACAATTGTGACTTACTATGAGTGAGCCTCAGTTTTTCCTGTGGAGGATGTTTGATTTGAAATACTCATCAGGTCATTAATTCTTCCATGTCCCAGGCAAGAACCCTAATGAGAGGCTGAGAATCAGTTTCCTCTGCCTTCCTGTTGGTGGGACAGGAAGGGTTGCACCTGGTTTGAGCTTCAGTGGACAGCATCAACGTGCATCTGACACCAAAGTAATCTTGAAGTTCTAACCCTTTCTAAGTAGGGAGACCCTGCATTAAAGTTTTGAAAGACTTGATGGCACTTAGCAGTTGGCCGTTACTGCCCAGTCCTTCTCTGCATCTGATCATGCAGTGGCTTGGTGCAGGAAAAAAAGGTTTGCGATGCATTAGTATCTTAAATTGCGGCAGACAGCAAATTCCTGGATACCCATCGCCCCCTGCCAGCAGACTGCTTATGACTTCCCAAAGCAGGGATGAGATGCAGTAGGACTGCCCGCCCACTGGGAGCAGCTTGAGATACGAAGAACTAATCATCTGTTTAATAAGGGGCCTGATGATTAACTAGAAGTCCTCGTTCTTGTTGATATGAGAAATTTACAATTCCACCTCCAGAAAATTCAAACTTGTCATACACATTATCTGTGGCTTACTTTTGTCAGAGCCTTAAGCTATGCTGTTTCTCCACTTTGTTCTGTGAAAGAAAAGCCTGCAGCCTGTGTTGGAAAATGGCTGTTTAAGGCTCCATATACTGCCAGCGGGCAAAGCCCAAGCTACTGCAATTCTTGCTAGATTCTGCCACAAGGGGAGCAGAGAAAATTTCTAGATGGATATGTGCTGGCCAGGAAGCCATGTAGTCGTATTTCACAGACAACAAAGAGAGTTCCTCTGTAGGGTGGCTTTCTTCTTGGGATATGGGAAGAGAGGGCTGGGGTTCTGGCAAACCTTCGGGCAGCAGAAGATTGTGAGAAAGATTGGTTTGATAGGAGCAGCTGAACAAATACTTCTCATCCCATCAGAAGTGGGGGAGGATTTGCTGTGTTCTGCTGAGTTTTTGCACAGAGATGGTGTTTATAGGCTCTTCACCTAAAGAGTAATTGAGAAATAAGCCCTTTTTCAGCTGTTGCCTGCTCTTGTTTTTCATGTCTGTGTGAAGGACAGGAGCCAAGTATCTTGTCTTGTAGGAGATTTTAGTTGTGTCAAAGCTGACAGGACTCTAATCTGAGCAAATATTGTTTCTGTCTCAGTTGTTTCTACTGTGTAGGAAAAAATTATCTGACAGCCCTTTTCCTTTTTTTTTGCCTTAAATTTTCTTATGTGGTTAAGGGCTGTGGGATTTACCAAGTGCCTGGATAACTATCTCTCTAGTGCTCTTCTGGGTACCAGCAGCAGTGTTTTAGCTTTCAAGTACAGATGTGCACTGAGGACATCTGTGAAGCAGTTGTTTTTATTATAATAAACTTATCTATTCATACTTATCAGACCTATGTTTTACAAGGCACTATTATTGCATATGTTGAGATCACCTTTGCTATTTATAAGAAGATAAATGCTTTTGGGTGCTGAGAACTTGTAACTGCAGGTGACTGTGGTGTTGTGTCTGCTGAAAATTAGGCCATGTACATGCCAAGGAGACACAATCAACCCCTAAGACCAAGGCTGGAATGCAGATCTTGCCTATGACTCTGCTGCACCAGCCAAAGACCTTGCCTGTCTTACTGCTCCTCAAGCACTTGAGTGAATGCCAGTGGAAGGATGTCGCCTTTGTGTTGCAGCATCTTTCTGGAGAGAGATTAAACCACTTTGGGACTCAGAAATAGTTACTTAGGTGGGACTCCTGAGTGCAGAGTTGGACTCTGTGTTTTGATTTCCATGTTCTCTGGGCACCCGTAGCAAAACAGATTCCTTGGGATAACCCCTCCATTGTGCGGTGGTCTTCCCGGTGTCTTTCCTTAGACAGCAGTACAGGCAAGGGGTTTGCTTTGAAGACTGCTTTTTATGGAAAGATGGAAATGCATTTACAGAATGTCTGAAATTAATAAAAGTTTAAGTAAACTTGGTAGAAAAATAACTCCTTCTCAATTACATGGTACACCTTCAATTGATCTTCCCCATTCTTCATCTGTCAGGGCTAAGTCTTGTGGTGGTGTACCTCAGTGACATCACTGCTCATTGATAGCACTGCCACGACTCAGAGCTTCATCAGAATTGTTTCTGCTAGTCACTTTGTGGTGGTTGCCTGCTTTTTCTTTCTGTTTCAAGGCTTATTTGTTTCTTCTCTGTTCAGCATCATTGTATCCTGGCAGCTGAGTTGCAGGCAGATTAGATTATTTTATTTTTAAAACCTTTTTTTGGTCCTAGAACAAGTTAAATACGTATGCACACCTCAGCTGTCTGCTGTCATCTGTTCAATGGGAGCAGACCTGAACCTTCTGACTTTGAGGGCTCAGCACTGGATCTGCCTGGAGGTGACCCAGCCTCAGCAGTTCATCCCTTACAGTTCTTATGAGGACTCCTTCTGGTCTTTTGCCCATGCCAATATTAGGGCGGCGTCTGGCACTTCCTCAGCTTCATCTAATGCTACTACCAGCCCGCCCAGAATTTTTCCTTTGTGTTCTTAGTTTTGCCTTACTGCTATATTGTCATTTACACAGCCCCCTGACTCCCTTTAGTTTTCTTGCCCCCCGCTCCAAAACTGCCAGTGTTGTGTTTCAGTGGATCCCAATTTGTATCGTAGAATTTACAGATATGTGCAGCAATCATTTAACCTATGACTGGTATGCAGCCTTTTTTTGGAATTCATGTCAGGCTTGTCTTCAGAACAGTGGTTAGAGATCATGCAGTTTACTGTATCTGGTTGTTGAGGTGGGGTTGTGGTTTTATTTCACCCTCTCAGCCTCTGTCTCTGTGTTTGCAGTAGGGTTTCTGCCTCTATGTGTGGATCGACAATTTAGGCTTTGTTTTACTCTTCCAAAATACATTACTAATCAAACATATTAAATCAGGTTTTGGCCCATATGATGCAAAACATCTAGAGAAAAAACCTAAGAATACTACAGCTTGCATTTCAAAGACGTGGTGGTGGTGGTGGTGGTGGTAGGCAATGCAGCTCTTTGCTGCAGCAGCTCTACTAAGAAGGGACTTTTTCAACTGTGTAGATGCAGGTATAATTGGAAAAGAGCTGTTGGACCATTTCATTGAGCAGCTATTATCCAAAGAAACCATGCAAGTTAAGTGTTGGTTTGTAGGGTTTGGGTCATACCATGTACCTTTATGTGAAACTCTCTGCTTTGCTTGTCCATAAAGGAAGGAAGTTCAGTGCTGTGATTTAAATGTGAACCCGGAGAAAAACCTTGTCCCTGTGACCTGACACGCTGTGTAACTTTGATCTGTGACACAGCAGTTCCTTGATGTGCCAGCAGTTCAAGGCATTGGACATGCAGATAGAGTCCTTTCACTCCACTGAATTATGAATGAAAATATGTACCTTCTAAAACATAAATCTCATTGCAGACAGTTTTCAAAAGAGAGACTGTATTCTTGGTGAAGTTGCAGGTTAGCAAAGCAACTAATTATGTCTTATCCTGTGTCATGGGTTAACTTTTGATCAAGGAAATGAACATTGCCCTAGGGAAATGCAGTTCTTGGGATCGTCACTGATCTGTGGAAGAGGGAAATTGACTTTAGAAAAGTCTTCTGGACATGGGTTCATTTCACTTCAGATCGATAGTAAGGCTCATTCTGCTTCAGCTGGCATTGGGCACAACTGGTCCTTCCCTGTAAAGCAGAGCCAAAGCATGAGTGCAGTTTAAAGAAAATGCATACCAATTCAACAAATATATGTGCATGTGCCTAATTATGGGGTTTTTTAAAGGAGCCAGGATCTTAATTCTGCTGTGATTTGCCGTCAGGCAGTGAGAGATAGTACACCAAAGACTGATTATACTTAAGCTTGTATGTTGCTCCATTAATAAGCTGATTTTGTTGTTGTCTTTTGCCAGCTAATAAATCTGGCTTTTTTAAGTAAGTTAATTGTCATGTAAGTGGGATTGATATTGTCAGGAGCTGTGTTGTTTTTCCATAGCGCATTGAATCAAGAACAAGAGATCAGCAGAGCTGTTGCTGTAGCCTGATGGCTGTATCAGCAAATGGAATGTTCATTCTTCCAGACCTTTTTGGTGCTGCTGTCAAGTGGTGGGGAATACAACCAGCAGGTTGGCATCATCCTTCATTCCAACCTTGATTCCAGGCTCCTACATATGGGTACATGTGTCCATTCTCACAGGCACACAGAATAAAGCACCTCTTTGGTTTTATGGGTAAAATGTGACAAAGTCACCAGTGTCAGATCTCAAAGGGATTTCACTCTGAGGTGTGGTACTGGTTTACTTTCACAGATCCACCCAGCAAATGCAGTGCTCAGCCTGGGATGAGCTGGCTCAGAAAGCTTACTGACTGCCAGGAATTGGAGCCATGGTGAGAGACTCCTCCATCCTTTGCATCATTGTTTTCAACCATTTGAAAGTGCAGTCATCTGAAACTTCTCTTTGATAGCCTGCTTGTTTGTTAGTCAGTGGTCTCAGGAGCTTCATAAATATTCAGCAGTGTAGCCTTTCTGACTTCCAGCTGATGCTTTAGCCTTCTTTAGCAGGAATAAAAACTAAGTCATTGAGACTTTAAAAATGGTGCTGACTCGTAACCTAGATAACTTCAAGATAAAAAATAGATTGATGTACTATATTCCTCTACAGATGCTCCTTTAATTTTGGTGGTTTGAATGACCATAATTATATATTTTAAAATAGCCATTTCCCATCTCTTCTGGCTCTTGAGAAAACAGATGCAAAATAAGCAAGGCAAGGGTGGGCATGGGGAAGGTGTGTATGCAGCCTCTGTGGCCTCTCTGTTTTAGTTTAGATTTTATTACAGGTGAAGCTCTTGGGGCTCTGGGAAATGGTGCCTCCACTCCCCATCCTGTGTGTGGCCAGATGTAGGTTGTCTGGACTGACAGAGCCAGTGTGTGGAGGCAGAGATAAAGACTGCTCACATTCCTAAAATCCTTATTTTTATTTTTGTCCTAATGAACTCAAGAAGGGCTTCTAGATTTATAGGCTCTGTTTCTTCTCTGCTTTTCTGGCCCAACGAAATCCTTGCCGTGCAGCATCAGCCAAGGGGGCAAGTGCCCATCACCATGGATGAAGTGCTCCAACCAAAGGCATGTTGAAGAGCAAAGGGGTACCATGAGTACTGGTGTGCAGCCGCTTTTCAGCCCATTTTGTAAGGAATCTGAATCTGTCCTTGACTTTCACATATGTCTCGAAAGCTTGTGTTGGGTTGACCGACTGTGGAAGCATGGAGGAATACTTAATTTCTTGGTCCACAATGGGACTGAAGTTAATGCTGACTTGCTAAGTCTTGTTAGTAGTTATGTGAGGTCTGGTAGCTTTGAGTATGAGCAGTTGTCAGGGTCTTGGGAAGCTTTAAAGAAGAAAAATTGCAGATGGGTCACTTTCAGGTTCAGTGACAGCAAAGTGGGTGTTTTCTCTTTTGGCATGAGCAACTTCCTTGGCCTGAGTCTCAAACTGTGTGCCTGAGTCTGTTAATGAACCTTGCCATGATGATTGTGTCAGATCCCCCGGCTTGACTGAATAAATCCTACTTACTTGTCATCAGAAGAGCATGTAACTGTTTTCACTTGCAAAACAACTGATTATGTATCCATGGAGCATCCTCCTCCAGCCCCAGCTAGAGGCTGAAGCCTATGTGACAATGTATTTTCTGAGTGAAACCTTGTTAACTGAGCATGTAAATGTGTAATTGTCTGTACAGTTATTCAATTGACACATTTTTAGTTTGCATACAAATAGGGGAGCACAGTCATGCACTTGAGCAAACTGTCCAGGATCAGATGGTTAAATAAATATGTGCATTCTGCACACAGATATGAACACCCTTAACAAGATCAATCCAGCTGTGGTCACCTCCTCTTTTCTTTTTGTATGTGGATATGTTAATCTGTTTATTTTCATCCAAGTCTGTAACATACCATGGATTCTGTGTTACCTTGGTCCTTTTCCCTAGTAAATATGTTTCATTGGTGTGGGAAATGGGATTACCATAGGAATTGTTCAGAGGTTGCCCCTAATGTATGTGCTTGCTTTTAGTGAAGTGGTACCTTGTGCTTGCAATGATTGGTGCTGTAATGCCTTTAAAAATGTTCTGTGCATACGAAATACTAATTTGGAGTGTGGAGGTTTTTTAGAGGAAAGGCTGCATTAACAATGGGAGTTGTTGGCAGTTGCAGTCCAGTGCAACTTCTGAGAAGCAAAAAAGGGCATAAAATTTGCAAATGATGGTACAGTTGGAGTTTTCTCTGCACTCAGTGGATTCTCTGCTTGGAAGCTGCTGATCTTCAAAGAAAGGGTGATATAGCAGTTTTGTTCTGGAAATTCTTGTCTGTTCCAGTGAATAAAACTCCAAACATCTGTTGGAGGTCTGCAGTGTTCATTTACTGCAGAAGAAAACACAGTAAT
Organism: Struthidea cinerea; assembly: GCA_013397865.1. Classification (NCBI taxonomy): domain Eukaryota; kingdom Metazoa; phylum Chordata; class Aves; order Passeriformes; family Corcoracidae; genus Struthidea; species Struthidea cinerea. The sequence continues at coordinate 930,223 of VZTI01001368.1, read as the reverse complement.
ACTGCCTTTCTTTGTAACTCGTCCTTTTTCATATAGAATTGAGCACCACATTTGGTCTTTTTGAGGTGGTTTGAGATACAAATATATAGAAAGGTAGTTTCAATAACATGCAAAAAATTCCTGAATAGGGATAGAGCTGTGCCATGTATATGATTGACAGCTTTATCCAGGCAAGGGTAGTCTGTTCTTAAAGTGATGCTTTGGTTGGCGGTGTGAATGGTGTCAGGGTTGGGGGATGCCATTTTAATCTGAGTGACAACCACTCCTCTAACACCCCTGTCTCTTCATTTCTCCGCAGATGTCGCTCCTATGAGGATTGCTGTGGCTCAAGATGCTGTGTAAGAGCTCTCTCTATCCAGCGACTATGGTATTTTTGGTAGGTCCAGGGCATTTGGGAATTTTGTGTTTGTCCTCGACTTGTTTGTTGGACTTAAATCAGGGTATTGGCAGCCCTGGTATTTTAAAGTACAATAGGGGTGCAGCAAGTATGCAGTAAGGTCTATGTGTACATTGAAATGAAAGGACTTTGTTTTTTTCTTATAAAATTCTCCCAATGTAGTAAGAAAACACTGAAAAAGGAGGTTGATCATGCGAGGTTGACTTTTCCTGCTTCTGCATCCTGCTGCATTGTACAGGCAGAGGTTTCACTTTTATCCAGAGTTGCTGAATTCTTTATGCCAGTCCCAGCTACTACCAAGCAGCAGCATTCTTCCTTTTTTGTTGGGCGCTCAGTTTTAAAAGTGGATTGTATAAGGAAGTTTGTGCTTTTAGGCAGGGTTTATTATATTCTTGCCAGCTGAATTGAGGCTTCAATTAAAAAGGAAGAGAAGTACATTTATGGCTATCAGGATTTCACTGGAGATGACAGCAAAGGAAGAGAAGGCAGAAAGATTGAGCTTGTGAAACCAGCAGCTCAGTAATCTGGATAAAGCTTAAACTAATCACTGTTATATGCATAATGAAAAAATAAAGTAAATTCCTTTTGGAGTGGAATTTAAAAAAGCACCTGAATAAAACCTTCTCATTACAGTTGAGAGAAAGCAAATGCTCTCCTAGAAAACCCGATTTCAGGTATTTTTATGTGGAATTTGAATTTGAATTTGAATTTGATTTAAAAAAAGCCTTCAAAATTGAAACAAATAAACAGTGAAAAACAGAAGCCTGATATATACTATAATACAGAGATTTCCCAAAGCTGACTGTGGGATTTCAGTGTAGAATCCTTACTGATATAAGTGAAGAGCTCTCTGTCTCAATCCCTGGGGTGACGTCGTAAATCTCTGTTTTTCTGTTCAGAAAAAAATCCTTTGCAGGAACACTGCCAAAGGGGAATGTATTAATAGCGGCTCAGGGAAAGAGAACCTCCTTCTGCTCTCATTTCTAATGTAGAAATAAGAACAGGGTTTGAGCCTTTGCATGAAATAACTCTTGCTGCCAATGCTGTGCCATACTCTTCCTCTCAGGCAGCCAGGAATTCTCCAGCGGAGATAAGCGTGGTGTGTAGACTTGCTCCTGGCCAGCTTCCTTCCCTTCCAAAAAAGCAGTTGTCATTGTCTTCCAGTAAAAGGCCATGAAACAAGATGGCAATTACAGGCAGAAGAACCATTTGTATTTACAAGAGCTTGCTGAGTCACTGGAGTGTCTGATAACTGATTAAGGAAACACAGTGAAAACTGCTGTCTGAAGAACAAAATCTGATGTGTCCTTGCTGCATGTTCCTGTTTCCACAGCACCAGGGCAAGGGAATGATGAGGACAGTTTAGTTAGGTTGGAAAAGGAGCTGAGAGGAAGAGAACTGTAGATAAATTATGTCTTTTTTATTGAGAATGTAATATCTCATGTAGGAAGCACAAAGCAAAGTTTGTCACCATCAGTACTGAATGCTTCAGTCTTCTGGCTTGAGCTTAAGTGCCACCTACCATATTTCCCATGGGAGACAAAATTAAAATGTTGAGTTAATTTAAGGACATCTAAGTTTCTTCTTTTAATGGCAAATGCAGAATAGTATTCCTCTCTGTACTCCATAAACTTCCTGGGCAGCCTAGATGCTCTAAGTCTGGAGCCTGCATCCAAGATGCATGGTTTGAAACTGTACTGACCTGGAATTTCAGTTTTGCATCCCGGTGGCCAAGGTCAGGTGTGAGCCTGAACCTTTGAAAAGCATTTTACTTTCGGGTTACATGCCGGAAAACGCTGAACATGTCCGTAATGTATCCGTAAGTGCCCCATGAGTGCTATCCCAAATGACAGACCTGCTCTCAAGAGGCAACCTATTTAAGAAACCCTGTTAAAAGTTGTAGGCTGATATATTCTCAGTGAACAGTCTGGATTTAAATACTGCCTGAATATGCAGGTTTTGACTTCTCTCTTCTTTTTGTCTAGGTTCCTTTTGATGATGGGAGTTTTGTTCTGTTGTGGAGCTGGTTTCTTTATCCGAAGGCGGATGTACCCTCCTCCATTAGTAGAAGAACCTACTTTTAATGTGTCTTACACCAGGCAACCAGTCAGCACTGCATCAGGTCAGAGACTGCTCATACCAGTTTCACTGGTTTCTTACTTTGGTCAAGGCACTTATATAGGGTGGGTTTTGAGCTTTTGTTTCGTTGGTTTTTGGAAAGTATGCAATTCGTACAAGGGATTGCCCTGCACTAAAACATGCAGCCACCTCCTGCAGTGAGTGACGTCTTCAGCTTTCCAACAGCATAATTCAGCTGCAGTGTACAGAAGTGGTTTTGAAACATGGGGTGACAGGACTTTCAGTTCTGTTTTGGTTCCTAATACCTTTACAGCTGCGTGTCCATGCATGGAAGGAGGCTAGCAAGCTCTCCCTTTGCAGTGTAGACAAAATCATGGGTGTCCAAATTCAACAGTCACATGAAGAAAGAGTTTTAAATACAATTGATAGCGTCTGGCAGAGGTGAAGGAAAGCCTAGCATTTTCTTCCACAATCTGGCCGTCTTGCAAGTATTTTGTTCTTGATTTGCCTTCAGTGTTCCATATTGCAGTCTTTCTGTGGCAAAGGGGTCTTTTTCCCCTTGTTAGTCTGATTGCTGTCTCTCTGGTAAGTAATAACTGTGAGCATCAGGAGGACCTACCTAGTGAGGGCTCCTCTGGCAAAATTGCTTTCTAAGTTTGTAATTTCTTCCCCTCTGTTAGGTAGTTCCAGGTGGGAACTCTCCTAGGTCTGAATGGTTAAAAAGATGTTACAGACACAAACTGACACTATTCACCCTCCTTGTTTAAATCCTAAGAGAGTTTTTTTAGGGCTTCCATTCTGCATCTGTTTTTCTCCTTGACTGAACAGAGACTATTTTTCAGCTGTGGGGGGGAGCCAATCCAACCAGACTAATATTTTTAAGCCTGAGAAATAGCCTTGAGTTTATGTGAACAGGGAGTATCTTTGGCTGGATTGGTAAACACCAGATGTAAATTTGGAGCACAGTTTTACTCTTTCATGGTGCTTCATGGAACATAAATTGTGGGCAAATATAAAATAAACACAAGCTCTTTGGTGACCTGATAATGGCACCTGCTTCCAGACTGTCATTACTGTTACTTAAAAGTTTTGGGCTCTGAGCTAACCCCACCATTTATTTTATTCTTTTAGTTTTAGTTTTTCTAGTGTTCTAGAAATATTCAACAGCAAAAGCAATGAGAATTAGTAGTCAAGCAAGTTCCCATTTTCCACTAGTTACTCTTCCAGATTTGGTCCCAGTAGCCAATTCACTGTTGAGGTGGAGCCCTCAAAATGTGGCTCATTGCCTGTCTCCCTCCTTCCCTGCAGAGATAGCAGCAGCATCTTCTGCCATTCCAGCAGCATCTGCTGGGAGTGTTTTTCTGGGGGCCTGACTGTGAGAATGGAAGGGGAAGATCCCTTAGAAGCTGTGTCATTATAGGAAACACAGACTGGCGCCAACAGAAGAAAACCTGTTGCTCAGCCATGCCTGTTTTCCCAGTCCATCTTTATTTAAACAGAGAGAAAGAGAAGAAAACTAACTTACATCTTGAGACAGAGACAATCTGTGTGACTTCAGTTGCATTATCTTCCACCACCCCCTGTGATATCTGAGGAGGGTTACACACCAGCTTTGTTCTTACGTCAGCAATTTCTGTTATTCCTTATGTGTCATAGCCAAGGAATTTTGTGTTTGGCCATACATTTCCTCTCCTTGTCCCTGCAGGCTCCAACGTCATTTCCTAAATTTAATCAGTGCAAAGCAATCTTGTCCCATTGTGTTAGCCAGCAGTGACTGGCTACAGCTCAGCTCTTTGCTTCATGCAGGCTCATCTCTAAGCTGTATGACGCCTAGGAGGGAAATTATCCATCTGAGCTGCACTCTGCCTTATCGGCTGATCCAGGATGCCACAAAAAAATCTCTGAAGTCCTTTTGTAAGACCTGAGACCTGAGCCAGGGCCACAGTAGAGACTCCTTTGTCCATCTGGGATCCCACACCTCTCCTCTCTGCAGACGGAGAAGCTTTTCTGTCAGGGCAAATGAACAGAGTGCTCTGTTTTCCCTTCCAAATGGTAGTTGCTTGGGGCAGTGTTGCCCTTTGTTTCATTAAGTGATTTCCATTGGATGCAAAACTGAAACTTTCTGGTGGTATCTGAAGAAGTGAATGCAGTCCTGCCAGCCTGGGTTTTTTCTGGAAGGGAGAAAGAGACTCCTTGTCTTTGCTCTGATGAACATTTTGAAAAACCTTGTCGAAGTGTGCAGAGCACAGGCCCTGGGAGAGCACAACCTGATGCCGCTGCTGTTGATGATACTCTTTCTTTTCTTTCTTTCAGGGTCACAACAACCTGGAGTGCCGTATTACACAGATCCAGGTGGACCTGTGATGAATCCCATGGCTATGGCTTTCCACGTCCAGCCCAATTCCCCACAAGGAAACCCAGTTTACCCACCCCCACCTTCCTATTGCAACACACCACCTCCACCTTATGAGCAGGTGGTGAAATCCTCCACGTGAGGACTCTGGCTCTCTGACCTGACTGTGTGAGAAGAAGGTGCAATTGCAAAATGACCAAGATGGAGGGCATCTGCCCTTTTGAACACTTGCTAGTTCTCCAAGTCCTCTCTCCTTCCCTTCCCTGCACCTTTCCTCATTAAAGTTACTTGCAAAGGGGTGATTTTTAAATCTTTTTTCTTTTTTTTTTTTTTTTTTAGTAGAAGTGGATTTTTTCTTTGTCTTCAAAATGAGAGAAGTTGTCTTTGTAATGCTTTTAATGGAAACCTATATTTAAAACCTGTATGTCTTTCTCTTTATTTATTGTTCGTTTCAATCAAGGTTTTAATTGCGTTGTGGCAGGTTACTGATAGCAGTTCTTGCAACCCCAGGATGATGTGCAGCCTCCTAAGACCCCACAGCAGAAATGCCCTCATCTAAGGGAAACTACAGAGAAAGAGGATAAAGGTAGAAACAGCAGGGCAATGATTTTACCAGAAATTGTGACTACTGTCTTTCGCTTTTACGGTTTTCTTTTACAATTTAGTTCTGATGTATAACAGAAAGATGCTCATCTGATAAAAGTCATTGTGACTAGAGTACCAACGTTTGTTGAGTCATGGCAGGGGCTCTGCCAAGTGCCCTAGAAAAGAGGGAGTTGCTACTGTAAGTGATGCATCCAAAAAGTTAAGGTCTGGGACTTGAGTGTTTCTTGTCCATCACCTGCACTCTGCCTGTGTGGTTGTTGGCATCCTGGCTCCTCTTGTTTTGCCAGTGCTGAGATTGTATGAAACGGACAATCACCTGGATGTTGGCAGCGAGAGGGAGGTGTTAAAAGCTCAGAGCTACTTGTGCCTCTTGACAGAACAGTTAGAAACACTGAATACATAGGTTTTCTTCCCTAAATTGTAAAATACTTACAGTAAGAAGGGATGGGAGCATAGGTACAAGTTTACTCCCTTTGATGTTGATGGGAGTTTAGTCCCTGAGAAATAGTGTCTTTCAGCTGCCACAAAGAGTAGCAAGTAAAGCTGTCATCTTCAGGTGACAGATCTGTAAATCTGCTCTCCTCTCTAGGTCAGAAAAATAATAACTTTTTGGGACAGGTTCTTAATAGCATTCTTTGACCTGATGCACAGATGGTTTGGCTTTCAGTATCTCTTAGCTCTTCATGCATTTTGTTGTGAGTGCTCATGGCCAACCCTCTGAGTGACCACAAATGAACACTTCAAATAAACACAGAGCCCCTTTGCCCATCAGGGCTCTCACACCCATCCATGTCTAGCAAGAATGTGAAGCTGCTCTGAAACATGACTTTGTACTAATGGGACCTTCTCCCTTTGTGCATATTCAGAGTCATGTCACCGAGCAGTGACAAGAAGAAGATGCCATTGCCTCCTGCTGCTGAAGGACCTGCAAAAACAGCATCGCTGAGGGTTAGGAGTCCAGTGTGGTCTTTTGGGTACCAGTGAATGCTCCTGTGTCATACTAGCCAGGGCACAGAGGTCACTGAGGTGGTTTGGAGTAATATGAAGACCTGTGTTGCACAGGGAATCAAAGCTTTACTGTGCTGTTGTTCCGTGCCAGTGGCTTCTGAGAACTTGTTTCTAGGTGTCAGGCTGGATTTGCAGAACATTTCTTTTGCTGTGAATATGAGTGTCTAACAGAAAAAAGACTAAGGGCCACTGTTTCTGCTGGTGGAGTTAGTAGCCATCTGGAGCAGAGCCAGCCCTAGAGTTCATTCCTGCATACCTGACTTGGGTGAAGTTGTAACCAAGGCTTTCCTTTACTGTGCTTCATAATAAGGGACAAAGCAAAGTACTTCTGTGTGGGCAGTCTAGGCTTGGGGGACACACTTCAGGTAACAAAAAAGTACATTTTATAGATGAATACTAGGTTCATCTGCACATCACAACTGTATATATTTTCTAAATTAGCATGCACTTGAAGTGTAAAAGCTGTGTATGTCACTCAGTATGGTTGTGTTTACGGAACATAATTTTTTAAAAGCAAATCCAACCTTTTTCGGTCAATAGAAATGGCAACAGACCTCATGTTAGTAGATAGATGTTGTTAAGTCTTTTTATATTATGAAATGTATCTGTGACAGCCAGCATTGTCCATTGTCCTGGACACATTGAATAGAAGCCTTTGTACAGTGAAATTCAGCTTCAGGTGAAGTTTTCCTGAAGTCTGGCTTGTTTATTTCCTAGTCTTGATGGATGACACTACCTCGTACAACACAGGGAATTCTCTGCTAGCAAACTTGCTTGGTGTTTTCTTGAAACCACAACACCTGCGTGGGCATCCATAAGTATTACTTGCAAATTGTTTACATGCCTTTCCTCTAGTTGCCTTGCCAATTCCAACAGGATTTTACTTGGCAGTGGTGATGCCCTAGGAGCTGCCAGCTGCTGCAGCTTTGCTAAAGTGAACTTCCCCATGAGGGTTTGGTGCTTTATCTGCTGGGATGCAGCTCTCTGGGTGCAGCTACTGTGTCCTCTCTCTCAAACACAAGAGAGATTTTGGTGCCTCGCTGATGAGGCAGGGTGGAGTCTTGACTGCAAAGTAAGACTGGTGGTGGTAGCTGGGAGCCCTGGGGATGGGTGGGGCACTCTCCTGCCCCTTCCAGAGGCACTAGACCAGTGTGCAGCTGACTCCCCCCTGGCCTTTGAGATCTCCCCATCTGCCTCAGGAAGGTGATTTTGTGTCTTGTGCCCATCTGTCTCCTGGTTCTTGCAGTGAGGTTTGATCCAGGGGGGTTAAACACCTTGACAGGGCTTGGCCAGAATGGAGATGCTTTAGGGGAGCCACTGAACCTGGGTGGGGAACCAGGAACATGAACAATGTAACCCCTTGAGGTCCTTTCTTCAGTTACGCATCCCCAAAACTTGTCTGGTGTACCTCTGAGGAGTCAGGGGCCAGGCAGGGAAGGACACCTTTGAGGTCTCTGCTGCTGTGACCTGGCAGCAGGGAGAAGGAGAGGGGAGTCAGTGCCCTTCTGCTGAAATCTCCAACTACGCTGCTTATGAGAAAAGACACCCCAAGGGACTCTTGGTACACCTTGCCCATAGCTCTGGCGGGGCCTGTGTTTCATCACTTTGGGAAGTGATAACGTAGTGACAACTTTTTGTGGTTTGTGAGTGTTTTTTTTTCCTTTGGAGCTTCTGTGACAGCTTACGCTGCTGTGACAACAAACAGCCGGGACTGTTTTTTCCAAAAAGGTAGGCAGACCATGTGAAGAAGCAAAGGAGGTATTCTTTCTTCCCTGCTTTAAAAATACTCAGCTCCAAAACCTCAGAAAGGTTAGCTTTATATACATATATCCAAACCGTTACTTCTTGGCACACAAGTCAGCTAAGAAGCCATAACACTTTTGCAGATAGTGAAGCCTATTTTTTTTCATTTTTCTTTTTCTGATGTAACATTGCTAATTGAGTAGGTTGGCCAGGATGTCTTTTTAGGCCCTGTGGCTGTGGGAGCCCTCCCCTCTGATGCCCTGTCACCAGGAGCTGAGCTGCCTTACAGTTTGTACTATTTGACGGGGAAACGACTACAGAGACACCATGCAGGGGAAGATCCAGGAAAAGACAGCTTTTACAAAGCAACTGCTAGATAATAAAGCAATTAAAGATGAGAGGTGCAACTGGCAGCCACTGTTCCAAGCTGCCATGTGCTGCAAGGTGAAGGGGACAGCAGAGGAAGCAGAGGGAACAGTGACAAGCAGCCCTGCCTTCCTGCACAAATCTGTTATTTTAGCTTTATGCAGTGAGAGAAGTCTCAAGGATGCATGTATCTCTACCTGTCCCACTCTGTTTCTCTCCTGCTGCCTAATGCTATCTTATCTAATAGCTACAAGCTGGATTTACCACAATCCACTTGCAGATGTCAAGGAGAAGCAGTGGTTTAAAGTCAGGTCCCTGTGCACAAATGACACTGGCCCCGACTGTGAATTGACATGAAACCAATGGAAACAAATGGGAAAAAAAATGAACACTTTCACCAGGAAAGGCTGCTGCATCAAGCACCCCGCTGGGCAGGGCTCAGCTCGGTGCTGCCTGGCTATGAGGGGACGCACAGCACACGTACTCCTTCCCATGTGTCTCTCATATGCTATTTACATGTTACAGAGATCCGCTGTGCTAGAAAAGCCCCAAGGCACTTACACACCTACACCTGAATTTGTACAGATTATCTACAGACCAGAACTGATCCTCTTAATCCAAAAAACCAGCAGTTTCTCTCAGTGGCCAGGATGGCCTTGAGTGGCACAAAGGGCTTTGTGAAACGGAAATACTGCCCCCTTGCTTGCAGCGTACTTGATGTTCCCTTGGTTAAAGCATAGCTAGAGGAACATTTCAAACTTCCTCAAAGCTGGGAAACAGCTGTTAGTCAGCTGGACAGAGAGATTTCACACGTGTTTTAAAAACCAGCTCATCCCGTCAGGCTTTAGCTGCAAACTCTTCAACAGGACCTGTGTGGCCACAAAGGAAAGCAGTACTTTGCACTAAGCAATGTACACTAAAAATCACCTGGGAGCAGCAGCAGGAAAGGCACCTGCAGTGCTAGGAAAATGCGAAGGTTACAAAAAAGCAATCAGCCCTCTTTGTAGCATGTGTTTCATCCTGCAGGACTGAGATGGGGAAGCAGCTCAGCAGTCAGATCAGTGGGACAGCTATCACCACAGTGCTGGAGGGAAGGAAGAACCACAATGAAGAAAAAACCAGACTCATACAGATTACCACCACATAGCTTGATCTTTACTAATAAAGCCAAGGAACAAAACATCAGCATTTTTTTCCTCTTTTTCTGCCCAAAGAACATTTCCATTTTTAACACTACTGCTTTTTGCAACAGATGGACTATACACACGGAAAAAGCAAACCAGGGAATATTAAGACATTTTCTACATTTGTAGTTTGATGTCATTTCTGAAGACAATGCCTTGGTGAAATGCACTTTTTCACCTTCACACCATATCCTTCCTTAATGGGCCACCGAGATATCACAACGCTGTGACGAACAGAAAGGAGGAGCCATGGGGAAAGTCACGTCAGGAAGACGAGGCAGATGCACTGTCAGACACTTCCCAGATCAATACTTTTCCAGTCTTCCTCAGTTCTGAGAGGATTCTGCAGAGAAAGATGGTGCCAGGCCTGCCAGGCCCCACCACGGCAGAAGGCTGGCTATGGTACAGAAAGAGCAGGTCGCTGACTTGCTCATTATCTTGACAGGTACACTCCAGCATCTTGGGGATCTGCTCAGCATTAAGCTGTTCGAGTGTGTATCTACCTGTGTATTTTTAAAACTAGCAGGCTTTAATTCCCTTTAGGCTCCAGCCAGCCAAAATCACCTCCCACAGGAGCCATTCCAAGCAGGGTAGCATATGATCACTAAGCAAATAAACCTGCCAGCTGACCCCCTAGTTACACAGTCCGTACAACAGAGGCATGGCATTTACCAGGAAGGCCAATGGCTTCTGTCTGTTTGCAGGCAGTTCCTGTAAATGTGGTGAGCCCTTTCCCTGTTAACACACCCAACGTGCTCTGCAGCCACAGTGGAGGGGAAGGAACAAAGAGGTGGGGGGTGATGTGAAACAGGATCAGAGCTGGGGTCTACCTCCTTTGTTAGTATTTCTCTGAGACTTCACCCCGGGCAAGTTTCCTTCCTGGCTTATCTATGGGCAGGATCAGGGATCCACAGGCTGAAAAAAGAAACAGAGTTAGCCCTTGGCATTCTTGGCATGGAGGAATCTCTCATCGAGATGGTCTCTGCTGGTACACTGTGCATTGCCTCCATTACCAGCTCTTCCTGCTCCTCACTGATCCCTCACATTAATAACTCCCTCTGTTCCTCAGTTTCTGCTGCTCTGCTCCTGTTTGCTTCAGCCCAGCTGCTTGCCATGCAGCATTCCCCACTCATGTTGCCTTTCAGTATTTTCCCCCATCCCTGGCTGTAGAGATGCAGCTGGGTTTGTTGCTCCCACCTCACCTTCTGCCCTTTGCCAAAGGGGTGGAAAAGTCTCTTCTGCTGCTCCCATGTTTTAATCCTACCTGACAAACCAGCAGATGAGCTGCTACACTGTGATGTTAAACTGTTCCTGCACTGACACTGCTGCTGTTGTCCAGCAGAACTGAATGGGGAAATTATTAACATCCCAACAGATTTGGCAACAGACACTGTAACGCACTCAAGGAAGTCACCAAATCCAGAAAGAGTTATGCAGGAGCAACAATTCATTTCCAAGTGTGACTGCAGACACTGGTGCTCAGCAGATGGCCCACAGGTCACAGATATCCTGACACGGGCCCAAAAGGTCAAACTCTGCCATGTGCCACACTCGCACCCAACTGAAGATACCGATTAAAATCAGCACCTGGAATGACAGAGCACAGGGAGACCTGGGGGAAGGAAGACCACAGAGCCTGAGTGACTGAAAGTGTGTGACACTTAGGTACTACCTGGACACACAAACCTGCTCCAAGAGTACTCAGAGTATGTTCCACTTCTCCCAAACCAATGGCCTGATATTCAGGAGCACCTGGAGGCAGGTCTACTATTTCACAACCCCACCACACTACAGGGGGAAGCAAAGCATTAGCAGCAGTTAAGACTATGGGAAAAGAGCTTTTACTGTGAGGATTTTTAAGGTGAAATACACTTCAATTATAGCTGCTAGCAATGGCTTCGTATTGCTCAATAATCCTCTGCAGCCTGCACAAGCAGCTGGTATTTATCACTCCCGGACTACTACATGGGAGGGGAGAGCCCAGAGCACATCACCACCTTGGTTCCAAAGCAACAACCATCCTGAGCTACCTGCATGAGAAGCTTGCCCTGGCGCCCTCCCCTGCTCATCTGTATATGAGATGCTACAGGACAGGTTCATTCCAAATCCAGGTCCAGGAAAGGAGAAGCAGTTATGCTGTCCAGGCTCTGCTGTTGGTGGCAGAGGAGGTTAGTCCGAGTGACTCCACCTGCAGTTTAAGCTCATGGCATGGGATGGGGCTTTGCAGCAGTGGGGAGAAGCATTTCCACCCTGCTATAAGCACCTAACACACCAACCAGCTGCAGGTATCAAAGGGAGCCTCTCTTTCAGACTTTCAATGAAGCCTCCCACAACAGCAGCAGAAGAAAAGTCAGGTCCCTTCCAACCTGCTAAGTTTCTGAAAACAGAAATGGCCTCATGCCTCTTCATCAAAACAGGCTGAGCTCCACCAGCTCAGCTTGTAAGGATTGTGGAGAAAAAGGCAGAAAACAAAAAAACATAGAAACGTTTCTCATCCCTTTTTAGAGCTGCCAGCACACCAGTGAAGCTGGGCACCATCCTGCAGCAAACTCTCCCTGCGGGTAACCACGCTGCAGAAAGCAACACTGCTCTTGTGAGTCATGCACGAAGGTACAGGACAGAGATTCACACGGAGACCAGCTTTTTGCTAACAACAAGACTCGGATCAACACACAACACCACTAAACGTGCAGAGCATGGCAAAGACCTGAAGAAGACAAATACAACAGAAAAGAGAAAGTTCAAAACTTGACTTCTCTGGTCCTACATCTGAGGGTGTCACTTTAACAGAACTTAAGTGTGGCTTCTCCTGTTCATGCTCTAATGACTTCATGGTCCTTTGGGGCAGGAAGGGTGAGAAAAGGGCTTTATCCATCTGTCGGTTCAGCGTCGAGTTGGTTCACTATCAGAGGCACTAAACAGTCTCATCTCTTTTGGCATCAGTTTCCTTTCAAAATGATGGTTTTAGCCGTCCTGTTCCACTTTGTTTTCCCTCCTTTGAGGTCTAAGTTCAAACGCTGGAAACTGGGAAGTCTCCGGTACTGAAATGTCTGAGAGGAAGTGAATAGCTCCAGCCATGCCTAAAACATAACGAGAAAGAGATCTTTGTGCACATTAAAATAGCACAGCTGACAGCAAAGGCAACAGCACCCGTTTGAACACCTCCCTTACTAGGATCTTCTTTTAAAGAGGTGAACTTAGGCCCTATGGAAAGGCAAGTTCATCTGTACTTTGCTCAGGAAACCAAGTTTTATTTGAAAAGATCAAAGGCAAGAACCAAGATGTCTATGCTAACATCTCTTCAACTGAAGAACCTCAATGCTATTTCAAATTAAGAGAAAGTTAATCCAGGTTTGGACTGTCCTTCATAATTTGAGCAGCTCTTGCTTATCATTTCTCTGGTTAAAAGAAAAAGCCAAAACTTTATTGTACTTGTGAAGTACAGATTCATTTCCTCACTATTCATGAAGAGGACATCCAGAGCCCAAAGTGCATCACCCAACAGAACTTGTAGGGTGACAGACAAGAGAGGCACAGCAAGGAAATCATACAAATACAAGCTCAGTTTTATGATCAAGCTAAAATCCTATTTTATAAACAGCTATGCACAAATAAAGGAATCTTTCTATATTACAGCATCTGATGGAAACAAAACAATTAGGACAATCCCGTAAGATGCACATGCAACTTCTGTTCAAAGCATGCATGTACAGGCAGGATTGGACAACTGCAAGCAAAATTTTGGCTACAAAAACAAAGGCCAAAATTAAGACTTTTTTCATCTCAAATATGATACTTTTGGATTTTTATTTAAAAAATCCAGACAATTAAAAACTAAAATAAGCGCTCTACATCAGCATTAAAGCACAAATCATCCTGCTGTTGGTGCTGTTTCACCTTCTCAACAAATGTCAAAGCTTTTATACAACAGATTGTATGCTTGCTTTTTTCCCTCCCTACTAGAGTATGCAAGGGTGCTCTCAGGAATAAGAATACTTATGCTTTTCTCCTTTGAGCATTAAGACAATAACTCTGTATTTAGAAGGGCTGCAGGTAACTCCGGCTCTCTTATGTTCGTTCACACCCTGGATTGTTCATTTACAAATATCCCTGCTCGGCTGCTGTAATTTCAAGTACCAGCGGCAGGTGGCGCACGAGGCTCGCTGTTCATCGAGCAGCCGCGGCGCTACCTTAATTCTCACTTGGATCTGTAATTCCTTGCTACTGATTCTGTAACGTGAGGATGGTACACGGAATAGAAAATAAGCTACAAATGAAAAAATACAAAGCTCTAGGAAAGTATCTGGTAACATCATGGAACGTACAGATAAGCCCCTAAGAACTCTGCATTGCTTTCCTGTTCAAGTGATTTGGGGTCATATTAAAACTACCTTTTCCTTGGTCGAGTATGGCAGCCGAGAAGGCCTAGTTCTGGACAGCCAGCAACTAGTTTGAGACCCCCTACCTAGAGCTGCTCCTCTGCCCAGTCCCTCTGAAAAACCACCTGTGACAAAACTGTTGCCTGGACTTTTCTTTGCTTTAAACCAAGTGGCATCAGCACAGAATTTTATTCCGGAGTAACACTGGCACTGGTTTTACATTCAAACTGCCGAAATGCAACGAGGAGTGAAAGTTGTGATGGTGAATTATTTTTCTTGGTCTTTTTCTACCCCCTGCCACCCTGCCTTCTTTTAGGTAGAGGTGATGGTATAAGGGGGGTTTAATAGTGGAGGAACCCACCAAAGACTTCCCAACTCCTATTCATATGCCAAAATTGCAAGGATGCCCCTCTTTCCTGTAGTACAAAACCATTTGCAACACCATCACTTTACCTTCAAAGAGGGAATAAGGTCGGTCAGGAATACGACATCCATGTGCACCATACTCCAAACACCATTCAGCAAACTGGGGAACACATTAAAAAATATATTTTTATTCAAGACTGCTAAATGCAAGCTTGAGTATCTGAATAGCATTAATAGGTACAAAATGTGAAGCAGTGTAAGCACACACACAACACATAAATCACTGAGATCAATTTGTCCTCCTTCAACCATGACAAGGCCACAATCAGGTTTTAAAATATGTATTTGCATAGTGTGAGTTTCAGAGTCATAACAATGTAATAAGTGGGGTAGACATCTGCTTTTTGTAAATCAACCCTGCTACATGCCAATGAAAAATGCTGTAAGAACAGATATACTCAGTCAAAATTTTACTAATATTGTATGAGTTTCTTATCTCTCTTGGTGCTTAATTTATCCACAAACTCAGGACTTACAGCTCTTAATTGCATTTTGGTTTTCTTTCATTTTTGTGCACCAATTTAGAGATTAAATCTTCAGCTGCCATTAATTAGTTTTATTTATTTGCTCTCCCCAAGCCTTATGAAAAAGCTTTATAAATACAACTAGACAATTATGGCCATCAATATTTTGTTGCAGAAACGGGTTACCATTAAAAAGACTTAACAGTGTCTTTCTCACGTTTGACCAACACTGCTGCAGCAGCTACATTGGACACACGTGACTTATGAACCACACCTGGATCAATTCAGGAACAACCAGCTACTTCTCCTGTATGGCTCCCCAGAGCATAAGGGGGGCACAAGTTCCCGTGGCATTTCTGTGCTGGGATGCAAACCACTGCTTGTTCAAAACACAGTGCATAGACTCCTGCAAAGCAGACAACTGGGAGGTCTCTCTCTGCTCCCTGCAATTTGGGCAACCTGCTAGCAAACACGTCAGCCTAACTAGAGGGCGCCCCAGCCCTAGAGTTGGAGCTCTATGGGGTATAAGCTCGATCCCAGAGCCAGTGCTCTGTTCATTAGAAAGATATGGGTGGCATCTCCTCTCTTCCTTCCCGCCCCACTCCGTTCTGTTTAAATATCTAGCGGGGGATGAATTTCTCTTCTCTTGACAGAGGTATGTGCATGTGTGTGAGTGTCTTCGGGAAACACAAGGAAAAACCACAAACACAAGCATTGTGATTCACACTGTTATTGAGAACTGATTAAACATTTTTGGGCCGTCTCCAGGTGTACATCTTCAAACTATGGTTTAATTCTCCCATGTAATCCTGTCTTAAATGTGAGGACCAAACATGTTTATGGCATGTTTCTAAGCTACAATCAATTCTTGCAACATCCACATCTGATTGCATACTAGCCTTTATTATTACTTCCAGCATGGGAACTGCACTAGAAATTTTTTAAATGCACTCTAGGCTACTGAAGCACAACAATCACTTGCAAGTTCATAGCTTCAGCACAACCTAGATCCAGTAAGTCACATCATCTTTGTTTAACTGAGGCGGGGGAAGGGGGGAAGTGGGGGAGGGAGGGGAAGAAAAAAATCTTAGGAAGACATCTGACATTATTTGTCACACAGACTGGGCATACTTGCCCCCAGCAGTGGCAATCACGAGGCTGAACAGCACAGGGCTCAGTGCTCTGTTGCCTGGAGCCCAGGATGCCACAGTCCCTCTCTCCTCTTACAGACAGGCCAGCTAGGAGTGCCTCAGTCTCCTCGGAGCCTGTCTGATAATCTGAGAGAAAAGCTGTGAAGGTGTGAAGCACAAAACAGGGGTCTCCTCTATTCAAGTTTTTGTGGTTCATTTGTGAAACAGTTTCATGGCTTCCAGGAGGTAACCAGGGATGCCGGGCAAGACTCCTGCCCCCGGGCCTGATGTTTTTGGTGTGAAGAAGCACCCCTGGGAGGGGAGCCATCTCGTTCTCTCAGTTACATGCCTCTAGGTACCAGCATAACTGCATGTTTGCTTCCCTGCACGCTCTGGCTCAGAAAGAAAAGATTTCAAGAATGCCAGACAAGCAAATTCCTCTGCCTGTTTCAAGAGTTCCCCTGGCAAGGGGATGCTGGAGATTCGAAGTAGCAGAGTGGCTGCAAATGGGCTGCCTGACTATGCCAGGCACCTGCAGCAAACAGTCTTTGGGCTGCCCCACAGCCTCCTTCTTAAAGGGATTTCAGGTACGTAACTGAGTCTGCTCTTTTTTCTGGCTTTGAGACAGATACGTTTGCTTTTCTCTAGCTTGGCATGGACAAACATCAGGGCTCTCTTGGGCCGGAAATGCAGCACCAACAGGAGCTGCCAGTGCTGCACAGAGCTGCAGAAGGTGTGCTAGCATGGAGGATGACAGGGAGAGTTGACAGCTGTGCTGCCAGCAATGCGTGCAGGGTGCTGTGGCTCACACATCAGCAGTGGGTGGCTCCAGTGTAACAAAATCACACATTTGCTGTGGGACTACTAGGGTTTTATTTCAATCTCTAGGATGCAAGTATGTCTACAGGTGTCCTCATAGCATGATGCTTTGGTAAATGTGAGACAAGCAGCAGCTTTTTAAAGCTGTGCTGACAGAGGACAGGCTGACTGCAGAGATGAATACAATAATTTTACATATGGCCAATATTCACTAAGAAGCACCTAGGAAGCAACACATAAAATTTCATTTGCAATATTTTGTAAAAGGCCTCAGCTAAATAGCTATGTACACAAGATGAAACCTCATGTCAGTGAATTAAACTGGAAAAAAACCCCAACGAACCAAACCAAACCCAAGTCTTACAAGGCAAGGAAACAGGCAGAAGTCGTCCTTCTCTGTCAGTAACTGCTAGCACAGTCAAGAGCTGATAGCAGAACTTGGACAATTCCAGTGGAAAAATTCTGAGTGTGTCTTTGTTTGCAATTTGTATTAATAAAAAAACTCTAAGTGAGCAATTTAGTAACTGCAATTCAGAGCTCTAAAAGCCCTAAACAGGCACTACTCTGAAAACAAATAATTACAAAAGACTACAAACAGTATTGCTTGAGGACCTGAGGAAGACAGTGGATCTCTCAGTGGAATAATTAGCACCACATAACATCAGTCTGTTATTGTTCAGGCAGGCTAATTTTCAGGCTCTTATTTTCTTCTGAATAAATTTAGTCCCTCCCCTCTTACAGAACATTTGTGTTTCACTCTGCTTATTAAGACAGTGCTTGCCCCACATGCACAGTTGAAGTTATCCACTCAAAATGTGAGTAAAGTGGAGCAAGTGACGGGCCCTGTTACCCCACCCAATGTCCCAGCCAGCCCCAGTGCACATCAGCCTACTCCCACCCCAGTTTACCCTTGCACAGGCACTGGGATGTGAAAGGGAACAGCGATTTTGCTGGGATGCTGCAGAGCTCACCTTGCAGGCTCGGTAGAGGTACTTTCTGTCCTGAGTTAGGTTATAGAGAGACAAGAAGGAGTAGCCATTGCCAGCAGTACCATGGCAGATCCCGTACCCTTTTCTCAGTAAACCTCTCTGCCAGATGACATCGCTGCAATCCATAGCATCTTTCAAGTATTTATCCTCTTTAAAAGTCTATGGAATAAAAACAAAGAATAAACACACATCAATTGAAGTACTAATGAAAACAAAAGGAAGCTGCCCCTGAGAGATGTTTTACTGTTTGTGTGGGGTTTTTCCATATAAAATTTATTTGGAATTTTAATAATCCATTCTTCACAGACTTGCCTTTCTTTTCTTACTAAGTTGTTTCTCCTTTCCCTGCATGGTAAAAAAAAAAAACTTTTCAGGTTTTTGTTTCATAATCAGGACCCCAAAGAAAAAACTCAAGTTCAAGGTCTTTGGTTCTAAAACCTACAATCTGTTTGAAGGGTTTGTGGTCCTTTTTTCTTCATTTTCTACTCCCAAACCAGAATCTGAAAATACAGAAATGTGATGCTGCCTCCAAGAAATGTAAAACGGAATACTGGATATCATATCTAGTCCTGAATTGCTAGGTCCTGGTCTTCATGACTAATTCTTCCTGGTTACTCACTGTCTGCCTTCAATTCCATGCCAAAAATGCACAAGAATATCTTTTCATATACAAGTACTGACAAAGGCAATGTAGGGTTCCTGGGTGTACATCTCTGTCACACGTACAAGCAGGAGCCTTTATGAGTACGTGTGTCAGTAGATCAGTATAGTATATACTCAGAAGCAGTAGCCAGTTTGAGCAAAGGAACAACTTTGCAAAGTTTATCGCAACTGAAATGCACTTTAAACATAGAGAGCCCATCCAGAAAGAGGCAAACAAAAGCAAGCAATTTAGCTGATTACCACCGGAATTCCACCTTTATAAAGCCACTTCGTTGCTCACCTTTGCCTAAGTCACTTTACAGATAAACAAACAAACAAAATCCCAAACCAACAACAACAACAAAAAAAAAACTACCAAAAAACCCCCAACTAAACAAACTTGATGCTCTACTGCAGACTTAGTCCTCTGGAGACGGCATCCCCTGTCAAACTATTTAATAAGGTAATAGAAGCAACTAACATGCAAGACTCTTAAATTCAGAAGCTTGATAAAGGAAGTGGCTCTCTCTGATCACAGTTTGCCAGCTACTTAGCCGTAACATTTTGAATTAAGGCCTGGCAACAGCACTTGATTTCCAGGACAAGCACTGCTGTCTGTTATCACAAGTCCCTGTGCCTGGTATGAAAGCATAGCCAGCAAAACACACTTCAATTTTTTTCTTTCAGTGCTTCAAAAAGCAGAATATAAAAAGTAATAGAAAAATGTCGTATGTTTCATCACCTTAAACACAAAAAGAGGCCAAGAAGGAGACTGCTAATCAGAACTTGGTCCTATCCCTCTTACTTCCTGCAAAACATTTTGTGCTGGGGAAAGCCTCACATTGACAAAGAAGGAGAGAGTGGAGAAGTGTGAAGTCAATCTCCTACCACACAGCAAAGAAAAAGCAGCTGCGACTGCTGCTACATGCAGCAATGCTGTAAGAAATTTACAGTTCACATTTCAGGTAGCAGCATGAGTAATTATTCCATAAACCAAGCCTGCTTTTCATCAGCCCACCCAGATGCCAACCAGGGAATCTGTCAAAGAGGGCTGTCAAAAGCAAGAATCGATTTGCATAAATTTAATTAAATGGCATACTTTCAAATGTCATGCAAATCAGAAGCACACAAGAAGACAGGTAGCAAACCTAGTTAAGAATGGAGAAGGGCAAACAGCAGGTTTGTGGTAGCTCAGCTGTTTTATTTATGCCCTAGAAGGGGCCTGGGATCTTGGCTCTGACGTTAAGTTCTCGAGTTATATCTTAATAAAGGAGTAATTTATGGAAGACGTTCTTTGGCAAGGCACGTGAACCTACACTTTTGAAAACCAACATAATTGCTAAAATTCTTGGGATGAAGATTCAAAGAATTTAGGTCAGTGTTCTCACACCCAGGACTCTGACGCCAAATTGTTTAATTAAATGTCCCTTTCCCAAGAAAACCTAGTAACTACTAGTGCCCTGAGAAGCAATTTTACCCACTTATTTTCTCTTTACAAACATACCAATGTAAGTATTCTGAAGTTTTTAGGTGTCTAGCCTGGGGTTTTTGTTTAAAAGCCTAGATCTAGAAAGATACTAAATTAAAGCCTTGCAATCTAACAGGCCTGCATACAAGTCTCTCTGTAAAGACAGAGGTATATATACATATCTATGTGTGTATATATATATATATGAGCTTACACCAAGGTTGTGGGTTTGATCCCTACATGGGCCACTCACTTAAGGGCTGGACTCGATGTTCCTTGTGGGGTCCCTTCCAACCCAGAATACTCTGTGAATCTGTGAAATCTATGAACACAGAATGATTCACCTTATAAGCTTGCATGAGCATGTGGATGACTCCGGGGGCACCATGGCACCAGTGAACCAGTCTGTCAGTCTCGTTGCTCAGCGATGACGGGTAATTCCCAGATCGGAATTTTTTATGACGCACGTAGTCAATGCTTGGCTTCACCAGCTCTGCCAGGGTCTCCTGGTCCACATTTGCAATTGGCTGAAGAAAACATTAGAATAAACATCACTAAACACATCAACAGAAGTAGTAACAAATTGTGTATCAACACTTAATTCTACAATCTGTTTTCAAGTATCCTACATATGTGCCCTTGATCCAAATACTGTGAATCACATCCTACAGATTTAATTAATGCCTGCTTATTATACCCTTGTGAAGAGCATTTTTACAGTTATTGCAAAGACAAAGAAATTGGGGCACCAAGTTGTTGCCTGTCTTAATGGAGGTGACACAGAAAGACTACTAAAGAACTGGGAACAGAGTATGAAGACTCCCAGAGCTCTCTTTGTAACATAAAATATGGAGAACACTTACAGGAGAAAGACAGTTTTGTAGATATGGTGCTCACAATACACACTCAGACATCCTGGGTTACACGTTTTGTTTTGAAAATAACTATTTCCCAACAAATGAAGGAAAGTGCATATAGCAGCATACCTGTTAGAGGTTTTTGAAGGTCAAAGTTTTCCATCATAAACAAAGCTCCCTGAAGCTATGGGCTATAAATCTGCATTTCCAATTTCAGAAGCAATAGCTACCTCACCAGATATCTAAACATTTTTGTACTACAAACTCATCCTTCAATTGCTCTTAGGAATTTTCTTCCTAGCTTTTGTTTAATTTACATCCTTGTCAAATGGAGAATACATCCATCAATCAACCTGCATGCTCCTTGTAACTAAAGGTTTAGAACTCAAGTAACTGTTGGGTCTGCAATTGCTCTTGGTTGGCATTCCCTCCACTACCAGCCCATTTTACAGCATTTTAACAGCAGACCTCTCTATTTTTACACAATCTACATGATTTCTGGAATTTCTACAAGCTGTGGGAACAACCATAGGCACTGGAGCCTACAGCAGCCTAATAACTGAGCTTTAAAATAACTTGTCTTTATTACTGATTCAATGCCATACAATTTCACTGTTTCCCACCAGCTCCAGCACATTTGCATTCAACAGGTGAGCACACTCCTTCAATTCAAAGTCTGACACTCAAATGAAGGAAAACTTTCAATAGCTACATTTTGAGTAACCGGAAGAAACCAGAAGCCTCTACTTCACCTCAGCCAGGAAACCTCTGCCAGACTTCTACCAGGTCCCTCAAGCAGACTCCACCTCTGCACTTTTCTGAGCAGAACAGAAACGTCCATGCTGCTCATCAGAAGTACACCTGAACACAGAGCAGCCTGTCATGAGAAACACCCCAAAGCTGATGAGCCCTCACTCAGACTCACTCAGAGGCCCCCCTCCATGAGGTAGGGAGGCTTAGTAGGAAGGTTTGGTTTGAGACTCTTGATTTCACACTGCACTCCTGCAGAAGAAGGAAAAGAGGATGGGCACCAGCAATAAATGCCTTCAGTCTTGAGCAAGGCAAGCCCAGCCCGGCACAGCCATCCTTAGGAGGTAAATCCAAGAAGAGCAGAGCTCTTTACAAACCTCTTTACCTTGCGCTTCCAAGAAGATATGAGTACAAGTGAGGTTTTGCCCAAGCTGCTGAGATTCCCAGCAGTTTCTTTGAACAGCTGAAGAGTAACCTGCAGGTGTGTGTCCTGACTTTACGGCCAAGAGCAATGATACGCAAACAGACACTTTTGCTTCAGAGTTGGCAAAAGGATCGTGGAGCAGACACTTCCTAGCTAGCACTTCAGAATTCCCCCTCTGCCTCCTGGATGAGTTATTTAACATGGCTGAGCTCTTAATCTTCCAGTAGGCCTGTAAATAACTCCAGCAATACATGCTTCCTCCAGTTTAAGAAGTGTTTGGACAACACTCTGGGCACACGGTGTGATTCTTGGGGTGTTCTGTGCAGGGCCAGGAGTTGGACTCGATCTTGATGTGTGCCTTCCAACTCAGCGTATTCTGTGATTCTATGATACAGGTGTTGTACAGAAATTACCCTCAGTAACCTTCACATCCCAGGTGCGATGTTAAACGCCTTTTTTTTGTTATCAAATAACCACTCAACAAACCATCTCTTGAATTCTTTGATGAAAATACAGCAAAACTCACCCCATTTGGTGTGGGAGGGATGGGGAAAGGATGGGACTTTGATATGCCATCTTCTTCTGCAGTGGATGACTCAATTTTGCATGACTCACAATATTTAACATACAGTGAAAAGATGGTAATCTAATGCTGCATAAACAATGGATTTCTGGTAATTCTTAAAAGCAGCAATTACATGTAAAGGAAAAATAGATAGGATTTTAACATGTAGACAGAGTAGCTTCTGTTCAAACCAAAAAGCACTGTGCAATTATTTCTGCTATCAGCCTTGAATAGTAAATGAAGGATGGAGCCTTTAAAGAGCCTTCTTTAGAAGAGTAGATGTTTCTCTGAAAATCTA
The DNA here is from genome assembly GCA_013397865.1 of Struthidea cinerea. NCBI lineage: Eukaryota > Metazoa > Chordata > Aves > Passeriformes > Corcoracidae > Struthidea > Struthidea cinerea. The sequence goes on along the minus strand of VZTI01001368.1, from coordinate 907,276 downwards.
GCACTGCCAGGGAAAGAAAAATGGAAGCCAGGAAGTTGAGGGAACCAGAAGGGGGTGGACAACCTTGTTGAAGAAAGCAGTAGGTAAAGATAGGAGCATGGTAAATCAGAGCAGCCTGAGGCCCCAGTGGGATCATCACTGCAGAAAATGGGTGTAGTGAGGTTAAAACACACCCCCAGGTAGCAAAGCAGTAGCTACTCCCATAGCAAAGTCAGCCAGTTCAACCAGAACTGCTGGTGGCAGTGGTGTAAGGTAATTTGAAACACAGCATCTTTTCCAAGCAAGGAATGACTGAGCAGTGGCAGCACCAAATACCATAGCTCAGTCACTTCTGCAGTGAACATCTGTACACAGCTTCAGGCTGTGAGGATGTACAGTCCTTACATTTGCCTGAAGAAAACTCATTCCGCGTGAGCAAGTAAGGAAACTGATATTTACAAAGATGCACGGACTGGCAGCAGCACCTTCAAAAACCAGAAACAGGTGCAATAAAGATTTGCAGCTCTGTGGCCATCTTCTATAATGGCCTTAAGGTTCTTTTTCCAAACTGTAGAACAGAAATACGATACACAGGTCTGTTTGGAAAAACATCATAATTCTATTGCAAATCTCAGGGCAGGGGGGGAATTCATTTAAGTGTGGGAAAGAGGAGGTTTACGGAAGAGAGGACTCTCACTATGGAAAACGGAAAGAGGAAAGCAGCAGTCATAAATACACTAAAGAACATCACACTTTTGAGTGATAAATAGGTGAGATAAAGAAGAAGAAAAACATCTAAATAATAAAAGCATACTGAAGACTAATATGTGATTAAGGATAGTCTTCCAAAAGCACCAAGACAGTGGGGGGGGGGAAAAAATCACTAGAGAAGAGAGGAAGGGCACAGAGGAGGCACCAGCATTGCAATAATTTAAAAATAGCAAAGAATTGAAGAGTGATGGATAGTAAGTGAATTTTTAGCTGTTCTAACTGCAGGCACCAGAAATAAGTATGAATATGAGAAAAAGCACTTCACTGTCTTCACTGAGGACAAGAAACCAGATCCTGAAAAGCTGGTGCTCTGAACTACAAGTCAAGAGTTAATTCATTCTAATGTGAGGATACCCTAGTCAGTTTTCTTCTGCTGTCAAAGCCTTAGGTAGCACCTCTGCACAGTTCTGTGCTGCAGGCTAACTCCAAATTGTGAGATCCTGATTCAGCACAACACCGCACACGCACGAAAGCTGAAGGTAAGATCCTCTGATGCAAAACAAAAAATCACTGCTATTTCACCCCTGCCAACAGAAGATGCTCTTACCTGCATGAGCATGTAATAGATCCCAGCCACTCCATGGGCTGCTCCAACATACTGCTTCCTGTGCCACTGGTACAACAGAGGACAACGGTCTGTTTTCCGCTCCTCCTTTGAAAAATTCTTCCCCGACTCAATAATAGCATCTATTACCTAAGAAAAAGAACACACCCTGATCACCTGTCTTGCTTACTTTGATTCAGAGGCATGACTAAAACCACAATAAACAGTAAGCCACAATACAGTGATGGGACAATATTCAATTCATTTGGATTTGAGTGCTGAGGTAGAAATTCTGTTTTTCCTTAATTATGAAATCACTTATATTTTTAAAAGGAGAAATTTAATCTATCAATATTTCTAGTTACTTTTTTCCAGCCCTGCCTTCTCTAGTTCTGGTATCTGCAAAACAGTCATGCATGTTCCCCACACTTAATTCCCATTCTTTTCACTTAAATACTTCCACACTTCTGTCTTAAGGTTTTTTGTAACAATGTCTCAAGTGCTCCAAAACCAGTTACATATTAGACCTATTTCCTTGGCTGGACACAGACCCACCTACACTGGCCTGTCTCAGCGCAGGGCAGCAGGGAAAGGGGGAAGAGACTGGATGGACAGATGAGATTGGGTTCCCAGCTCTAGGTCCCTCTTCTCTGCAGCATCCCTCTCTTAATTGCTTGAAGTATGCAGGAGAGTGATCCCAGATCTCATTGATGCTGTGATGCTGGAGAGAGAGAAGTGTCTTACCTCTTTGATAACAGACTGTGGGACAGTGTCTGGACCGATTTCAGTATTCAGGTACAGCAAGGCATACAGGTAACCTGCTCTGCCATAGAGCAGCTCATCTGGAAGCTCGGCATCCGTGCTGATGACTGTCCTTTGGAGCTGCAACAACCTGCATCAGACAAGCAAGGTAGGGAGAGTACTTTCTGTAGAGACCATACTGGACTGTGCATTGTACAAGCCATCAATCCAAACAGAAGCAGAACAAGTGGTGAAGCCCCACCACGCCCCTTCAATCAGCCCCAGCCCAGTTGGCTGCCAGGTTTACACACAGGAGCTCTGCATGCCTGGCATCCCTGAGATGGGAAACTCTGAGCCAGAGCCAGGTCAGTATCAGCACAACTGTCAGGATTTTGTGCAGACAGAAACAGATGCAGGGTAGGAGTTGGAGAAGCCTGGAGAGCCACTCCAACAAAGAGAGAAGCCTCCTGGAGCCTCTGGGAATTTCACCAAAGTGAGGAACACTTAATTGTACATGCTTAAGAGGGGAAAAAAACCAAACACACAAAAAAACCCCAATACCACCATTTGTCATTCCCTCTCCCAAGAAAACACAGTGTCTCAAACATTTAGCACCTCAGTTTTGAAAAGGACACTGCTATAATGCACAGGTGTTTTGCATGCCTTCAGCAATGAAAAAACAACAAAACCCTTGTGCTGGCCATCGTAACTCATTTTCTCCAGAAAGATTCTCTGCTAATACTCTACCAGTCTGTATTAGCACTGAGGTGGATCAGAGATCTGTTTTCCTGCCACTCCCTCCCCGTCTCTTCCTATCTTTTTGGATTAAATTGATAATTAGATGAAACCATGGTGACGATCCCATTTTAAATTGGGACAGGGGCAACAACAAGCTGGATTAACGCCAAATTCAATTCCCAGATTTTCCCAGCTGTTATTTCTGAGGAGAAATGTTAGCATTAATATCATGCCATAGCAAAACCACTGGCCTCAATTGCATGTTTATGCTGTCCCTGCTTAATACCAGGGAAAAGCTACTCACAAAAAACAGTTTTAGATTTCCTTTCTCGTAATTATGCTTTGGCTTTAGAATTAAATGATTTTCTTCTAAACTGTCCACTATTAAGTTTTTTTGCTGAAATAATACAACCGGACAAGGTAAAAAGTAAGAAGTGAAATCACAGATTACATTTTGACATCTATAAAGCACCACTCAGCTGGTGTCATGAATATATTTGCAAACAAAAAAGTTATAAAATAAACAAACAATCAAACAAAACCTCTTTTCACTACTCCTCCTAGAAATTACTTTCCAAGGAGAGGTGACACGATAAGATTTACTGCTAATCTCATTTTGCAATACTCACGCTTCTTGCCTTACAGCAACACTGCTTTCCGAGCTGCATTCAAAATGACATGACCAAGTTTACTGCCGGTTCTAAAAGCAAAAAACCCCAAACCTAACGCTCATTTCCAAACTGAAATATTCCTTCAGGAACAGCAGCAGAGATTAATCTCACTAGGATTCTAGACTAGAAAGAGACCAATTACATTTCCAAACATAAACCAGAATGGAGATGAGGACATAAGCCTCGTTGCAAGTTCCGCCAGCCTGAGGTATGCTGCTGGACAGCTAGCAGGTGGGCTGTGGTTGCTGAATGCAAACCCCACCAGGTTCCAGTACTTCCACCCTTGCTGGCATAGCAATCGACTCTGTACCACCAAAGGCACAGGCAGCGCTCCAATGAAGCTACATCTAAATGGGATTTCTTGAGACATTTGTTACTTTGAGACTACTTTGAAAAGGGGCTGGAATTTTTTCAGGCCACCTTTCATATGCTCTGACCTAATTAAATCCCTTGCCTTTACAAATTTGCTCCTGCAAATACTTCCTCTTTGTTTTATTAAACTTTGTTACGTATCAATCCAATGCACCATGTTTCTGTCTGGCTGTTTCCAGATCCTGCAGTGCACGTGTTTTGTGATGAATTTACAATTAAGACCCACTCTTCACAGAAAGCATCACATACTGCACAAGCACTACACATTGCTGACGACAAGCATGTGGCTTTTGTTAAATGTCATTTCAATGTGACAGAATCAGAACATGTATGCACTACAGATATGCCAAGGACATCCTAACAGCGATAGAGGACTCAAGATAACCCACTAAACATGAATCAAGTGTAAGCCAGCTTTAATAAAGATAAAGCCTATTTTGTATTCTTCTACTGAAAACTTATCAGAGGAGAAAGTGCCCATTCTTTAATCCTGTCCTCTAAACTTTCACTTGCAAAAGTTACTGAACCGATGCTCTCTACAAAGGAAGGGCATGACTTTTTCCACCATCAACCACTTACTTGGCAACACATTCTTTAGATTCACTGTCATTTTTCAGTTTGTGGTAAACCACTGCACCCACTGCCAGTGGCCCAGCATCACCACAGAGGAAAGTAACTCTTCTGCCATTCAGATTGCGAAGGATTCTCTTCACGTAATCAAGAGATCGCTGCAAATGGCTCTGGTTTTTCGTGACGCGGTACAGTTGCAGATATAAGAGGGCAATACCTGAAATAAACATATGAAAAAAAGAGAGCTTCACTTACTTTTCCTTCTAAGTATATCATACTCCCCTCTTTGGTGCCTCTGAATCAGTAACTCAAATGTGAACAGGTATTTTGGCAATAAAAACACGTCAGTCAAGGGTCCTAGCTTATGCAATGTGAAGGCACTGGTCCACTATTCAGAGTACATTTCAATTGGATTGTGGCAAAAATAAAAATTATCAGACTGAAGCCCAATGGTAGAGTCTCAATTTCCGAAAAAAGAAGAAAATCCACGGCACAGCCCTCAACACTTGGCAAAGTGTATTGGGTTTGCATGGCCAAGCTTTGGTAGCAGGGAGCTACAGGGGTGGCTTCTGTGAGAAGCTGCTGGAAGCTTTCTCCATTTCTGGCAGAGCCAATTCCTGGTGGCTCCAACGGCTGATGTGCCACTGGTCAAGGCTGGGCCAATTAGAAATAGTGGTAATCCCTCTGTGGTAACAGATTTAGGAAGAAGAGGAAAAAAGTTGTAATTGCAGCCAGAGAACAGCGGGGTGAGAACATGTGAGAGGAACAACTCTACAGACACCAAGGTCTGTGGAGAAGGAGAGGGAGGAGATGCTCCAGGCACTGGAGCTGAGATTCCCCTGCAGGCCGTGGTGCAGACCATGGTGAGGCAGCTGTTCCCCTGCAGCCCATGGAGGACCATGGGGATGCAGAGATCCACCTGCAGCCCGTGGAGAAGACTCACGGAGCATGCTGGAGCAGGTAGATGCCTAAGAGGAGGCTGTGACCTCATGGAAGGAGGCTGTAACCCCTGTGGAGAGAGTAGCCCACACTGGAGCAGCCTGTGCTTGAAGTACTGCACCCCATGGAGGAGCGATCCACGCTGCAGCAGTTTGCAGAGAGCTGCTGCTCGTGGGATGGACTCACACTGGAGAAGTTCATGGAGAACTGTCTCCTGTGGGGACCCAATGGGGGAGCAGGGGAATGACTCTTCCCCCTGAGCAGCGGGTGAAACCATGGGTGATGAACTGACCATAACCACCATTCCCTGTCTCCCTGTCCTGCTGGGGGAGGATGTAGAGCTGGGAAGGAGGAAGCGGTGAGAGGAAGGTGTTTTGAAGGTCTTATTTGTCTTCTCATTATCCTGTTATGATTTTGTTAGCAATAAATTCAATTAATATCTTTAATTTTAGCCTGTTTTGCCCATGATGGTATTTAGTGAGTGATCTCTCCTGGTCCTTATCTCAACCCATGAAGCCTTCATTATATTTTTCTCTTCCCTGTCCAGCTGAGGAGGGGAGTGAGAGCCTTTGGTGGGTGCCTTGCATTCAGAAGCCAGCATCAACCCACTACACAAAGAAATCACTGAAGATTCAAAAATTTGAGCTAATAAGCACATGTGTGACTGAGTACACTAACTGTACAATACTCATCTTTTATATGCACGAAGCAACTTACTTCCCATTTGATTTCTAAAAAGATCTTTTGATGAGTTTTTGGATGCAACTTGCCAAGCTGTTCATAACCCCTAAAAGTATTTCACAACAAGATTACAAGATTGTACAAGTCAAGCTGGTTTGTAAAAGCCAGAAGTCAAACAAGGGCTCGGAGAATTCCAGGAAGGACTATCAAGCTTCACTCCATTAAACTCATTACATAGTTTTCCATTAAAACAAAACAAAACCTTAGAAATGACAATGTAGGCTGAAGGAAGTGAAATAAATCCATCTAACTGGATGTCTATTGGCCAATTGCAAGCATACATGTGCAGAAGTAAATCACTTATCTTCAGACCACACTGTAACTCAAACCCATCTCTCAGCACTCTCCTGAGCCTCAACCAAAGCTGAGTACACACAAGGCCCACTTAGCTCACGGAGAGGCTAGCTTGGTAGTACAAGAACAACAGCACCACAAGAGTGCTGGTACATCCTCAGATGTTCCCTGGGCAGGCTCCGAGCAAGCCTTTCTGGGTGAATCTAAGAAGAAGCCTGCAGAGCTTGGGTAGCACAGTTCAGCGTCATGGGAACTTGTGGGTTATTTACAGGGATTTGTAGAACCCTTTTTTACGCTGCAACGAATGTATAAATATCTTGGCTTGATCAAAGGATGATCAGAAATGTAGCCACAAGCACAGTTCATCTCATCCTTCCTAGTGTTTCTCAGTGCAAGACCCTTAAAATTGCTCCTCTAAGAGGTCTGGCACACAAAAAAGTACTGGTATGAGTAAGATGGACTTTTACATGTGTCCTATGATTGCTGTGTGCCAACAGTACGTGTTCCAAGATTTTAAAGATGTTTCACAAAGTACAAGCCAATGCTTATGACTGCACTGCCAATAAGATTTGTCTAGATTTGGTACATAAAAAGCAGGGCAGTTGTTTACAGCACTACTTTTACCTTCTGATTTGCACACTAGCAAAATGCAGCAAAGAGCAAGTTTCGGGAGAAAGTATCTGCACTAAGTATTTTAAAAATCAGATCATTTAAATACTTTTATTCAGAACCATATCCACAGGAGCCTTGAAAGAAGTTCACAGTTTGGAATAGATGTAGATGGCAATCCTTCTACAGGATGGAAAAATCCCACTCTCATTAGACAACGCCACTTGTTCATCTATATTCCTGTTTCAGCTAATGGTGGCTGTGTTACTTTTACCTTATGACTCATTTTCAGCATGCTCTGGTTTATCAGCCATAATTTCAGTTGTCAGTCACTGTGTCAGAACACAGCTCCCCGGGAGCCATTCCGTACTGTCAGCATGAGAAAGCCCAGCACTGGAGATCTGCATGCACTCAGTGGCCAGTCACTTTCAGACCTTGATACACGTCTATCTTTTAAGCCTGAGTTGCCTAAAAGTTCCCCACCCATCCACCCACAGCACCATCTGTACCGAAACATCAAGAAGAAAGCAAAGAAATTTTACTCTTTAATTGCCAGATTTAAGCCTAAGGATGGGTGAAGGCTGAAGAGCTTTTCCAAGGTACTCCCCCTTCATGACATAAAGATAAAAGAATAAATCTCAGGGCACATTTCAAACATGTGGTGCTAAAAGCTTAAGTATGCCTGAAGCTTGAGCTAGAAGAGCAGGAACAGAATATGCCATTCTATCCAGCAAAGTCCCACTTAACAGGCCTAGATGGACATGTCCTGGCAACTTGAAGAACAGTGACCACATCAGACATGAAAACTGTAGGCTCTGCCTAAAGGATCAGTGTCCTGGTTTCAGCTGGGATATAGTTAATTTTCTTCTCTGTAGCTACAGTGCTGTGGTCTGGATTAAGTGTTAACAGTAACACTGATGGCACACTGAAGGTTTAGGGGTTGCTGAGCAGTGCTTACCCTAAGTCAAGGACTTTTCAGTTTCCCATGCTCTGCCAGGGAGCAGGTGCACAAGATGCTGGGAGGGACCACGGCCAGGATAACTGACACAAACTGGCCAAAGGGATATCCCCTACCACAGGACATCATGCTGGGTACATAAACTGGGAGGAGCTGGCTGGAAGCCACCAATCACTGCTTAGGCATGGGCTGGACTTTGGTGAGCAGGTGGTGAGCAAAGGCATTCTGCATCACTCATTTCTGTTGCATTTTAGCCCTCTCCCCTTTTCGTTACAATTATTACTGTTGGTTCCATTATTATTATTATTTTACTTAATTTCAACTACTAAACTCTTCTTATCTCAGCCCATGGGTTTTACCTTCTTGTTTTCTAATCCCATCCCTATGCAACTAGGGCATCCACTCCTTTTGCAAGACAATGATCTCCATATACGAAAGTCAATTATCATTCTGTATCTTTGCCTGCTGAAGTCAATGCAAGTTCCAGACAGCAGTGACCAAGGCTCCAGAGTTAAAAGAAAAACCAACTCACAAAAATGCCTCCAACAGAGTATTTCTGCCACTCCTATGAGAATATCAGAATCTCCTGTGAATAAATCCAATTACATCATTTAACAAATACATTTCATTCAAATTCTAGCTTTCTCACCAGTCCAGCCAGTATAGGCAGAGCAGTCATGTGGATCTGCCGTCTTCAGCCCTTCCTCCATTTGTTGCAGAAGGTCCTTGATTTTTGCCTGGATCCGTTTTGAGAACCGAGCATTGACCTGAAAGCAGGAGACAGAGAATGAGCCAGAAAAGAAAAGAATTCAAGAATGCAAAGTGCCTGCTCCACTTTCTTGTTTGGGAAGAAAACCAAACCAAACCAAACCAAACCCAAACAAACAAAAAATAACTAGGAAATAAATAATACATACAGCAATCAGCAGCATCAAGGTGTTTCATCTTAAGCGTGTCTCATGTAAATGCATTCTGACTACATTTTAGAGTAACTTACAAGTATCTACATGAGACAAAAGTTACCTGTGGATTCTTTAAAGTCACACAAAGACCAGCTATGGACACTGTGACAGCATGTAATTCTAACCAGGGTCCTGGTACCAAGACTGTGTTATGGACAAGCACAAGCCCCATGTTATAGGTGCTTGCTCCCATTATAAGGTCCCTGCACACCCTTTGTAGCACTACAGAGCAGGAAATAGCCCAAGGAAATGTTCATACATAAGACAATCAAGCCAAAGGGGATGAGTAGAAGTAGCTCAGCAGCTTCAGCTCAGGCATGAAGGCAAAGAAACAAGTCTTTGATTTTACACACTGCTTGCTTTTACTTTTGACCAATAAAAGTTTATATAGATGAAATATGTGAAATATAACAGAGGATACTTTGCTCTTGCCAACATTTCTCTCTAATTACACACACTTTCTGGGAAGATAAGTTACTGATTACTCCTTAAAGCCTATGGAACACGGAAATTAGCACACTAGTAAGGTAAGTTCTTGCTTGACTACAGCACTTCCCAAAAGTGCAGGGTTTGGATAAATTACAGGTCCTGGATGCCACCATGCAACTGATTACTCAAGATGTACCACATTTTGTACACTTGTTCAGAGTGGAACTTTAAATAAAAACCGGTGATTTCCAACATCCATTCAACGGATTCAGAAATCAGAAAGATTATAAGAATTGCACAAGGCTTCTGACACACCAGAAATTTCCAGGGTCAATGGTTCAGATCCATTTAAGGATATCCATGGTAGGATAGGAAGGGAGAAGGAAATTGTGCCATTATATCTCACGTTGAACACATATCATTCTAGAAACAAGCTAGAGCCACCTTAACCTTCTCCAGTATCTCTAGAAATAGCAACCAAACACAGTAGGTATCTGAAGCCTGTTACTCTTCAGCCTTAATATGGTGTTAAGCACCTTTCTGTTAGGCAACTGTACTATCCATATCACCACCACCTGCCTATTTTTGACTAGTTCAGTGAAGTCTCAACACAAAGCAAAACCTCCCCCAAGGGCAGCACTTCTCTCCTTCAAAAGACAGCTATGCCAATGCTAAGGCATATGGTGAAACAGCATGAGGATATTCACACGGATGCATCCAGGCATAGACCTCAGCTTCTCTGACAAGAGTGAACTAAAGCTTCAGTCTCCCCATTTATTTACCTACTGCACATCACAAGCATGCTGGTTATCTTTTTGTTCTGACAATACACCTGCTGCTACCAAATCAGGATATTTTATATCAAACACCAGATTAAATTACTTAGAGGTAGGAAGGGAACACTAGGACACCAGGATGCCTGGGCTCTGCACTGAAAGCTCAGTCCTATACAAATAATTTAGCTCAGGTTGGTAATCCCTCTCTCTAGAATGTGAATTGTAACTTACTTGTCTTGATTCAGTGCTTGGAAAAGCATAGACGAAAGGCCATTTTTATAATTATGTAAGTCCAAACAAAGCTACTCCCAAGTTTATGTCAGTGTGAATAGGTTATAAGTGGCAACAAAGTTTTCCCCAGCTATCTACTCCTCCACCACTGCCTCTCTTTTTTCTGGTTGCTCTCAAGCTTTCCCAACTGAGCACTGTCACTGATTATTTTATAAGAATCCCCTATAAACTTGTAACAGATGCTTACATGCACTAGAATAAATTAATTACATAAAGAAATGAATGTTGAAAGGTGGCTTTAGAAGATTTTAAAACTTCCTTCAAGGAATCTTAGGCCAGCATTACAAGTGAGCATAACATGCTCACTTGTGTGGAGCACAGACTGATTTTCATCAGAAGCACATTCATCTCACGGGGGTGTTTCCAGATGGCATTCAGCCTTTTCTGCAGGTGACTTTTTATCCCTGTAGGGACAAACAAAAACTAGGAAGCCTGATCTCTGATAACTAGTGGCACATTTACTTCTGGTTCACAACAGACTGGGTGATAGCAGGAGCTGAAGAGTATCTTTAATTAGAAAAGGTTCTCTCCAGTAATTCAACTGCTACATTACTCCTCTGCTGCTGCAGAAAGAAGAACCACTATCATCCCAAACACTGCTCAAGTTTTATATTTTCAAAACACAAAAAAAGAGAGCTCATTCCTCATTATACCAAATAGAGCCTCATGCCATATTGGTTATGGTAACTAAAAAGTCTCATCATCAGCACAAAACAAGAGCAATGCAGAAAAAATGAAATACGTTGGTTTGGAAATTAATAATTTTGTTATTTATTTGAACCACATCACCTTTTCCATTGCAGTGAGGCAGTAAGCAAAGCTACATCCCAAAACAAAGTCTTCCAAAGCCAACAAAATTGTGGAGAATGTACTTATGTAACATCACTCACCTTTGGCACTAATGACAAGGTATCTAAATTATGCTGTCCTTGTTAGCAATACATGTTTCCCCTATCTGCTTTCTTTCATTTGTAGGGTTTCTGAAGAGAATTTAACTCATCTTCTTTTGTAAATTCAGCACTAGAACTACACACTATATTAGAGCACGGTGCTAATAATACCAGGGTCATGGGTTTGATCCCCATACAGGCCATTCACTTAAGAGTCGGAATTCAATGGTTATAGGTCCATTCCAACACAGATTATTCTGTGATACTGTTATTACAAAAAATACATCACAATGCAAATAAAAATCTCCTAAAACCCCCAAACATTTCACTTGCAGTCAACATTACAATAACATACCAGTTCTTACTGACCTACCTCTCCATTGCAGCCACATCCAGCTTTACAGCCATGCCTTTAAAACAAACCAGAACCAAGAGCAGATGGGGCAATAAGAACCTGCTATGTATGTATTTTATATCATGATTTCTGGTAGATAAATCTGTACTTTAAAGTCTTGCATGCACATTTGGACCAAATATCGCAGTGCTGATATAAGTGTGACAATGCAATCCTGAAGCCTCATGGCACTCCTTTTGTCATTAAAAGTAACACTCTGGTTTGACAGACAGGGATGAGTAATCTCATTTACATTTGTCACAGACATTTAGATACCCATGTGTTGTTGAAAAACACCTCTTGGCATTTACTTGCTCATGACCTCTACGCTAAGGAACTTGTGTAGTGTCACAGCAGGGCAATGGAGACCTGAGCTCACAGCTTCCTCACAAGGTGCCAACGTACCAATCTTTCTTGCCACCACCAGCTCCCAAAACAACCACCTTGCTCTTAACCCTGTTTTAATTCATCAGGTTTTGGAGGACTGATGCTACGTGCAAAACCAGACTGCAGAAGTAAACAACTGATTCTGCAGAAGTAGATGACCTACACACACAGTGCTACCTACCAAACAAGCAAAATACACTTCTATTTCATCTCACTTTGTTGCTGGTGATGTGTAGAACAGGACACAGAACATGGTGCTGTGTTGTCTTTCAGCCAAAATGCATTTCAAAGAGAAGAAAATAGAGCTCAAGTTGGTACTGCAGCAAGAACTCATTCAAAAACCAAACTCGCAAAGAAGATCACAGAAAGGACACTGGCAAGGAAGAATGGAGTGGGGGAAAACTCACAGTTCTACTGAAATGAGGAATTCTGGCTGTACTGAAGTAATTGGGAACTTTGCCACTGACTGTAAGGGAGCCAGGTTTCACACCCATGCATTGGAGCATGGATTTATTGAAGCGGGATGAGGTCCCATGCTCACCTCCACAAGTTCCTGCAAAAGCAGACCAGAAGGGATGGCAGTAGGACCCCATATGCAGAATCTAGCAAGGTCTGCTAGGAGGTGACCAGCCTTTTTGTACAGAAGAACAAGTTCTACTTTATTTTTACCTAAGTCAAAAGACTCTCACAACTCCAAGAGCAGCACTTTCTTCTCTGAAAATACCAGATACCATGGAAGCTCATCAACCAGCCTTTGAAACACTCAAATACAGTTCTCTGATACTTTTCAGACAAGTCCTCCAGAAACAAATGGCAGTTCTGCAAAACCACATGCTTAATAAATGCTTTGAAACATTGCTGTCTGTAGAACACATTGCACTGTTTTTCAGTGATCTGTCACTTAGTGCCATACACGTGATAATGGGGAAAAAAAGTAAAAAAAAAAAAAGAAAAAAGATAGGGAAAGGGGAGGAAGAGAGAGAAATCAATAGCTATAGACAAATTCCCACACTGCTACAAATGCCAGCTTAGGAATAGGCTTTAAACACAGTCATCACCCTATCTCAGAGGATATAAGGGTATGAAAAACAACATTAAAAGGCAAACATTCAAGTTACAGAAAGAATTATTTAAAGCACGTAAGAAATAAGACGACTGTGTCTCTAATGCATTTGTGTATGAAAGAAGCTCTACGTCTCAGTGGTTATAAGACGGCAAAAACCCACAGCTTAAAGATTTAGATCATCATAAAGAATCATCAAAAAGCTCCAGATTACTGGTAACAAAAATAAACATGATTAACAGATATCCTATGTTTTGGGAAATGGAGACTGATAAAGAAAAAGAGCAATACTGAAAATCGCTGGTCCTCCAGGTAGCATAACACCAGCATGCTACTTCTTGAAAGCTGAGAAAATAAGTCTGTTGTGAGCATGATTTAAAGTCACTCACTACACTGAAGTCTCTGGCCCAGCTGTGACACTTTTAGGTGGTCTTCAAATTGCAAAAAAAGCTAAAACCTCTACCATTCTGCCTAAATTACCTCAATGCACAGAGAGCAGATATATTCCACATATTGAGCTTGACAGCAGATCAGTGCAGTTAGACCCAAGCAAAATTTATTTTCACCAGGAAGCAAGTACCTGCTATTGCACAGGTAACAACTCATAAACATGCAGGTCTGCAAGATAAAACTAGAAACTGACGAAGAGTGGATGTATGTGAGACAATTTAATCAGAACTTGGGGTTTGATTTTACAAAGTATTTTCATTCAGAACTGGTTGACTAAAACCACACAGGCCTAACCCTGTGGTTCAAGTGTTGTCCTGCATAGCAGGAGAGGCTTTCACTACAAAAGCCTCAGAAAAGCCCTAAGCGGCGTTCAGTGCTGATCTGTGCTGTAGAAAGGAAGCAGCAGGTCTTCCTCTCAGGCTGTGTGCAACTGCCAGGAGTTAGTGAGGGACAATGAAGTACAACAAACTGATTTGCAGGCTCAATTTAGACCAAGACACTCAAAAAGCAAAACAAACTTTACTTCTGAAGAACCACAGAGAATACTGCAAATCTTGTTTGCTTCAGAGTCCCCTATCAAAATAGCATATGCCTGAGATGGGGAGCCAGGAAACAGCCAAAAAAGTAAACAAGCTCAAGAAATGCTGCTACCTCATCCCACATCTCTGGGAAAAAATGGGAAGAATTATTTACTGGCTCTGAAGGTTGGATTTTGCCTCCAGTGCAATAAATTGTACAATTCTCACCAGTATAAGTTGTTCCTGAGTCAGTCCCAGAACAGAGTGAACTTGCTGCTCTCAGCTGGATAACTAAAATGCCCAGTGAGGCAACCCAAAAAAAATTTTAAGAAACCCAAGCAAAAAAACCAAAAAACAAAAACAACCAAACCCCCCCCCCCCAAAAAAAAAAAAAACAAAAAAACACCAAAGGGAGAAGAAGAGTGAGGCTATGACAAAAACCCCTATGTTTATACATACACATATATATTTAAAAATGTATTTTACGGAAGGAAGACTGAAAGCCACATAAAGAAATTATCAGAAGTAACAGGAGATTGAGAAAGCATTAGGAAACTAAACACTACTAAATCACCCAAATGATAAATCTAAGTAAATATTCTACATCACCATTAATACATATTTGCCAATGAGCATCATTATCTTTGAAACAGGTTCCCTGTAAGGAGCCCCCTGCAAAGCCTGATTAAGTACATTGTATACATTTCTCAGAACATACCAGTTTTTTCTAATATTATTAAAACACCGTGGCAAATCAGGAAAAAACTTAAAAAGAATTGGCCTAAAACAGAATTTAAAGTTTGGGCATTCTAGTGACCAATCCATAAAGTTTGAATCTAATTTTGCTGCTGTCTTGTGATTCCACAACAAATTCAGACAATCTTTAAGTGAGGGCTGGGATCGTGTTAATTTCTTAATGACAAGGATGCTTTTTTTTTTGCACAAACACAAAATTCACATCATTATCTAGGCTTCCACCTTCCCCTGGCTGAGCAGACAATACCAGGCTGCCTTTTTTTCCCAAGTCACTGGCCTGTAGTCAGTGGGAAGGAGGATCCCAAATCACACCTGACTATACTATAAATGTAGCCACACGGCTGTGGTGGCTCCAAGGACAATGGGGAATCTGAGGTTGACATTGGTGGGTCACCCATGGAGACAGGTCCCCAAACAAGCCATCACCACCCCTCCGCAGCAAGGTCTCCTCAACCTTTTCCCTCCCAGGAAACCTCTCAGAGCTTTGTAACTCTCTACCACACTAGGGAACTAAGAACTAGGGAGTATTCTCTGTTATGAGTCTATTCATTTCTCTGCCTCCCCTGACCACCTACACTTCCATTTCGAAAACTTTTGGACCACTTTGAGATAATATCTATAGGTACCTTTCTAGGCTAAGGCCTCACTATGGGGTCCACATGAAAAGAAAACTGGAAGATTCATCACTTATTAAACAAAGATTTACATTTAAAATTATGTTTCTTATTCATCTAGAATTAATGCTGTCTGATTAATTATTAGCTTGGCTTTCTGAAACAAGCTACAGAAGCAATTTAAGTTCATGATACTTTAATGGTGAAGAAATCTAGTTATGAAAACAGTGAATTTCAACTACATGAGCAGAGCCCACACAGAAAGCTGCAGTGTTTACTGTGACTATTTATAAGAAATCAAATCATCAACCTCAAATTCTGCTTCTCCTACTCCCATACCTTCAAGATTTCTGAACTGTATTTTACCCACACACACTTCCATATGCATCACTTTGTCCCAATTGTCTCACATTTCAGACACTGCCTTGAAGAACTTCTTGTCCTTTTATCAACCAGGTGAATTTTAGATGGCAATCATGACAGACTAAGAAATCAAATGGAGGGATTAATAATGCATTGCCTTCCATGACAACGGCAGAGCCCCGCACACCTCAGGCTGTCATTACGTGAGTCAGCCTTCCTCGCTCCACTCAGCAGCAGATGGGAGGAAGGAATTATACAGTGCACTGAGGCCTTCTGAAAGATGCTCTCATTTATAGGAAACCTGTGTGCTTGTGCACAGAAGTTTACAGAACAGACTTCCTACCCTGTGTAAAGTCCTTTTGTCTCCACTGGGGCTTTAGGCAAGCAAAGACATTTCTCTGATGGAATGGAAGCCTATTAAATGCAAAAAGAACACACTAAAACATAAACTGAAAATCACAAACAACAACAGCAACAAACGCATCCCAAAGTACCCATCACAAAGTCTCATAAAAGCATGGCACTAGGAGTGGTAGTATGCAAATACTTTAAAGAATATAAATACACATAAATATACTCACAGCTATATTCTAGCTCAGAAATATGTGAGTCCTCAGATTTTGCAGATGCAAAACCAGAAAAAAATACACTTGCTTCTGCCTTCTCCTATGAAATGCACAGAACTGCTGTTCTTATACGGTTTTAAGGCAGATTTTTTTTCCAGAGGCACTTCATCCATCTGAACGTAACAGAGCCCAGACACCACCTTTTATCAAATACACGGCAACTCAGGTGCTCTAACATATTTTGTGAACACACCTGCACAAATAGCTGCTGACTGCCACTCCGTAACAAGGAATGTCATCCACCATTGATGCCGGGAAAAAGCATTTGCACCCACTGTAAAACAGCATACTCATTCACAGGAGAGCATAACAGGCATTCCTAATGTGAACACAGCTCTAGAAATTCTTGACTAACTCATTTCAGCTCTGCCACAGAACAATGTCTCTGTATTTAGATTCATTCAAGAATCAAACCTGAACTATTCTGCAATACAACTAATATACTCTAAAACATAAATGTTAAGGATGGTTATCTCACTTGAGAAAGCTGTAGTCCACCTAGATCAGCAGTTAATGACGAAATATTTTCTCTTTTAAAAAATGGACATGAAGTGTGGGATCTAAAGCAAGTACACAAGAAGGATGACTGGCCTACAAAGGCCTTAGAAGGAAGCTCTTGGTATGTTTTTACCAATTTACCAACAATGTATAGCGACAGCTGTTATGCCACCTCCTCTCTGCCTTGATATCTGAACTCATCACACTTGGATGATTTTTATATACTAAGCCAGATACGAAAGAACAAAGAAATAACAGTACTCTTCCACAAGGAAAAAAAATAGTTTTACCAACACTGGGCATACTACCAGGGACTTGCGTAAAAAACAAAGCGTATTTCCCTTTCGAACCTACTCCTGCTTTTTAAACCTTCTCAAATGCCCTGCTTTTGACAGCTGCAATTAACTGCAGCAGTAAGACACTGAAGCCCCAAAGCTTTCTCTTCTGTGCACTCTGCTTAGCCACATATAACTTCACAAACCTCAGTCAGAACAACTTAGTGAAACCCTTCATTGCCTTGGACTGATGGTGAGCTGATGGTGTCCCACTAGTACTTACGATGGTCAGAGAGAATGTCTCCCTCACTGTTCGGCATCACCAACCTTGTCTCACTCTATCAGTAAGTCAAAGTAATTCCGTATTGCCACAAGCAGAAAAATACAGAGCTGATAACGACAGCTTTCCTTTATTCACCCCAGCATACAATCAAGAGTTAGGAAGCTAACTTCCCACCCACAACGCATTTGTGCTTGTAGCAGTGTCACCACACAGTGTTTTCCACGGAAAAGATGAGGAAGCTGCACAGTATTGAAGGATGAGGCTGCACAGGGGCTAAATGACAGAAAGTCCATATTCTGCCATTCTTTCTGCAGCTAAGTCCAGCCTGCGTGGTAACAGACCAGGCCAGAGCAGCCTCTGTGCTTAAAACCTAAGACACTCATAGCACCCCAAACAGCAGCGTGTGGCATCAAGGAGATACGCAGAGCAGGAAGACTGCAAACCTGTGTGACCAGTCCCACTAGGCAGACCTTCCGCGGGCATGAAGCGACTGCCAGGTGCCTGAACCTATATACGTGTGTATGTCAGTAAATAAACACGTGAGAACAGTCTAGCTTCACCTAATGACTGAGCGTGGCTGTTACCTGAGAATAAACTCTCCTTTTCTAGATGGGCGCTCATCTTTTCCCTGCCCTCATGCACTTTCTCTGATGAAACTCGAGCAACTTGCGCTAACAACTTCTGAGACACAGAACCACCGTGGTAAGAGCAGCTATAGCTGCTCTGCCATACAGCGTTCTGTCAGCCCCACCTGGGGCACCGCGTGAGCTCCCGTGCGGAGTGAAACAAACAGCTCGAATAAACAGCCGCTCCTGCCGACTCCGAGCCGGGCAGCCGGGCTGAGCTGAGCTCCCGCTCCTTCCCTCAGTTCACCCC
>VZTI01001368.1:762463-887786 GCA_013397865.1 Struthidea cinerea | reverse complement strand
GGCGCGCCGGCCCCCGGCCAGCCCCGGCGGCAGGGAGGCACGGACGCCGTCCTCGGCTACCGCCCCGCCGGAACAGCGCAGCCTGCGGCGACCGCCCCTCAGCCGGCGAGAGGAGGCAGCTCTCTGGGGACAAGGGGGATGGTCTCCTTCCCTCGGCCCGCCCCCGGGCTCTAATGTTGGCCTGGCCGCGCTCACCGCTCTGCTGACGGGAAGCCCGCTCCAACAAGCGTAAACGTACTAAAAAAACACCCCCAATCCCCCCCAAAAGACATCAGAAAACCTCACAGCCCTGGAGGGGGCTGGCGGCGGTGGGTGGGGAAGGCCCTCCGCGATCGGCGGTGGCGGCTGGACGTGAGGGTGGGATCGCATCCCACCTAGGGAGGAGCAGCGTCTGGATCCCGTGTGGATCGTGCGTTTGTGTCTCAGATCCAGACCTTCGGAGGGGGGGCCGAATGCCGGGGCACTGTGTCAACCTAAGTTTAGTCCGTCGTTTTATCACACCTCCACTTAAAGCTAGGAGAAGAGCTGCAGATGAGAGGACACTGTACAATTATCGAGGATGACTCTTTTCTATTCACAAATGGTAGATGCCGTCGATATAGCCATAGCCTTCAGGAATTGATACTGCGTACTGAAACACCGTTGTGTAGAAGGAGCCAGCAGAAAGCCTGCAGTCCAGCCAAACACTGCACACAGTATTGTGTAAAAATACAGGCACAGGAGACCTCATTATCCCATGAAATATTTACTCCCAGCTATGCCATTCCTTTTTGCCAGTAAGTCAGACAGACCATAAAGCATTAATTCAATAACTGGCCACTGTGCAGACTTACTGATCTTTAGTTTTATGCATTGGGTAATTTTATTGCTATCAAAATACATATCCAGTGTATTTTAAGATTAAATATAGGTGACATCTGTCCTGGCATTGGCTTCAGTTTACAGTTGTTCGTAGCAATATACCTGTCAATAAATGGGACATGTCCATCACCTTGTCACAGGATATGAATTTGAATTAATACTTTCTTCATTTTATTTAGTTTTATAAATTGAGCTGATGACAAAGCAGAAATTCCAAACAACATGTCTGACAAGAAGTACCTTGCATTTGCTCTGGAAGTGAATATAACTAGTCACTTAAAAATTAGAGTCATCTATAAAATATCCTGTTTGGTGATAATTAAAAAATCACTTTATGCATCCTGTATTCATTAATGGGTAAGCCTTTTGTGCTGTATTGCAGTGCCTGAAAAGGTAAATGCAGAACCTTTTTAAAACATCTCTCGTCTCTGTGTAAATGTTTCAAAGAACACGTTTTCATCTAGAATGGTTTCCTACCCTTAGTGGAGACCAGCTGCATCAGTGCAAGTAACTGCATCCCCATAACGAAGATCAGAGTTAAGCCTTTAATATGAGTGTGCATGGTTTCTGTTTTCTTACACCTTCTACTCTCCTTTAATCAAAATGATGGGAATATAAAAGCAGGATCATACCAACTGGTACCTACTCAAGGCCTACAGATAAGGAAAGTGCTCCCTGGCACCTTGCAAGAGCAGGTTCTTCCATTCTTCTGGAGTTGTGGGTTTGTGGGTTGCTGGGTTGGCATCTCTTCCCTTTTGCATCATTGCACTGTTTGATTATCTGCACACTGCTGTGTTTGACACCCTCCTTTCTGGAGCATGTCTTTTCATGTTCACTGTTCTTCACATTTGTTGCAATGTGGTATGTTTAGTTCCAAGCATACAATGCCTTCTTTTGTTCTTAGCAGGGTGGGATAGAGTTCAAAAGACTTTCAGGCTTTTTTTCAGGGAGTTTTTTCCTTTTGGTCTTGATGCATGCAGAGCTCCCACAGCCTGAATGGGGATCATGGATGAAGGAGGAAGAAAAAGGTTGGGCTGAGTGAAGTGTCAACCTGTAAGATAAGTTTTAAGCAATAATAAATTCACATCTCTCATCTCCAGCAGTATGGAGCAGGAGGCTTCGCCTACTGAAATCATGATTTCATTTGTGCTTTCATCCAGAAAATGTCTAAATGCTCCTGAAAGCACTGAGCCCTCACCCTTACTTCCCACTCCAGCTAAGCACTCCTGTAACCTGCCTTCTGCAGCATTGGCAAGTGTGCAGCCCTGCAGCAAGGTGATCTAGCTGAAAGCTGTCCTTTTCCTTTCTGTGATGTAGGTAAAATCCAACTAATGTCTAAACAAAGCCTGATTCTTACTTAGAAATCAGTTTCTTCATGTAAATCATGAAAGTTTTTGCTTATCAGATCAGTGGGCTATTTATTCTTTACACAAGAGGAAATCACAAACCCTTCTCTTATGGCCTTTCCTTCTCTCCAATCCTCTTCACATCCTGCAGTGTCTGATACTCTGCTCACGAGGAGACTAGTTCCAATCTTTTTAATAGTAAAATAAAATGTCTGTTACATTTTCAGTCAGGACTAAATAATCAGAATCCATACATAAACGATTAATGATGCTGTGCTTTCCTATGTATTTTGCTGCTTGATTCCCAGCATGCATTGTAAATTAACCTTACTAAGAAGATGGGAAGGAGCATTGTATATCACAGAGTCAGCCCTCTGAGGACTAGCACACAGCTGCCCTTCCCACTACACTCTGTGGGAGCTACACCATGATGCAATGTTATGTGGCTGACGGAACAAGTGTGAGCAACCATCAGGAATCTCCATAGCTCTATCTGTGACATGCTCAATGGTTCTTTCAGCACCTGTGATCATTCTTATTGCAGCACAATAGTGCTCATTTATTTTCATGCACAATGGCTCCACATATGTGCAAGCAACAGCCCCATCCATGCTTCGCTCTGTGGAGACAGGATGATGGGTGTATGACTTCAGCACCCATACTAAAGTGCTTTTTCAGTTCTGGGAAACCAGTGTGGCAGCTGGCATTAATCTCATTTCATTTCTGAACATAGAGATCCAGCTGAAATTAACTGAGAGAAGCAAGAGCTTCAGGAATGGACCCTACTAATGTGATACATAATGAAGAACAAGGCTGTGTGCTGCTTTATTTAGTGTGGAAAAACAAGGTATGGCAGTTTCTCAGCTAATGACAAGTAGGACAGCAGATCGGTGGAGATGGGGTAGTTTATACCTGCTGCAAATCAGGGGTCATGCTTTCATTGAACATAAATAAAGTCTTTCATAGTTTCATACAAATCTTTTGCTTTTTCTCTGGTCATCTCTTCAGGCTGCATTCTGTCTATGCTACATCCTTTGTGCTCTGAAGCAAACCTTTTACTCCTTAATCACTACCATAGGCCTATAATAGCCTATAAGAAAGGACTTCCTAATTCCCTCTTCACCTCCCTTTAGCTGCACTTCCTAGTTTTTTTTTTACCTCCACCATTGTATAATAATATATTCTGCAACTGAATTATTTACAGCTGTTTAGGTCTAATGAATTATGGGGCACTGCTGCTTATAATAAACATGATATTATGAAATAAAATCTGCAGGATCAGGTTTGGCATTTTAATTGCAAAGGACTTGCAGGGTTAGGACCAAATTCAGTCCCATGTTCAGAAACGCAACACAGGAACTAGCTGGTCTGTGTGAGACGTTATTATCATATTGTTATCAGTAGCAACAAATTTCTCTGGCTGCTGTAAATAAGTGATCTCTAGTATTGTATAATGGTGCTATTTAAGATCTCAGAGGTTCCAGTGAATCTGAGAAGACACTTTGTTACTTAACCACAAAATAAATGTTTATTATAGTTTTCTTCTTATTTTCTGTTCTTGTCTTTGGTCTTGTAGCAGCAAAAGCAGTGTCATGAAGTCTGTTGCATTTCTGTTCTGATGACTGTCTGCTAATAAATTATAAGCCTGAACAGCAGTTCTTGCACTTCAGCTTGTTTTTAAAGAATGGATTTTGTTGTAATCAAATATTTATGTTCCTTATCCCCTTATTCCCAGTGTTTTTTTTTTTATTTGCACATCCTGAGCAATACAATTAATACTGAAATCATGCAAAAATGCCTGTAAATGTTCTTAGAGGTCTCTACCATCTATGATGAAAATGGAGGCGGCTCACTGCTATTGAAATGTACCCTTTATAATCATTGGCTTAATATTGCATTCTAAAAGTTCTTTCCAACCCTGACAAGGTTTTTAAGTCTGGGAAAAGAAAAGTTCAGTTAGTGGAAAACAAATGTAATCTTCCTGAAGCATGAGGAACATCTGCAAAAGGTGGGTGCTGTTACAATAGCTGTGGCTGACCAGTATCAACAAAAAGGAGCAACAAAACAAGTGTTGGACAAGTGTGTTCCCTTTGCCTAAGGAAGCTGTTGCAAGCTGGACACCTTCTTATTTCTTCTGATATTCTTTGAATGACTCAGTGTCAGGGGCTTAAAAAGCAGCCAAGTCACTACCTTGAGGTCAGGACAGATGAAAGACTCAGGCCTAGGATTCACCTGAAATCATGGGCACATTGCTGTGATGCACTGAGTGATCTCAGTCCTGTTTCTTCAGGATTTGATTATGGAGGCTTGCGATCTTCAGAGCACTGAGTGATCTCAGTCCTGTTTCTTCAGGATTTGATTATGGAGGCTTGCGATCTTCAGAGCGTACTCACAAGTCCACAGGTTTGAGTTCTGTCTTCAGTGGCTTTTGCTGAATCAGGACAGAGTGGGAAAAAACACCTTCAAGCAAAGTAGCTTTATAACTTTTGCAGGATATGCACAAACTACAGCAGTACAAGAAGGGAGAAGAAGAGAAACAAGGGGGAACAAGGGATCGCAAGGAGAACTAGACAAAAAACTGTCAAGGACTGTGCTGCTCCTAAGTAGTGAAAGATCTCACTGACTTTAAATGAGGCACATAGCTTATCTCTGCCCTGACACTGGAAGTGCAAATACAGAGAGTAGTGCTCAAGATAGTACAGCCTTGATAATGATAGTAGTGAAAGGTCAAGAGAGTCTCTAACACAGGACATACCATCCACTGCCTGTCGCTGTGGGTAGTCACCAGCGTTTAGAATCAGCAATACAGCACCAAGACAGAAGCCAAACAAATTTCTCATCCATCTTCCAGCTGCAAGAGGTTGGGGCATTTCCTGACATGTTTGCTTGACCAGGTTTTAAAAATCACCACCAAGAAGGGTCTCCTCTACAGGCAGCCATCTCTGCTGTTGTTCCTTTGATCAAGTTATTTCCTGTGTCAAACTTGAAAGTCCTCTGCTGCAGTGTCAGGCCATGTAGAGAAGTGTTTGCATGGTTATTCATGCCTCTGTAGCCTTGCTAAGGAATCAAAACGAGCACAGGTACACCTGCCCTCAGCACAGTGTTGGTATGTGGATCATGGTGCAAGGTGGGAAATGGGCTCCATGTCTGAACAACACTCTTCCCCCTGCTTCCTGCTCTCCCCCTCTCCCCCCCATCTTTTGTATCATGTTATTTTGGATCCCTTGGCTGCCATGCATTCAATAGCTATTGGCTTGTCCAGATAACCGTGCTGTAACTCCCCTTGTTATGTTCATCTCTATCCCAAAAAGGCCCTGACAGATACCTAGATTGCTGCCCCCAGTGAAAAGGCTGACAGGTCATGCATTTAACTGGAAACCTGTATCAGAAAAACATCTAAGGTGAAAGAAGAGCCAAATCTACTTGTGTATCTCTGTTGATTACCACTAATTGCTCTGAGAGCCCTTGGGATTGCAGCATTTGTAGAAGCATAGAAAGTCTGGTTTTCTGTTGTATGTTATGCATGTGCTCCTGCAAGCTTTTCAGATGACCATATGATTTTCCGAAGCCTGGATCTGAAACCAACTTACTAAGATGTTACTGGAGCATGCAGTACTCAGCAGAATTTTCTTTCTCATGTATACTGCTCAGGTATTTTACTAGAAATATAAAATTTCTAGATGGACTTCCATTGGTGGAAACTTTCTGCACATTACCTGTGGAGAGCACCAGGCAATGGGCTTTTTGTCCTTTGCCTTGGGATCCATGCCCCAACCTTAGTCATGGAAGCAGAAACTGTATCATCTTATGCTTTAGCTACAAGCCTGAACTGAAATGCAGCCTAAGGAGATGTATATGGGTCAACAAAACAATAAACCTTTTTCTTCACTTACCTGAAAGGCCAAAGGAGAATCACATTCATGTGGAAATGTTCCTAAACACTCCTACAGGAAGAACCTCCATGTGGATACCAGTCTCTTGATTTAGGTAGAAGATATCCCTATTTCATCCTTGTGGAAACAGCATGGGGAGCTGGTGTGTTTTTACAGAAGAGCAGTGGTGACCAAGGGAGTCACAGCCCCCTTATTACCATTGCCTAATGCAATCTTGCTCACACATTATAAGATGGAGTCATGAGTACAAGGTGGTGCAGCACATCCCTCCCAGCTCCTCCCAGTCAGTGCAGGGCTTTATCTGTCTCCACGAGGTGTACTTTAGCACCATTAGCATTGCTCTTCCCGTGATTTCTACATCTTGAGGCTAGGAGGAAGGAGAGACAGAAAAAGGAACAGATCCACTTTTTCCATTAGTCACTGAAATGGTCTGTGTTAGCCAAATACCTGTGCCTGGATGATTTTATCTTTTGAACTCTTCTTGGTCTTCAAGTTCTGATTTGCACCTTTAAAAAAAACCCGTGTTTTTTTCAGAAAGGATGAGGAAAAAGGTCAGATTTCCAGAAATGAGGGTGACTGGGATCTTACAAAAGAAACCAACTACTGCTGTAACAATGGTAAAACCCCTTTAGCTATGTAAGTAACAAAGAGCAAAGGAAAAGGTGTGAGATTTTGTTTTATTTAAGGGAAGGATAAGGTTAAAACACATTAAGGATACTAAAGGTAACCTAAGTCTAGTGAAAAACAAAATTAGTATTTTGGCTCAGTATTTAGTAGCGGAGAGATTACAGAATGTGGCTGTGAAACAGGGTGATGGGAACAAGTGAAGGAGAACAAATCACATTCTGGGTTTGGGTGAAAACTAAACTTAGATTATTTAATATTCAGTTTAACTGGGATTATAAAAATTGGCAAATGAAACTGCAATTGCCCTAGTGGTGCTTATCTGTGCAGTGAGCAAATTGGCGAGTACTGTGTGGTTGGAGAAGAGCACATATAGGACCTGTTTAACCAGCAGAGGAATCATGAAGCCGTCCATTACCAACCATTAGCTGACCTTGGCAGGATACAAAGATTTAGTACAGAGGTTGAAGAAAAGATTAATAGGGAAGATGAGATAAATGGAAAAAATATTATGTGGGTTTGTAATATATCATTCACAGTGGAGAAGTTCACTACTGTTCTTTGGCAAGAAAAGAAATTCTGTAGCTGTCGCTCTTTGTACAGTTGCAATAATATAACTGGTAATTTCCCAGGTAGCCCAGTAGCAGGTTAATACAATTATTTTACAGTAAATGAGGATCCAGAAGAAAGGGAGGCAACAATGTGCTATTGTCAAAAGGGATGCATGGGGCTAGAGGAAAAGTAATAGGGCTGATGGTAAGGTAATAAAGGAGTGAATCTGGGAGTACTTCTAACAGACATTTGTATTAACAATGTTTGTACAGAAAATAAGGAAAAAGCCCAGTAAATTTTACAGAGGATGATCAGAACGCTGTAGTATAAGACTTCAGTGATAGAAATGGGCAGTTGTGAATGTAAGGTTGGTAGTTTTAACAGGGATGAGGGTGTATTGACCACAGTCCAAGGTCATAGCAATCTGCCTGCAGGAGAGCTGGTCAGTTGTACTCAAAAAAAATCCATTAAAATTGGAGCAGATGCCGAAAATGGGAATGGAGAGTCTGTTTAATGAGGAAAGCTGAGAGCATTCTGGCTTGTTTAGCAGAATGAAGGCTGGAGTGATGTATAGTTGCTGTTCATATATCTGTATCTACACTAGGGAGGTGAAAAACTATTTAGGACCATACTTGCAACAGAAAAAATTATTATGTGTTGCCCATGATGGAATTCAAGCTGAAAACCAAAAAATACCCCAGTGGTTAACTATCAGAAGAGGAAGATTTTGGAGCAACCTATCAGTGAGGCATTTTGGAAATACTTCAATAAACTTATTAGGGAAAAAGTGCTATAATGTGGTTGTTGTGAGTCAGTAAAGCAAGATTCTCATATTTCTATGACTTGGGGAAGTACAGTCGTCTCAGGGGACACAAAAGAACTTCTCCTTATTCATCCACAGTGACAGCTTCTAGGAGCCAGTGAATATGCAAACAAAGTTGTTTTTTTCTTCATAAATTCCTGCTGAGGGAGGTATATTGGCAAGTGAGAGGGTTGTAACATTCACTAAGCTTCCATGTGAGATTTCCCACAGCAGGCTTTTAAAGACTAATTGTCATTAACAGTTCTGCACATGTTGTGTTTATGTGAGGATGGAGAGCAGGCATCTAAACCTGCTTCGAATTATGCCAAGGGAATGACAAGCCAAATTACTGGTCTGACAGATAAGAGAAAGTTAGAAAAGGATGGATCTAGGCAGTCTTCCATTTTATGGCTTGAAGGGAGATTTCTGTCTGAAGTGAACTCCCCATTCAGACAGTTTCCTGACATGTGTGTTTATTTCCTCAGCTCTCTCCTGGTGTTTAACGGTACAAGTATTTGAAGCTCTAGTAGTGAGCTTCCAGGTCTAACAATAATGAGACGACAGCTGAAATATGAAAGTGGGGCCCTCCTGGAAGCCATTTAAAATTTATCAGTCTGATGTAAAAGAGGCTGTATATTAAAGAATGCTGTATTTAGATTTTTCCTGATCTGAACAGGTAAGAAACTTATGTGGGATGTTCTCCCCCTTTTTCCTCCGCTATTCTAGCTTTGAAGAGCATTTTGGGTCACAGAATAGAGGAATGACTTGGTTGTTGTTTAGTCACTCCATCACCATTGTACTGGATGCAGTTCACCATAAAGCTGAGTACCCCTCTGCAGTTATGAAGATAATAAGAAGTTGCAGAATACAGAAGTTTGTGTGCTTGAACGATGAGAGAGGTGACTGCTACCTCTATAGAAAATCTAAATTCTGCTGAGGTAACTGCACTGACTGGTTTAGACTTCCTTAACTAGATAAATAAATTAACATTGCTTCTCCATGTGTGTGTTGCAACTCAGTTGTCATATCACATCAGAATTAAACAGATAACCTTTGTGCATTTCTGGAGTAATGTTGGCCCTTATCAAGTAGTACAAACATTGTTGCATCCAGGCTCAAGCAGGTCATGATTTATTATTTCATATCTATTTTTTGGACCATCAACTACAGCATCTTTCTGGCCCAGAGGCTCCTTAACACACTGGGCCAACTTCTGTAAAAATTAGATTCTAGGGACTAAGGGGGAGGAAATAATTGCAAAACTATTGATCATAGTTGACTATTTTAAGAAAAGGACAGCATGAGAGAAGCAAAATAGAGACAATGGCCTCAGTAAAGCAGATGTTGATAAAATTTGTGAGAGGATTCTTTTGGAGGGATAATTTAAGGATAAAAAAGTGCAGAAGAGATAGCAATTAGGAAAGAAGCTGTATTTAAGACACAACAGCAAATTATTTTGATGTGAAGGAGAAAGGAATCAGCATAAGAAGGAAAAACTGCAGCAGAAGCTCTTTAAAGTCTTGAATGTTAAAAAGGGATTTATTTACAAATTAGGAACAAGGACATCTGGCTAAAGCTGGGTAGAAAAAAAATAGACCAAAAGTGTATGGTTGAGCCCAGATGGATAAACTACACAATGACTTATTACTATTGAGGGTGATAAAAATTAATGTGAAAAGATTGTATGAACACTAAAAAAGCAGAAAAAGGCAAAGCAAAATTCTGGCCCATTCCTTAATTGGCAAGGATTACAAATAATAGGCCATGATGAGAAAGCCAGGATATTTAACAACATCTTTGCTTCAGGCATGACATAAATTGTTAGCAAATGCCTAAAGCATTTAGGTTGTTTACAAGAGCAAAGAGTAGGGAAAGAAGAGGTTAGAAAATATTTAATGTGTTACCTATATTGAAGTTAGAGTGGCCTGATAAAACTGACCCTAGAATATCTAAGAAACTGAAGCAATATCTGAACCAGTAACACCCATTGGTAACAAAAGAAGAGAAGGTTCTCTAGGAACTAGAAGAAAACCCACAGGATCCATTCTTCAAAAGAGATAAAGCAAGATTCAGGGAGAGAACAAGTGTATATGTGTTATCCTGAAAGACACACAAGAATGAATGTATCAAGTACGTAGAGAACCATAAGCTAATAAAAACAGAGTAAATTTGTCAAGAATAAATCATGTCTAACAAATGGTTTCCTTCTTTAATGGGATAATTGTTCTCACGGATAAGGGAGAAGCAGTGGATACGTCTTTACTCTGCTAAGGCTTTTGGCATGGTCCCATCTAACATGCTCTAAAGGAAACAAAAGAAACATATACTTACCCAGGGTCACGGTACCGTGAGCACAAACTCTCATGCTTTGAGGTTAAACTGGGAAGGCATTACACGTGGAGCTCTGTAGAAATCACATTTCTTCTACTCAGCATTTTCATCAACAACATGAATAGTTAAACACACAAGTGTTCAAACAACATGAGGCCACGAGGGATTACAAGCTCTTTGAGACACAGGATCAAAATTCAGAACCGTATTGAGATACAGCACAAAAGGCCCAAAATCAACGAGGGAAGATTCAGTATTTGAATACAAACACTTAACCTTGGGAAAGGGAAATTAAAATACTAATTATAAAACAGGGAATGAAGGTGCATGATTGTTCTTATGGAGCTGTCTAATGGTGCCATGACAAATGATGCTGCCATAATATGATACTGTTACAAAACAAAGTAAATCTCATGCTGTGAGGCACTGACAGAAGTGTTGTGGGTAACATATGCAAGGTAATTATCCTTCCCTGCTTGACCCTGGGATGCTGACACTGGCATGGAACAATTTTGGACACTACACTTTCTCAAGTGTTGCCAAACTGGGAGGAGTCCAGAAGAGGGAAATGAAAAAGGAGGTAGAGAAAGCATGGCCAGAAAACAAGAGCCAAAGTCGTGACTTTTGAGAAAACATTGAAGGAAATTGCTTTGTTTGGTATAGAAAAGAGAAGACTAGAAATAAGATGTAATAATAATCCTGTATTCAATGCCTGTTAAAAAGAAAGATGGTGATTTGTTCTCAAAGACCCTTGCAAAACAGATCATGATGAACTCAATGAATTTGCATTGCAGATATTTTCCGATGTGGTATTAGGAATTTATCTGTGGTGCAGTGCCTAAATATGCTACACAGGAGAGTGTTTATGGAAAGATTTTAAAATCAGGCTGGACAAATTTTTAGACATGGTCTAGGTATAATAACCCAATCCTTCAGAGAGGAAAAAGGACTTTTAGATCCCAGGATGCCCTTACCAGGCTTGCATTGCCATTATTCTATTAAATTAAGACCAGGAACACAGCAGGATTTGACTTTATTATCTTTGCAGAAAATTTTCAGTTCCAAACTTCAAACATACAAGGCTATTTTAAGGCATTTTTTGTTTTATATGGATGTTAGACAACCAAGCAAGACAGGAATGTGATTAAATGTTTTTTTTTTTTTTAACTCTCTTTCATTTGGGTCCAGTTAAGCAATAATGATATGTGGAGAACAAGATGTAATTAAGGAACTGTGGGAGGCCTGCAAAGAATTAAATCTGGCGTGTGTAATGAAATTCCAATAAATTCAGCAGGCCGGGTGAGCTGGTAGCCTCGTTGGCAGAAATCAGGCTAATTACACCTACCTTGGAAGTCCATTCTTAGGGTGATCATGGAAATGGAGCATAAGACAGAACATAACCTTAATGTGAAAAACCAAGTACACAAGAAATGGAAAGGTGAGGAGAGGTGTAGGAAATCCTGAAGACCTTAAGAACCAGAAGCAGTATGTTTAAGCCCAAAATCTTTTCTGTGTTTGTCATAGAATCACAGATTACCCTGACCTGGAAGGGGCCCACAAAGATCATCAAGTCCAACTCCTGTCTCTGCACAAGACAACGTCAAAAATCATACCACATGCCTGAAAGTGTTGTCCACATGCTTCTTGAACTGTGTCAGGTTTGGTGCTGTGACCTCTTCCCTGGAGAGCCTGTAACCTGGGCAAAGACTGTAAAGGTTTCCAAAATTGTAATTTACTTGTTTGTGTTCTCCAGTCGTGGCTAGAATGGTGGTCACTGGAGGGCTGTGACCCTAACCGTCTTGGGAAGCTGTCACTTCAGTGTTGCTCCATTTGTAGGATCTCTCCCAAATAAAGGGTCCATATGTAAAGAGTATGCCAGTGCTGGTTTAATCAGGTTGCTTAATGCAGCAGCAGCAAAGGGCATTGCTTACTAGCTGCTGCAGATTTTGGGTTTAGCAGAAGAGGTCTGAGGCTTTGAATGACAGTGGTGGGGCCCCGGATGTGAAATGCAATACAGGAGTTACCCACGAACAGTGAAATGTAGCGCCCTTCTTCCTGAACTGCTGGATCCATGTACACCATGCAGTGGCTCTGAATGCTGCTGACAGCCTTGGAGGAGGGAGGCTTCACTGACAGCAAACTGTTGATGCAAAGCTTTGGCTGGTGTCACCAACACAGCCTCTTCCAGCCAACCTAAGGGTGACTTAAAATGCAGTGCAGACAACAAGCGTCTCTGCAAACACAGCGTCCCTCCTGGGACCTCATCTCCCAGGCACTGCAGCCTCACCCAGTCAGAACTGATCCTCAGAGATGAGCTGATGGAGCAACAAAAAGGACAGAGCTCCTCTCATCCCCCTGGCGACATGGCAGCCAGGAGCCTTACAGTGTGGTACCTGGGCTTCCTTCCCCCAAACACTTTCCCAATTACAACATTTGCATCCATTTGAACCCCTCTTTTGTGGCAGCACTCCTCGAAGGACAGGGGCCTTGGGGTCTCTGCCTTTAACACGAGTCCTGGGACTGAACCTAGGCTATATGCCTCCTTTCCTGTGGGGAAGGCAGGTGGACAACCTCAGCAAAAGAAGTGGGTCTGGGATGCAAATGAAGCTGCCCAATGGTCTGGAGCAGAAAGTTTTCCCTTTCCCACTCAGTGACCAACATACTGTAGCCACTGCACCCTGAATCTTGATGCCTGGCAGCAAGAGATCCATTACAATGAGGTTTCCCCTCTTTAGCAGGAAGCCTGGCATCTGCTATGGTATGCTGTTTAGAAAAGGCCCAGAGTAGGAGGGAAGGAAGAAGCTGTTCTGAGGGAAGTATGTTTTCTTGTTGGGGTGTCCTGGCAAACCTGCCAGCCCAGGGTGTGGGGGGACAGACCTGCGCCTGGGAAAACCCCCCGGGTATATGATATCTCTTTACAAATGTGTATTGGTTTCTCCCTTCCCCCCTGCGGTGCCAGGGGTGTTGGGCTGGCCCCGGGTTCTCTCCCTCCCCATTGGCTGTTGCTGTAAGCCCCGCCCCCAGTCCACAAGAGCTGGGAGAAACGAGCAGCCCCCAGTCAGACGGCTGCCGGGGACGGGCGAATAAACATCTCCAGCTCCTCCAGCGTCTCCAGTTCTCGCCTTCCTTTGTTCCCGGGGTCCCGGGGAGTCCAAACCAACCCCCCGTGGATGCAGCTGCTCACCAAAGAGAGATCCGACAGCCAGATAAGGGAAATTACAGACAGCTTGGCTGGCTTTTAAAGTGTGGTCTAAAATCTGCTATTTTGCTGTGCTAGCTCGGAATCTCACCCCCGAGCTAGCCAGCCCCAGCAGGCAGACAAAGAGACATTTTCTGAGAAAGCTTCCAAAGCAAAGGGAATTAAGTTTGAATGAGTTCTAGCTTTATTCCACATGAATCTCCTGACTGTTAATCTGGAGTCATTATCCTTAAACACCAGTGAGTGCAAATGCCCTTCTTAGCCTTCTGAGCAGAGGCAGGGAGGTACGCACGTGTTGACACGCCTCTTGGAGGAGCAGCAATAGATAGTGGACAATAAGAATTGGGTGAGCAGCTAACAGGCAGGTGGGATTTGTTAAATCTTTGTTCTTAAGCAGACTCCTGCTCTTACTGAGAAAGGAAAAAAATCTTGATATTTCTGCATGTAGCTGAAGAAAGCAGAATGTCTGAAATATCTGATGTATGTCTACTCTGGTTTACAGGGACTCAAGAATCCCATGTGTTGTATGCTTGGGGATGAAATAGAGCTAGGCCCTAAGGCACAGTGACCTGTAAGTCTTAAATGTGTCCACTTGATTTTTGAAAGGAGACAGAAGCAGCCGTAAGGTCAGCATCTTTGCCTTATAAAGCCTGAGGCTTTGAAGAGTTATTCAAGGCAATAATTTATCTTGTACCTATGAGGAGTTAAACAGAAGGGTTTTTTACTTAGAGGAAATAACAGCAAAACTTTGCTCCTGTCAAGATAGAAGACATGGTATCTTAATTAGCTAAAAACAGAATTAGTTAGCTCTTCTGCTAATGATGCCTCAGAAGATCTCACTGACCATCAACAATAAAATAGGCAAAGGCTTAACATATACAGGACACAGTATTTCTCTACAAAGGGGAGGATTTATGCAGAGTGCTTACTTTAAACTTTGGATATTCTTCTTACTGTATTGCAAACAAATCCTCCCCCATTCATGAGTAAGACTAAAATTTAAGAAAAAGCCTTTTAGTGTGTAATTTCAAGCACCCCAACAGAGAAAATTTAATATGCAATGATGTGATCTCTGTTTTCTATATCTGGGAATGCTCATTATTGCACCTCCAGACAATGAAGCTGCCTGTGCTACAGCCAGTTAAACTCACATTTTCTTGAAGATAGGTAGAGATTTGGCTGACACCCAGCAGCACATTTGCTGGAGAACATGTTCTGCTTATCTTCCTCATATCAGGAGCTATTGAAGAAACATCTACTCTAAGAATGTGCTGTGAAACAGTGCGAGCATCTCTACTTATCTAACAATAAATTGAGCATCTTTTGTAACAGGAGTGCTACAGAGAAGGGAGGAAATATTTGTAACAGGAGAACACTGATAATTTGCAAATACTGAAAAACTCAATGGGATATGAGAGCATGATTCCCCCCCACCCCAGCTTAATCATCATCATCAGTGATTAAAACTTGCTTATAACATGTAGAATCTTTTAGCTGGGATTTAATTAAGCAATTCTCTCAATGTAAAGCAAAGCAAGTTAAAATTTGGTTTGGGCTTTCCTAAGTGTATGGCATTCTTGTAGCTCACATGACTAAGATTCAAAAAACAGTATTTTTATCTTGAAATCACCATAAAAGATTCTTAATAAATGCCTGGATAAGATCAGCTGAAAAATAAAGAAACACCTTACATAAATGGCTACTTTCCTGATTTCACTGACAGTAAAAGTATTGTGAAAAAGAATTGGGAAGACTCAGTTTTAATGTATTTTGATGTATAAGAATTTTTTTCACTGCTTCTTTCTTTGCCTCTGAGTTCACCAATTCATCTCTAGCATTCAGATTTCTATGGTTAATATAGACTGCTGAGCATCAGTCTTTGTAAGTAATGCAAACCAAAGAGCATCACACAGCAATGTCTGCAGCTAGCAAAGAACTTAACTTTGAATTATAGCATGTTTCAAAAAGACATCTTGGCTTGTTTTTCTCTTTGTTACAAATTATATTAGATTGCCTCAGTCCTTATCAGTAGGTATTTTGGATTGTATTAGTGCTTCAGCATACCAAGAAAGCATCTTTCATTGAAGAGCATGCATGTGACTCCTCTTCTAAATAAAAGATGCATTCACTTTATGATAGTTAAGATGTTCATTTTCCACAGAGTATTGTGGCAATATCAATTAATTTCACACCTGGTAGCAACATCAAGAAAGAGCTAAATGGGCACATAGAGATCCTTGTGATGGTCCCATCTTATCCAGGGTGAAAGTTGAAGTGTATTGGTGCAACAAGAAAAGCATCTTGTTTTGCTCTTGTCTGGCCTCTCATTAGACACATTGATTAAAAAAAAAAAAAAAAAGTGTATGCTTATGACAACTTCAGAATTTGCAGTATTAGGTAAAATATGGAACATTTATTTAGAAAGTGTATTCTCCAATAGATCTGCCTCTAGTGGAAAAGATTGACCTTAGTTGCGATTGCTCCCCCATCAAAGATATCACATCGCTTTTGGAGGAACCATTATTAACAACATCAAACCACTATGGATGGTGACTATGAAGAGCTCACTGATTGTGAAAGCTGGTTACAATCTAGACCATCTCTAGATTTTACTTTGTGTTCAGTGGAAATTCATTCCTGTGCTATTTTGGGTCTACTAACAACATTAGTGACGTGATATTTTCTGCCTGCTGCCTCCTGGTTTGTCAGTGTTGTGGGTTTTTTTATTCTTGGTATCTGAGTTGAGTTTGCATTGCTTAAATGACCTCTCTTTGTTCTTTTCTCTCTCACTTAAAAAAGAAATACTTCCCCATCTTCCAGTTGATCAAGGCTTAGAAACCCACTGCCTCGGGTGTTTTCAGACTCTTTTGAGTTTAACCTTGTTTGTCAGGATTCTTGCCAAGTGCCTCAGGATGCAAAAGAATCACAGACACATCATCTGGGAAAAGATTTTGTGTTCAAGCTGAGACTGGATTGATTTACTGGTTGTATAGGGCACTAGGGAATTCACTACATCCGTCTTCAAGCCAGGACTTCAATTAAGCTCAGGAGAAGCAAAACTTAAGATATACGTTTTAATAGAATTGTCAGGTATGTTCTGTTTGCCAAATTTTTTAGTTCTTTTTCATCTGCTCAGTATTTAAGTGGATGTTTTGATGTTTTATGATGCCTAATGTTTTCTAACAAATTGAGTAGCAGTGTCATTGTTCAAACTAATAAAACATAATAAAAGTTGTCCGATCACAGCAAAATTTGTAATTCAATCTTCTTTAGTTCTATTTTCTAACTTCAAGATGAGGTTAAAGGTGCTAAACCTAATCTTTCTAACCTGAAGATTGGATCCAAATCTTGCCAAATCGCAAGTGTATCACTTGGATATCCTCTATAATACTGTTGGTCAAAACTCATGCAATTTCACTGGGATCCTTTGTCACACGGAAGGAAAATGCCTTTTTTGGTGGCATTACTGCCAAGATAACGTGCTGGACAGACAACATAGGCTGACATCATGGGTTTTGCAAGATGCCAATACAGCCATGTAGTAATTCTCATTTTTCCTAAATTTCATGTGCTCACGTCCCTGCACTGCCATTTGCTGTAGTATTTGAACTTTCCAGCCATACTAATTTTCTTATAATGAATAATACCAAGTCCTTGCTCTAAAAAAGGTGAAGGTTGGTGTTTGGATACTGTGAGAGAATTAGAACACAAATGGAGTCATTGGAGTACCTGGAGCCAAGGACAACTAGGGGGAATGGAGTCATTGGAGTATTTGGAGCCAAGGACAACTAGGGGAGCTATTAATATTTTCTTTGGCACTTGGCAGAACTGAGGATATGAGATTCTGGGATACTAAGTCTCCCACATACAGGAACCAAGGTTTAGGGAAGCTTTAGATCTGCAGGTTGGGAGAGGTTCTTTTGGAGGCTTACAAAGACATGAAATAGGGCTCTGCAACAAAATCAGCTCATGACAGCACTGACGTACTTCCTAGATCACAAAGCAGTGAAGCTCCTACAGTGCAGCTGCTTCTTCAGAGATGGATGTCCCATCCTGGCAGTGTTCAAGCTCAGGCTGGATGGGCCTCTGAGCAACCTGATCCAGTGAAAATTATCCCTGCTCATGGCAGGAGGTTTGAAGCTAGATAATCTTTAAGGTGCCTTCCAACCCAAACCATTTTATGATTCTGTGATTCTTCAAGGCACAGTTTGAAAAACTGAGGAAATTTCCCTTTTATCCTTCCTTCCTTCTCTGAAGTATTCAGTCTGAAGACCAAGTGCAATCTGGCAATATATTATATAAGTATTTAAAACACCTTGAATTCCTCACAGCATTATCCCAATTAAAAGCAGTCAATGACTGCCAGATGTTGCATGTTGACCCACATTGGTACTTCCTATATTAGACATCTATGAAATACAGGACTTCTATCATCTCAATCTTCAAGTATTTGAGCATGAACATTATTAGGGCTTTACTTTTGTTAAACAACAAAACCTGAACAAAAATAGTTTTCTGATAGTCCAGTTCATCTCACTTACCCTGGATTCAGCCTATCAGAAAGCACCCTGAGATGCACTAATGGTCACTCGACTTGTCTGAGGGAGAAGCTTGTGCTCAGAGCCCTCTCAGCAGCAATGTGTGATGGAAGATCTGTTTTAGATTTTGCACAGTGATGTTTGTAGGGGCCAGCTCCAAATCAGCACCCACCTTGATGAAATGCTGTGAGGATCTCTTTGCCTTGCAAAGGATGGAGATTTCCCAACAGCCCCTTATGTTCTGACAGTGTCTGGCCAGACTTCACAGCCCAATGAGTGTTGCATCCAGTCTGGTGTAGTGAGTGGTATCTGACGTGCACAGCCTGCTAGCACAATAGAAGTATCTGCTCACTCTGAATCAGCTTCTCCTATGAGACCTAAAAGCTCAGTTGCCATTGAAAGCCTAGTTCAGTGGCTAACTGCTTTGTTTTTCAGCACTGGTAAGAGCATGAGATTATTTTACTCACAACATGTCTTCCATCCTTCTCTTTACCTCTGACAACAATATTCATGTTCCAAACTGCTAAGATATTTTTGCTGAAAATTTCAACAAAAATAAGCAGTTTTGTCAGGCACTGAAAAAGGAATACAGCCAGAAAACCTGTAGCGCACTGAAGACTATGGGGAATTCTTGCTTAATTTGATCTAAAGCAGCCTCTGTGACTTCCGTTCCAATTACTGTTCCTTTTTGACAAATCAAGGATAACCGATGTAGAATTAAACCACTTGGGAAGAAGAATAAATCACAGTCATCAGCCTGCAGAGTGCTTCATTAAGTAAGTTAATCTATCAGCTTTACAAGAAAAACCATAGAAGAAAATTGCCTTTCAACTGAAGCAGTCCTGAGGGGAGAAGGCAACATCAGTGTATAGTATTCAGTGACTGACAGGATGTAGCTACACATTTTGGTTATGAGATCTTCCTCCTCAGCAGGGTGTCTGCTTCTTGTGGCTGTGTCACATCTGGCCTCACAAAGTACATACGGCTCTATCAGGGCTGCATCATAATGCAAAAGAGCACAGGACTGAGGTCAGAGACCGAGAAGTGATGAGAAAGTGAAGAGTTGAGCAGGTGGTCCGAGGATATGATGGAAAGGTGGGAAGAGGGTAAAGGATCACATAAGATGGAAAAGATGATGGCCCAAATGACAAGTAGAATGAAGATGTAAAGGACTAAAAAGAGAAAAAGAAAAAGCAAAGCAACAGCCCAACCTTCTACTACTACTTTGATCAGGAAAAGCTCCTTGATCTTGGCCAAGAGATCTTTGGTCATGTAACACAAGTAGGCAGTGAGAGTGGAGTGAGAGAAAATTGAAAAGCCTGGGCGACATTCTCAGAGAGGCACATCTTCCTTAAGAGCTATGATAGTGGAGGGAGAAGATGGTTTTTAGTGATAAATTAAGCTGTGTGAAATGTGATGTGGCAGGGGAGGTGTCAAGTGGAGCAAGAGGACCAGACGTTGCTGGTATGAGTGGTACAGATTTAACATCCCCATCCTAGTGAGGTGGGATGGGGAGGAGAGGTGTGCTCTTCTCACTAGGAGTGTTTCCTTGCACCATTTCAGTTATTGCTGAGCCAAATGATGCTGCAGGATGGGAAAAAGGAGTGAGTGGATTGATGCTTCCAATCCCAGTCTAGATGTGGGCATATTGGGTGTGTTTTCTTGATTATTTTTTGATCTTGATTCTCACAGAAAGTTATATTCCAGTAGTTGGAGAGGCTGAAATCTTTCATGTGAAGTACAATCAGACATTTTAAGCTTCTATGGTCCTGAGGTCTCCTAGACCTCATTCTGAGGATAAACAAGCAGGCCTATTTTCATGATGATTAGACTCAACATGTTGGTGATATCACAATTTTATTTCAATCATTAAACTGAATCCATGCTCCTACTTGAAACAGTCATCAGAAGATGACTTAACTTGTGTCAAACACTGATTCTAAGTAGCAGTGTACCACCACTTTAGAAATTCATCCCAGTCCCCTATCAATTCCATTGGTTTTCCAGATCTATGAATATTTCTCTTTCCTTCCATCTCTGGTTTTAAATATAAACAGATGGAGGGCTTAGAAAAAACAAAAAGGAAATGCTGTATGGTTTCTAGCTATTGGTAAATACCCAGATAAAGTGTCCTCAATAGATTAAAGAAGTAAGCTCTTAAGAAGCTTATCTAGCCTCATCTCCTACTAGTTGACCTTTATTTTCTTTTCAGAATTAGCACTGATTTGATTTTTTCCCTGAAATCATTTGCTTCCTGAGTGGTCTGTCTTTACAATGTGTGGTTCTGTATGTTTTGGTGTGGGCTGCTGATGAATGGTGGCGCCTCTGAGGACAGCGAGTGTTCAACTACCACTTCAAATACTGGAAGAAGGGGCAAAACAGGGAACAAATCATAATGTAGATAATGTGACATGCTGAAAGCTGATGAGGCAGTAGGAAACACACAGATCTTGTGCTAGTGTATTTCTGATAGCAAAATGCTTCATCACTTAGAGGAAAGAGCGAAGACAGGTCTCTGAACTTTGCTATACTTTGCTCCTTGTTGCACAGGGAAAAATCAACATAAACTTTGGTGTACTATCAAACTGTCTGAAAAAGTAGCTCTGCAATTTTGAAATAGTGGGTCAAAACTTGCGTGAACTCATTCAGGGCCTGAAAATTTTAAAAAGAGTTCATTTGGAGCAGGAACTCAAATATCCCAAGACATCCAACCAGTATATATCAGCACTGCTAACTTCCAGACTAAGCCTGCGAGTTGGGCAAAACAGATCCACTGTGGAAAACAGCTGTTATGGGGGAAAGTCCTGGTAGTCCAGGAGCTTCTATAGTCCCATAGAGCTCCGCATAAGAAAGGAATGGTGTGGGTTTATAAGAGGCGAGGAGATGCCCTTCAGCCATGTGGTGTGAACTCAAGCTCTCTTTGAACTTTCTGGTGCTGAAAGTTTCCCTGAAAGATGAGAAAACCTTTTGTATGATGGAAACAAATGTTAGCTATATGCCTCAAAGAAGTAAAAGATGTGAAGGTTGCCTTGTGTGGAGCTGAGATAAAAGCTTCAATGAAAACATTTCAGAAAGTCGATATAATGAACACTGACATCCCTGTATGCAGGCCTGCTTAAAAGCTTTCACCTGTATCAACAGATGTACTCTTCTTCCCACAGGAAAGTTTAAGAGAAAATTCCCATTAATAGCAGCCCATTTGGTGCTTTACCGTGTGTGTCTTGCAACCATTCGTGCACCACAAAACTGAGAACATCTTACCCCATTTGGAGTAACATCTTACCCCATTCCAACGCTGTCAGCAAATCAATGTTCCTGCTTGAGGAAAAGTTTCTGATATTTCCAGTTACTCATTAGCAACTTTATAGATCTAGTTTTTCACTTGCATAATTTCCCTTAACTGACAAACTGTTGAAACTGGTGAAAATTGCAGCTGGACATGTAAATAGCAAATCTTGCTGCTCTTGTTTAATTTTCAGTGATGCCACCTTACAATTATTTTGTCACTCTGTCATGGTGGTCACTGCAGAAGCCCAAAAACCTGAAGAATTGGAGTATTCACAGTGTCTGAGACTGGCATGTACTCTGTTGTGGCAAAGCCTTTAAAAATTTGCGTTTGAAGTTGACTCTGTAATATATAATATGGTCTTCAGCAAAGTTGTATGACTCTAAAGCAGTCACAACAGTATCAGCCAGCAAAGTATATGAGAAAGTCATAAATTTCTAGAGATTAATTCAGTGCAGGAAGAAACACCTTCTATGAAGACATTACTCAGTATTGAATGGGAAACTAAACTTTATGACCGCTTTTCTAGAACAGCCTAATAAGGTTTATGAGAAAAGAGTAAAGCAAAGTTTCCGTAAATGAATCAGAACTACATTTTAAAAACAGTGAGAGTCAGATGGTAATCCAACTGCTAGGAGACTGTCTAAATGTCTAAGTGTATGTGTGCTTTGAAGAATTGGGTCATAAGTGATCTGGTTATTCAAAATCTCATTGTAAAAGAGAGACAGCTACTTAGAAGTCTATTTCTCTGAGCCTTCATCAAGGGATAAACATTATGCCATACAGTATTTTTGATATCCTAAGAAGAAACATATACAGAATTGTGTAGTTTAAAAATACAGATTTTAATGCAGTTTTACCTTTTGGATGACAATCATAAGCTAGTGAGTTGAACTCAGCTTTTATATCATGCACAAATGTCTGATGCTCTTATTGTTCACATTGCAGCAAACCCTGCTCTGGTGAGGCTTCTTGGGGCACACTCCGGCTTGGGCCTTCAAGTGAGCCTCCCCAGGGTGTAAGGATGCCCAGAAGATAACCGAGTGAGAGTAGTAGCCTCAGCAGGGCTGAAGGACCTACCAGTGTGTGCCAACAAAAGAAATGGTCCCAAAGGCTGGTTTACACTCATCATGGCTTTTCTCATGCTAAGGTTGCATGCTTGTATTACCCCAGGAACGACTTCACTGAGCTTCTGTGGGACTACTTTACAGAGCTAATCCTGTATGCGTCTTTGCAGACCCACCTAGAGAAGTTCAGTCCGACAGAGAGGGTGATGTGCCATTAGTCGTGCTTTAAAGACTAAACAGGGACATAAATGATGTATAACTTTTTACACGGGTTTTATACACACATATGCATTTCAATAGCATAGTTAGTGCTATTTGAAGTATTTATAGAAGTGCTTTGCATTCAGTGGTAAGTTTTAAAAAAAATCTGTGGTTCAGCTGATATCTCAAAGGGGTATTTTGAAGCTTTACTACGGTATCCCCTAAGGCCCTTCCCATGATAGCTGCAATACTGAGACACAGAAGGTTAATTAGTGAATGTTTGTAAAGGACTTTGAAGATGAAAAGCTTTCTTTCTTTCTTTCTTTTTTATCTTTTTCCTTTTTTTTTTTTTTTTTGAGCTAAACAAGCTGATGATTATAAAGGTGGGATTTCTGTCAGCTTCTTTGTTTTGCATGCTGCACTGAAGAGGTTTGCTATGAATCCAGTTTGCTGCCAGATTTTCAGTAATTAGTTTATCTGCTTTACCTGGTGCTGCCTTTTGCCATGCTGCCCTCTTCCCCATGGACCAGTACTGCTGAGGTGCCGGCTGATACAGGAGGAGGCTGGGCCCAAGTGCTACCCTGCACACCACCAGGAACCCCACTGCGGGCCAAGTGAAAGAAACTCATTCTCTCTAACTCCATCAGAGTTACTCCTTGACTTCAATGAGCAACAGAAACATAACCTTGCAACCCAGGAAATGAATGGAGCTTACTGAACAACATCTGTGGGGCCAGCTCTTCTCATCTACAAAGGCAACCCACACTGGCATTCTGCTTAGTATAATACATCTTAACCACGTAAGATTGAAAAGATGACAGCAACTCTGCCCCTGGCAAGTTTGACAAAACCTTCTTTCCAGGAAATCTTGTACAAAATAACAATATTTAAAAGAGTCAAGTACTAAACAGTCTGCACTAGTGCATCTTATTCATTTAAACACAAGAGCTCAGCAGTAACAACAGGCTTTGAGCCTAATTCTCAGAGCTTCCCACTGTTTCAATAAAAAAACTTCTCCTCTCTTCACTGAACTCATTAGGTCGTTCTTTATCTACTACCTATGCTTCCTCAGGAACTGAAGCCTGGAACAAGACAAACAGCAGTCTCCTTCATCACACAACTTAGTATACCTTCATGTTCAGTCAAATTAGCTAATG
This sequence comes from Struthidea cinerea, assembly GCA_013397865.1. Taxonomy (NCBI): domain Eukaryota; kingdom Metazoa; phylum Chordata; class Aves; order Passeriformes; family Corcoracidae; genus Struthidea; species Struthidea cinerea. Next base: position 863,929 of record VZTI01001368.1, on the reverse strand, counting down.
TTATTCTACTAGCAATCTTGATGGGCCCGATTTATTAATTTTTCATTAATCAGACCACTGCAGTATTGGAAAATTTTATACCCTATACAAGTAGATTTATGAAACAGCTTGTATTGCTGAAAATATGGTTTAGGGCATTTACATATTTGAATGTCTTTATAGCTGAGACATGAGGATATCTTGAGAAGATGCAAACAGCAACCATTGGACTTCATCTTAGCCAGTGCTAGTTACTTGACTGTGTGTCGCTTTGTTTGCCCGCATTGCTTCTGCAAAGGGTGAAATGCACCTTCCCTATTAAAAAAAAAGCATCCAGAGTACTATGACAGAAACCCACTGCTAGAGCAAACCAGTGGTGTTACTGAGTTTGTGCTGAATCAGAGCAATGTGCAGACTGGAAATTTTCTAAAATGAAAAAAAAGCAAATGTAAGATTTTATTTACAAAATTAAAGAAAAGGCATTTCCTCAGCAAAGAGCCAAGAATCCTCTTTAGCCCAATCTGTATTAAAATATTTATTGCAGAGCAATATGATGTTGGAGGGAAGGCATCTATACAACATAAATAGTTCTCCTTCTTTTTCTTGAAATTATATTACAAATTATCACTATTCGTTTATTGAGCACTAATTTCCCAGCAGCTATGGATAAGCAGTCTCTCTGTATTTATGTTTTCAGCATAAAGAGTGTCCCCATTAGATATTTCAAGGCAAAAATCATGGTCAATATAACAGAAGACAAGTCATAAATTCATAAACTGATATAAAGCCCTGCTGGCTCAGTGGTTGTACACCCGGAGGGTTCCAATCAGACCCCTTTGTATTATACTCACTGGAGAGCTGAAGCAGCTCCAGCATAAGGGATTAACTCTTCTGCTTGGTGAACAGGAGTGACCTGCCAAAAATGTTTCAGGAGTGGCTGGAGCCAGGGTTACCCTCAAATTTCCATCAGTATTATTAAAATTCTGGCTGGGTGTCATCAGACCAAAGGTCCATATAGAAAAACATCTTTCCCAGTGGCTAAAAAGTAGGTGCTTAATGAAAGCATGTATAAGAGAAGGCATCCATGGTCTTGGGATAGTTCAGTTTATAATGAACCTATTTATTCATTTCCTGCCAGCCTCTAGGTAATTTTTTATTATTTCTTGGCGTGAGAAAGCGTAAGTTTGAGTCGTGATAATCAACTGAGTTTGAAATAGATATTAATAGAATAGCAGTCTTTCATCCAAGAAAGTTTTCTGAGAAAACATTTTGAATAATATCTTCAGTACACAGTAACCCAGCACTGAGGACAAAATATCAACTCTGAGCCCATTAAAGACTCTTTGAAATACCTTCTCTGTGTAAGCAGCTGATAGGCTTGCAAAAGAGGAGACTGCACCCTGCAAGAGGATATATATGTGCCTGTGGCTTGTTCTACCTGCTGTGCAAACATTTTTGTGTGGAAATGTGAGACCAGAAGACTTCACATCCAGCATCTCTCTTCAGAGGGTACACTTGGTACAGGGATCTTTCTCTCCACACAAAATCTAAGAGGCCTGTTTCAGAGGGACCAAACTGCACTGAGTACCTATGAAACCTTGCTAAGAAACATGCAGTGCACAGAGCAGCCTGCAGCAGTGTGTGGTTCAGCTACAGAGCTAATACTTGTGTGTTTGCACTGACCCTTTGATTAAGAAACTGTATAAAAGGCTGCCATCCCCTCTGCTAAAGTCATAAGCATGGGCTCAAAAATTGACTTCTGTAGGTACTTCCTCCAAACTGTCTCCTGCTACGGCCCAGGCTGCTGCTTCTCACTTCCAGGCAGGACCTACAGTCACTTCTCTTCCTGCGGCACTGCCCCATAGGCCTCTTGCTACGTCATCCTCCACTAAATAATACAAGTCCAAAAGACCATCCAAGGACCAAATCTACCTAATCCTGTCCAAAACATCTCCAGAGAGCTCAAACCTTTGTCGCAAAACAAAATAACAACATGTATAAAGGGATCTAGTTAATAATTTAGGAAATAAAATGCTCCTTGTGTGCACGTGTCTTTGGTCACTCAACCATGAGCAAATTCTGGTGCAGCTTTATTTTAAAGAAAATACCTGTTTTCCCAAGTCAGTCAGCCAGTCTCTGACAAGCCTCTTCTTAGCTAAGCCCTCTACCACGTTTTCTTCACATCATTAAAAAATATGCAATTCTTCTATCCTGACAGCCCTTTACAGTTCTGCCAACACCTATTTGCTCCCTCCTCTTAGGCCATCCTGCACTAGGCCAGGTTGTGTTTCTTTATCTCATTCTTTTTAAAATTAAAAAACAAAGTTATTTTTACTACCTGTGTGTAATAAGCTTTCCTGCCTTCCAGCGTCCTTGTAAGACTAAATATGAGTCACATGCCGTGAAGCAGACAGGGTCACCTCCCTCCAAAGTCTCTCCATGATTTCTTTGGATAGTCTGAATGTCCCACCTACACCCTCTTGTCTCCTTCCTGTGGCTTCCCCCTTGTAAACCAGCCTGGTGGAAATCCTCTGATGGAGCTGGCCCAGCTACCAGCATTTCAATGGACTCATCTCTGGCTAAATAATTACTTTTAGCTTCCCAGTGAGCATTGTCCCTCTGGGAGAAGTGACCTTTTGATCTGCACCAGTTTCTACTGAAGAGAAGCAGTAGAAAGCCAATGCAATTAGCACTCTGACAAAGTTGCTTACAAAGATGAATTTGGAATCAGTGTTACCTCTAATAACCATTGCCTAATCACATTTGGTTTATTTACATGTAGATCACAGATTCTCACAAGAATTGCCTGGTGTCTGCCTGCCTTTTGTGTTGGTTTCAAGTGCCCATTCGAGGTAGCCTGACCATCAAGTATTATGAAGGTGTCCCTTGCTGCTGCCTCCTCTGTCGGGGGGAAGGCCCTGTCGGTATACAAAGTCTTCCTCATCAGGCTTTGAAATGAGACAGGGAAAAAAGCGGCCTGACTTTTTTGACTTAACAGAGCAACTGTTAAGATCCGGTCTAAACCCAGAAGAGCAAAGAAAATTAAGTCTCTGTGTATAAAATAAGAACTTTGAACGTTCAAAATATACCCCAAAAATGTGAATAAAACCAAACGAGGTTAGATGTTGGTGCCAAAAAATTGATATATTTTATTTAATAGTAAAAGAGGCAAAGAGAAAGAAAGAGAAAAGAAAGAAAGAAACAGAGAAAGAAGGGTGCGTGGGGGGTGGGGGCACAGGGAGAGGGTGACAGGGGTTAGGTGGAAGCATATCACCCATCCAGGAGTCCCAATGACGTCTCGTTGCTCCCCTCCGTCTGGTCTTCTTGGTGGTGAGGGTCCCCTGCCGCCGCCGGCACACGCCGAAGGGCACAGAATCCCGTGGATTAATACACGCTTCGGGCAGGTGGGAACGCCCACGGGTCTCCCCTGCAGGGGGCCAGTTGGACACCGTCCCTTGCGAGACTCTGGGTTTGTTGCATCATCTCTGGTGCAGGGTCTGGGGACCCCTTGGGGGGGGCCTTTGATGGGCCGCGTCACCCCCTCTGTCCCTCATGTGGATGCGGCTTTTTCCCTGGGTGAAGGGCCCCTCACATATTCGGCTGAAAGAAGAAATGTGTCAGCCCTCGGCTGGGCTCCTCTGCACGGTGGAGGACGGGCGGTCACTGCGCCTCTGACCAGAGGCTTTTCCAACACACACCCAAAGCCTCTCTGCCCCCACCCTTTGGTGCGAGGGTCTGTGCGAGCCCGGCAGCTGAGAGCCCTGGGGCCGTGAGCTGCACTCCTGAGCTGTTAAACTTGTGCTCTGTGAATGTCCCCAGCCCTGAGCTGTTACTTTATCTTACCTTCATCAGCGAGCCGTCCAGGGCCTCATTCCGAAGGCCTATTCAGGGTGTGGTGGTATTTTCTGCAGCTTTTGTAATACAGTTTTACTATGAGTCCTTCATGAAAATGTTTAAGTGATGAACTATAATATTTCAGTCTCTGACAGCAACTGTGTGTGTGCTCTTGTAATGTTACATATTGGTTACAGACACATGCCTCGGAGGCACATCCATTGCTCTCTGCTCCTAAAGTTCCTAGGTTTTGGCACACAGACATTTTGCTGCTTTCCACCACTGATACAACTTATGTCTGATGGAAGCTAGATTTGTTAGCTTACCACTCAAAACCCAAGAATAATTCAAAGTCTCACTTGTTTACAAGTCTGTTCCAGCATCATTATTCACAGCAGCAAAACAAAGTGGCCATATTTTTTAGGCAGATCCCCACTGGATTCTAAACCAATAAATCACGTATAGAAACAATCTTGCATTAGCAAGCCCTATGGGCCAATACTCTAATTTTTAAAAGTACGTGGAGGCAGTGTTTGCATTAGGCAAGACCATGGCTTTTCGAAAACTGCCATTCACTGAAAATAGCCTTTTTTTGTTTCTGCATTGCGTTAAACCCATGCTGGAGCATTCCCATAAGATACAAAAAGGCTGGATGAAGAATTCTCCCTACCAGCAGTATAATGATCACAAACCAAACATGAACCTCGATCTCTTTGTTCTGACATGGCCTATTTGCATTACTTTAAGATTCTTCACAGCCATCATCTGCACAATATTGCCTTTCTTGCAAGACATGAAGAAACTCAATGACTGAGAATTAGGGAAATAGAATTATTTACAGTAACATGCACAAGAGCTTCTGAGGGCAGGAAGATGTCACACTTGTTATGATGCTGTCACTTGTACACCTGTCACCAAGGGATATGGTTGTGTCCTTTGCACGTACATTGTCATGTCAGAAGTCAGCTCTGTAGTGCATACAATTGTCTTGCAAGTCTGCTAAAACTAAGCTGCCAAAGAGAAGGATTAATTTTCCATTGGATCAGTGCAGCAACCCTTTCCAGCAGCATCCCATACGTAGATTGGATTAAATGTACCATGAACCTGTACTCCAAATGGACTGGAAAATAAATCGCCTACGCAAGCTCATTTTTTCGGCTCTGTTTGCTGGGAGACTTATTTTAAAGCTACGTGTGCTCTGGACAGAGTTTCTTCCTTCCAAGAGAGGGCACTATCAGCTTTCCTTCTGCTGCTCTTTGAAGCAGGGGTAATAGAAATAGTCCCACTCAGGCTTTGCAAGCTTGGGTTCCTTTCGGAAATCTCAGATAACTGCAGACGTGTTCTACGAGTGCCCCATAGGATGTCTGGCCACAGGGGCAAGGGCTGTGCCTGAAGGATCCCACCACTGTGCTGTGCCAGAGCTGCATTCCCATGACATTTATGCCTAGCCCGGCTTGGTTTGACCTAGCATGGACCTAGCTGATCTCCATGGACGGCAGTAGAGGTTGCACATTGCTGCATTTCTTACTCATGGCCAGTAAATTCACACAGAAATCCTCAGCTTTTGATGATTTAACAGGCTCCAAGAGCTAGATGGGAATCTATACAACCAGCTGTGACCCTTACTAGCTGTACTTTGGCTTGCTAAATAAGTGCCAGGACAAACACTGCTAAATAAAAACTGTCTGTGAGACGAGGATATCCATCTCCTGTATCATCATCGCTTCTATCTGAGAGGGACAGTGTCCAGGGAAGTCTAGTGCAATCCATAAGTCTGTGCCCTTTCAAAAAAGAAAAGGAAAAAAAGGTGCTGCAAACATACAATACATACACACAATACAAGATAAAGATGACAAACACTTACTGCACTATTTCTGAGCTAGTTCAGTTTCACAGGGCTGTAACTCACTGAAGGCAGCAGTCTCTAAGGTTAACACACACATTAAATAACATTCCTTCTGCTCTCTTCAGAAAGAAAACACATTTTCAAGTAAAAGGATTTCTGCAACAAGAGCTCTGGTGTTGAACTTCACACAGATGGTGCTTATTAGAGAGATTTCAATTCCCGACAAACAATTTAAAGCACCACCTGATCTGCAATTCCAGCTCCTCTCTCAAATAAACAGCAGCAATAATTCACATTGTGGGATTGGGAGCTTACTTCCTCCATATATATTCACAGATGGGCTCTGAGCAGGCCCCCTCATGGTGTGGGGAGCAGGATCAGCCACCCCACTGAGCACCCTGAGCAGGACATGTCTCTTTGTGCCTGCCATGCCAGTGGACCCTTCCTGGGGGTCTGCCATGGGTCTGATGCAGGTCTGACATAAGAACTGAGCCCATCTCTGACAGCAAACATAATGCCACTTTAAGGAAGCTGAGTCACCTTCACTGCTCTTCCCACCACCCACCTTTGGCAATTGCAAGGCCCCTCTTTCTTGCCAGACCCACGCCTGGTACAAATATCTCTTACAAAGGCTGCTGCAGAAGTGTTGGCCCAGTCAGCAGCCTCAGGACAGGAACGAACAAGGCCATTTGTGACCAGTTACTGCTGAAATGTGACTGTCTCAAAGAGTGATGGTGAAGCCCTTCCATGTTCACTGCTGTGGGAGGCATGTGGGTCTGTCCCAGGTGCCATGGTAGGTGGTCCAGCCGTGGCTGTGGGCCTCCTCAGGGCACATTAGCTCTTTTATTGGCTGCCTTGTACATTTCTGATGTGTTCTGATGTAATTATTGGGCATTCAGATAGTTCCCCAAAGGCTGGCTTTGTTGTTCTCCTGGGTTGAGGTCAGGAGTGCCAAAGGGTAAGGCTTGCTTAGTGCTGCTGTTGATAGTGATGGAGCCTGTGGAAGAGACTTGTATTCCTCTCCTATCTTTTAATAGCAATTTTCTGTATCTTATCTTCATCTGCCATATCCTGTGCAGGCAGAGAGGGAGGTTAAACTGCAGCTGTGTTTCTTCGGCTGTCTTCTATTCTTGCACCTTCTGTCACTTTTCTGTTTATTTGAAGTTGACTGCATTGAACTCCGTGGAATTTCTGAATACTCATCCTTCCCAAACACCCACGCTTTTCTATACTTATACCATTCTTCATTTTAAGTTCCTCTCTTTTGGTGCTTTGAAAATGGGATTTAGCAAGTCAGTGTCCTCACCTCTCTGGGGTAAGTACAGAGGCAATGCTCTGCCTCTGTCAGATACAGACAACACCAGTTTCCTGTCTGATAAGGACTTTTAAATCTACAAGTTGCTTTATGATCTTCACAGAGGAGGTGCATAGATGTACAATGTATATTTCAATTTCCTTCTTGATACTAATTATTCTTCTTCATAGCAATACTAACTTATCTAGAATCTTCTCAAGCCAGATGATCTCTAAAAGGGGGGGGGGGGGGGCAGAGGAAATCATGTGCCAAAAGAGCAAATATTTATTTAATTACTTTTATTAAAATAAAAATATCATGCATTAATACGCATTAGACATTTCTGAGAACCAGTAATATGAAGATTAAGACTACATAATTTCTGCATAAAATAGGTTGAGCTGGTAAAACATGCAGCCTATGTACTGGAAGGGACTGGATGGAAAGATGAAAATGAGAAAGGTGCTGTTGTGGCTTTTTTTTTTTTTTTTTCTGTGTACAAAGTTCATCTACAAAGACAAAAATTATTTCATTTACTAATTGTGATACCAGGGACCTATCCAGGCTGAATGCATACTGACAGTTCCAGCTCCTCTCTTCTTTGCTGTCTTGCCAATGCAGTGTATTTTGCTCTGTTATGTTGAGGATCCTGCAATTCCTTTAATCTTTGTCTGCTGTATGTTCCATCAGTTGGATAACTAAACACCGATACTCAGGGTACACTAGGGCTTCATTTGACTGCCTTTGCTAACAGAATTTCTCTTCCTGCCTAGTATAGTACAACAATTTAAGTCACCAGTGTGACTCTGGTTGAGACTTTATTTTGCCTTAGCTAGGCACTTTGGAAATGGCCAACACTACGGCTTCATATGTCACATGGATCAGCTTTTGAGGGATTGGCTTTACTCTGCTTCTGCTCTTGTCATGGAAGTGGAGTGGGAACCTGACATGTAAAAGAGCAGCTTTTTTTAGGGCCCTGATAAGCAGCACCTGGGCTTTCATATTGCACTTCCATTGGTCACAAGTGTTGCCTGTATTATTGCTCACATTATGAAACTCCAGCACTGTGCATGCAGAGAGCCAAAGAGTCTTGAAGAGAGGAAAGACTGCTGTTACTAGCTTCACTAAGCTCTGGATAAATCCCCAAGGTGACAAATTTTACCAGAAAAAAAACTAAGTCCATCAATAAAGAACCCTTATTGTGAGTTCTTCTCTGGCACAAGCTACAAGCTAGCCACTGCTTTTTGTTCCCCCCAAATACAACAGTATATTACAATAAAAGTCCTCCAAAAATTAAAAACAATTAAAAAGAATAATATACACCTCATTTTTTCATCGCTCATATACAAACAATCTTTGATCAACAGTATAAACCATTAAACCATATAAAAGTCAACAGTTTCTTATTTTACAAATAGTGCTTTCATAGTTGAGTAACTTTACAATGCTGTAAGGGTACCGTCTTTATCTATGGATATATTGCTTGACAGTTTATTAAAACCAAGTCATTATACCTTATACTCGGTCGATTGCATCAATACAAAGCAGCCTAAAATGGGCAATGGATCCATAGGATCTCTGATTATTGTGAGGGATTTTCAAAAATCACTCAACATTAGCCTTGTTTTATAGTCTCAGTGTAATCAGTTTAAACATCCCATTAATTTCAAAGAGAACACTATTAGGAATGTAGGATTAAAAAAGCAACGTAGGTATGTGAGCCAAGCCTCCCACCATTGTAGACAACTAGTTTAATTATTCCCTTTAGTAAAATATGAGGATAACATTGATGGTGGTTGCAAATGCACACTCTCCAGCTAGCTTGTGAGAGGTAAGGAGAAGACTCTGGATAAATTCCAGCCTGACTGGAAATAATGTACTGTATTGTCTGTGTAGGAACACCACCTTCTGCCAGTCCAGTTGTTATGGCATTCTGGATTTTTGGTTTTCACCTTATTAATCAGAAAAACCCATTACTTCAAAGCGAGAGATACAAAGAGACCATAGGACCTGTGCTGCTGTGCATCCAGACAGCCCCATCTGCACCATGTTAGAAGATGACAGCAAAGCTGATGAAGCACCAGCCCCAAATCTTGGCTGAAGGCATTTTGCCTGCTGACTTCAGCAGTGCAACAAGTGGTGTGTCTTTTGCCAGGTAGGTCTCCAGTTACCAATTCTTTCCCATGAGAAACCCTTTTTTGGATTCTGTTGAGGGTTTAGCTTGACCACTAGCTGTGGGTACAGCCTACTATGACTGCACTTTTCTCTCCCTGCATAAACAGAAGGGGTTGCACCACCCCGCAGTTCTCAGTCCACATGGCCATGGTAAGAGGCGGTGATCTGCCTAACACCAGACATCAAAAGCAGGCAGGATGCATGGCAGAAAGCAAAGTGTATCATGGAAGCTCTGTGATTTCAACTCCCCTGCATAATTAAAGTAATACATAGCCAAGTGTTACTGTTTTAAAGTCTCACTGCCTACCTACACACTTCCTCACACAAAAAAGTTATTTCATCATGTCTCATCTTCACATCATCGTATTTTTTCCTGACACTGAGTCAAAATACCATGTATTTGCTTCTTTTTTTCTTGGCTGTCTCTCTGTTTAGATATTGCATTAAGTGCAATAGGGAGTAGAGGTTGTAGGTTTGGCCCTGAAGTGATACATGGTCCTGATATCCAGCTTGGTTTTCTATGGACAGGCTTCACCCTCCTGCCAAGCTCTCTTGGCTCACTGGAGACCTGACCCAGCCCAAATGAAGGGTGGAGCTCTGTAGCTCTTCTCTATAGAAAGAAGCTGTGGAAGTGGTGATCAATACCCTATTCCTTTAAAGCAAGAAAACAAGACGTTACATCTTTGGTCCTAACGCAGCCCATTTGACAAGCTACTTGAAGGTGTCATGTTTTTCTTTTGTATAAATTTTTTTTTCTATTATTTTCTTTATTATTTTAAAAAGGCTCCTTGAAAGTTGCATGTCAGAACAGAGAGGGAACACTTATAAAAAGAAAGATAGAAAATGGGATCCCAGTATAAAAATTTGAACCAGTGGTGATAAAACATTACAAAGTACTCTTGCTAAGTGTTATACACAGAGTTTGACATTTCACAAGTATAGAGTTTCCACCAAGAAGGAGGACACAGGTACAGTTTCATACTTTGTCCTGAGTCAGGTGTTTTCTCATAGAGAAACTTTGGGGGAAACAATGGCCAGAGTACCGTAACTGCTCATTTGAGAGGCAGTGGTCCTACTAACAGATGTTGAACCCTGAATGTGAAAAATGAGTGCTTGTCTGGAAATGCAAAGTTTCTCCCTGGCACCCTGAAGCACCCACAGACAGACCAAGACCATCCCAGGCACCTTGTGATGGGACTTCTTTAAGCTGTTTGGGGTCCTGTGACATTGTTGTAACCCTAACTATGTTCCCCAGGGAAGAGATACCCCTCGTAGTATTAATGCCATGTACCTTGGTTTCGCACAAGCAATCTCTGCAACCCCTTTCACATGAAGCTGGGATGAGGGACAGGAGCACCTGTACCTGCAGGAACAGTCAGTGGCCACAGGGACATCCCTCTGCAAACTCAGCAGCTGTCTCGCATATGGATTGGTCAGCTGCAGCCCTTTTCTGGCATTAGTCTCCCTATACAAGCCCCTTCCTTTCAAACAAACCACAGGACCACATTTTCTAATGCTAGCGTGGGCCTCAAGTCTCAGTGAGGTTGGTGGGATGGGGCATCACCCCGAGGCATTCCAGAAACCACCATCTAGTTCCAACTGCTCCCTCTAAAAAAACACTTCAATGTTGACTGTCAGTGGGGAACAAAAGGAAGCCCCTGGCCTCTGGATGAATTTACTTGACAAAATCAATTGCAACATGAAGAAAATTTCCCAGCTCAACTTCGTTTGCAGCAGAAGAAAACAACCCAAGGCCCAAAATGAAATCAAATATGCCAACACTGTACACAATCACTGGAAAACATCAAAGTAAGATGAAGACTCTTAACTTACACTTTCATACATTTAGAAGTTATTAAAGGTCCTAAATTATTATTGCAATAGGAGTTCTGTAATAACTACTGCTTTATGACAGATGCTAAGGACTAACTTGTGAGTATTTTATTTTTTCTTCCACAAGGAGTAAAAAGGGAAATTTTATCTTTCTCAAGTGGTAAGACTTGTTGGCTTTCATAAGAGGCTGTGGAATGCTACATTTCCCTATTTAGCTGTGTTTTTAAAACCAGCCTTTTCTACCCACACCTCCAGCTGACCTTTCAAGTTATTTTTGGATGTTGATTTATGCTGCCTAACCATATTCTCCTGTATGAGCACCTATGATCTGCTGGGGCCTCCTTGCTGCTAAATGTGCAGTGAGCTGCAATGGGAAAACCAGGACATTTCTGCTGCTTACTGCTCTGGTTTTTAGTTATTTTTTGTTTTTTTTTTTTTTAATCCTGGTGGAAGTGATTTGGTATATTGCTAATGTCTGTTACCCTGTGAGCATCACCCTGCACAGCTCCTGTGCTTCCAACCACAGCCAGTCGCTGCACAGCCCCATCCACTCCCAGTGCCACCGTATCTGCCCCTGCAGGCACTACCCAGTTTTTGTTTTTTGCTGGCTTTTGAATCATTACTGAGCTGCCAACTTACAAATCACGGCCTACAGGATGCCTGTTTACCAGAAATACTTCACAATATATAGTTGATCCTGCCAATCTGGAATCTACCTTGGTATCAACACTTTGTGATCCTACGTCCTCTTTCCTACTTTTTTCATCAAAAACATCACATTCAAAGGGAGATGTTCTTTGTAACTTACATTGCTTAATTTTTAGATGAATCTCCTTGTTTCTAGCAATGAATTGCTACTGAATCCCTCCTGATTGTTTTAAAAGGGCAAGTGTTAACTTCTATTCATGCTACATAATGCTGGTGATACACACTGCTATTTCTCAGTGACTTTCTTGTTTTAGCTAACAGATTAAACAGATTAAAATCAATAAATTCCTTTGTGCAATAGTGTTTGAAAGATTCTGTGGGAGAATATGGACCGTGTGATTTTCTAGTGTTTGGCTTGGAGACATAACAGATTTAGCAAATTGAAAAATTATCTGTGAATTCTGTTAAGATCTTTTTTTAGTTTTATGTAGATCTCTGCCAGGGCGGTGGGTGGGGAAAAGCAGCGCTGCCTGTGTGCACATGTTGCACACTTGTGAGAGCAACACAACAAATCTGCTCCCAGGAATGCAAGGAGAAATCTGCCGCTAATTTGACGTGGGAACTGAATTTTGGTTACTGTTTTAAATACAACTCACTGAGAACCCAAGTCAAACATTGCATCTTCCACACTGCTGTGTCTGGGACTCGGTCATGGTGAGACACATCTACCAAACACAACAATCTCTGGATTCTGACCCAACATGCCACTTCACCCTGTACTGTAGTGGGACCCATGAGCTGTACACATACAAACTGCTAATGCATGTTACTAAAAAAAGGGCTCATTTCACATGATTGGAGGGCTCCTTTCCTCAGTAAATCTGTAAAAACAGTGCTCTAAGGATTCGCTGCTTGATCCTGGACTTCATATGCAATACTTAAACTGAAACACATAATGATGTATTCAAAACACAGCAGCGGCATAAATTTGACTGTTTCTTGCTACTTAATATAGACTACAGATCCCCTCCAAGTCAGCTGCTTATACTCCCCTCAAGCAAGTTGCCACCATTCAACTAGTTAAGGGCCTTTGTCCCCAAATGAGAATCTGCTTTCTGATCTAGTGGTTTGATTAAAATAGCACTGCCAAGCTGTTGGTGGGATGCATCAAAACGACTGACTAAATTCACACTTTAGGCACTTTACTCCTCCTATACTCATAGGAAATGTTAGTGATGGAATAATTTTATGGGTCACTGGAAAGAGTAGCTGCTTTTGCTGCTCTGACTGACTTATTATATCAAGCTGAAATCTTAGCCTCGCCTTGCCTGCCTATACCACACTAATAACCAGAAGATGATGCTGTGTATTTCAAAGAAGCAGTTGGCAACCCTGTGCTTCAGAAGAGGGAGATAATATTTTCCATCCCTCCAGATTATTAATTCTTTCCTTAATTCATTCTCACTGCTCCTTCTGCATTGCCAGGATAGTAACCCCAAAGGGACATGTAACCAGCCCCAGCATCTGCCCCAGAGTGCGACAGCAATTGGCAGTATTCTACTTTGAAGTGCGTGAAGTGTACTCCTTAGATACCCCCTTTCTTTGCCAAATGTATAAGGGAAAATGAATTCTGCTCTGAGCCCCTTTAAGAAGGAAAATAAAGCTGCTCGGCTAGAGCTACCTGTGTTTCTTGCCTTAGTCAAGTTTAATTTAGTACAGTTCTTCCAGTCTGTCTCGTGAGTGCTCCAATTTGCCACTATTTGCATTTCCTTGACATTTAATTGAAGTCTGTTAAACATTATCTGACACTTCATTTTTCAGTTACGGCAACATCTTTAACAGTTTTGTTGAAGAAGAAAGGCCTTTTGACAACTTGACAGCTGCATAAGGGATCAGAACAAAAAAAAGTCTTGGGTTTGACCATCAGAAAACAGACTAGTGAGCACTTTATAATCATGTATAAGTGACCTGGAGGTGTGTTCCTCTTGTCAGTTTGTAGATGTAGTGGTCAGCAGGTGATGCATTGTGCCATTACGCTCCTTGTGCTAGTTTTCCCCAGACCAATCCACTCCATACTGCCCTGGGCAGAATCACCCGTACGTCCCTCAGATGCACTTCTCACCTTTGGGCCAAAAGGCAGTATATGGAGCCAATTTGTAAAAATCTGGTGGTTTGGAATAACAGTTTCAGTTCCAGGAGATTTGGAACATAATTTTTTTTCCTGCTGGTGATCTGAGCAACACTTAGCAGACGAGCAGTACAAGCATCTGATCTTGTAAAAGATCCAAAAATTCTGTTAGAAACATTTATAAAAATACAGAATGTAGAAAGGAATTTGACTGTACAATGTGTACAGCTCTCAAGTTCATCCCAGAGTGGCTTTTTACCATGCTACCATTTGAAAATGAAAGGAATGCATCCGTATTTCTTCAGTCCAGGAAGATCCTGCTCCATCCCAACATGTATCAGAGCTCAGCTTAGGGGCCTCAGTTATTCATGGAAATGGGCAAGGAAAGACCCAAACTACCATCAGACAGGCTTTGCAGTTTAAAAGCCCCATGCTGAAAAGGAGAGGTGTGCTTTTTGATGCATTGCGGTTGCCATTTGCTCTAAGCCAGAGTCCGCTCTTGCAGCAGCCAACAGTTCACTTATCCGGCTCGCCTTGCTGCAAGAAGAAGTTCTCTATGGTCATGCTGAGGCTTCGATGTATTCACTTTTTGGTGCCGCTACCCTCAAGTACTCTGGGTTTTCTGCTGCGGGAACTTTCAAGAGACCGTTAGGCTTGGTTTCCTTTGGTAAGAAGTCCTGCTGGTAGTCAGGATTGTCCAGGTTTATTTGGTGGTTGCCCGCCTGGATCCAGTAGGGAGAGCACTCAAAGACTGTCTTGGCCAGTGGAGACTGGTTGGTGTTGAGATACTCGGGGTTGTCCACAGCTGTGCTGTGTGAATTCTGGTAGCTGGAGTCTGTGGGGACCTTTGAGTTTGCTGTGAGAGAGAAGCTGTTGTAGATTGGATTCTGGACTGCTGAGGCAGATGCTTTCTTGGGCACCAACTGGTTTACATATTCTAGAATAAAAAGAAAATAAAAATGAGAAGGAATGAAAAGGAAGATTTAAAATTAAGGCAGCCATTTGTGTCCCCTGACGTTTAGTTTCAACCCAGCTGCCGCTTGCTCTTCGCACACGGCACATCTCTGAACTTCCCAGAGTGGAAAAGAGCCACAGGCAGGAAATGCCACTCTGTGGCACCTAACATGCTGCCCTGAGGTTCACCGTCAAGAATTTTGTTTGCTAACCAGCAGAAAGATGGCTTGGACCATGAGACAGGGAGATAGCTACTGCTGATTTTAGTGGCATGTGGGTGGCTGTGTCCCAGATATTGTTCCGAAATGGCAGTTTGGGAGGTTAGCTGCCAGAAGCTGTTTCCCTGGAAAAAAATGTTTAGAGATGAGGAAAATGCCTAGAAAATACAGGACTGGCAGTAACAGTGACTCCACATTTCATGTCAGTGCTATTCCTCGCAGGGCCTTTTACCCTTTTTAGCTATGGCATATTCTTGGAACGGTTGGTTGGGATTTTTTAAGGACACAAAGCATCATCACTGCATTATCCAGCCCCATCTCCCTCAGTGCTCACTGGCTCTCTCTCTACACTGGACCTCCTACACTGTAAGTCCATGTGCAACCATGAACTGCCTTCTGTTGATCAACTTCTGAAAGCAATGA
Source organism: Struthidea cinerea (assembly GCA_013397865.1). Classification (NCBI taxonomy): domain Eukaryota; kingdom Metazoa; phylum Chordata; class Aves; order Passeriformes; family Corcoracidae; genus Struthidea; species Struthidea cinerea. The sequence continues at coordinate 848,597 of VZTI01001368.1, read as the reverse complement.
AACAGCCACAAAGCTTTTTATATTGCTGAAATGGTAAAAGGAATGAAACCAAATTTTTAGAGGATATTTTCTCAAGTAGAAAGCTTTAAAACACATAACCACACACGCGAACTCCCTGCCTAGACGGCACACATGGCTAACATAAGGAACTCGTCTCATGAGGGAACTGAAATGAGAAATGGTCAGAAGCAGACAGATAAAGGCTAGGAAAACTGTATGTGCACACTTTTCCACTCCTATTTACTGAGCAAAAAGGGTAGAAAGCATTTGAATTGCTTCCTTTCTACAGAAAAGGAAGGAAAATGATTATATTTGCGACCAAATGGCTTGTGAATGAGTGGCCATGGGATGGAAACACAGGAGAGGTACTCACCTGGGGCTGGTAGGAAGCTGTCATCTATGCTGTCCTCCAAGAAAGCGCCTGTTGGGTCTGAGCTATACCTCTGGACAAAGCTGTCTTCCCGCACAGGGTGCCCCTGCTAGGATGAAAGTAGAGAAAAACAATATTAAAGGGACTGATTTATAGAAGCTGCACCACATAGGAAGACTTACTCCTTTATTAAAGGTCATTCTACCTACCCCGTTCCTGTCAATGCAGGTTGTAGCAGAGTTGTTGCTGGTAGCACTCTTAAAAGACAGAGAAAGAAAATATAGACATTATGAGAAAGCAGCTCACTCTTAAAATTGCTTGTTATGTTTCCACAGTGGAAAAATTTCATACCAATGAACTCAAGAGAGGAGTGCGAGATGTTGAAGGGCTGTTGAAAAAGCCCTGGTGTGGCACGAGGTACTCGTCTGCATCCACTATATCTTCCATGTCCTCCTCCTCCATCAGGGTGCGATAAAACTTGGAGTCCGTAGGGCTGGGCAGGTGCATCCTATCATCTCCCTGTTAAAAAAGTCAGCATTAGACAGGACTTGCAGACTCCTTTCAAGCCTCATTCTCCCCTTCTCTCTGAGACAAAGTAATTTAACAAGAGGCACAAGATGCAAAATCTTGATTCACAGATTCACAGAATATTCTGAGTTGGAAGGGACACACAAGGACCATCAAGTCCAATGCTCAAGTAAATGGCCCATACAGAGATCTGTGTGTTTAATCAAATTTACCTAGAGTTTAGGGGAACTCAGGCCTGCAATCTCAGTCCATGCTGCTGTAAAATAACTCCATTTTGAAGAGGAACAAACTCTGTTCTCCTCTCATCACTACAGTATGGACTGTTCCTGGTCCCTGTTCCTGGGACCAGTGCTAAGAAAATAGTGACCAGTCTTGACATTTCGTTTGTGGTTCTAGCTGAATGTGCTAAAACCTGGAAAGCAACAATAAATCTGGCCTTCAGTTATCCATATTGTATGTTTTCATATGCATTACTAGTTACTTTGGGCCTCAGACGAAATGCCCATTAGACATCTTCCCACCACTGCGGTTAGTACCTGTATAACGAGATAGCGCGGAGGGTCACGGGCCATTTTTGAGAACTCAGCTATCAGCTCACGAAACTTGGGACGGCTGTCTGCATCGATCATCCAGCCTGCAGGAAAAGCAATGCACAAACAAATTTTGGTGATCAAACATAGAGTCTAAAATAAAATATAACAGCAAAAAGAGCAGTGCCATGCGTGGAACAAAGAAAGGAGCTACCCCTAAGGGACCACCATAAACAGTTCATTCACCAGCCATGGGTGTGAATTTCAGCATTTAAAATGCAGATCTTGGCAGTTTTGGGAAGTAGGAAATAAAACCCCATGCTGGAAAACCTTCAGGCTGAGTCTGTCTCCTCTCCTATCTCCATGGGGGCAGGCAGGTCCCACTTGAGGGATAATCCAAATTAGTTTGCTTTGAAAAAAGCTCTTGAAGGAGTGGAAGCAAACGGACACCAGTGGGCGCCTGCAGAGGTATCATGATTTGACCATTGGACAGTCCCCAGACTGCTTAATGAAGTCCTGGGAAGCCTACAGCAGAAGCCTCCCTCTGTACCAGATGTCTTCTAAAATTCAAAACATCCTCACTGGAGACATTTTGAAAGATTACTGCAACCAAGCTGTATTTAATTAGCAAACAGATTTTAACAAAAGTAAGTCCTCAGAGCTCAGTGTGGATCAATGCTAGAAGAGATTTCAAATATAGATACTGGAGGTTTTACATGTGATATCAGTTAAGAAACTCACATTTTCTGTAACCAACTAACAGATGAGCTGATCTAGAGACTCTTGTGTTTAAAATTAAAAATAATAAAGGCCAAGCTTAGCGTGTCTAGAGGAACTCAGAAGAAACAGACTATCTGTAATAATGGAGAAATGCAGGGGTAATATGTCATCTGAAATCTGCATTAGACAAACGCATCCACATTAGACAAAATCTCAGAATTTCCAGTGACTGTTTACCATGCTGGAAATATGATTCCCTGCTAATTCAAAAAGAAATGCTTCTTGCTTTTAGACACAATGGAGCATTTGGGAGTTCACTATTCTTGCAGGAGTAGCATCTGCTGTTTCTGACTTTACCTCTGAGTTGCCTATATTTAAATGCTGTTTTTTTAATTAAAAAATTAGTAATTATTGTGCAATAACTTTGAACATTTCAGCTTATACTTTCTGATTATAAAAGAGGTGACTGGGAATCCTGAATTCCTTTAGACAAAATGGCACAGCTTTAATAGGGTCTGCACTGTAGCCTGCAAACGTGAGGTGACCAGAGCAACAAAAGATGTGCAACGGAGTCCTGTGCCAGAAGGAAGGCCCAGCCCCAGCTCCTCACACTCCTGCACTTAAATTTAGTGTAATGGCATGAAAGGGATGGGGATACTCCATTGGCTGTGTTCTAAAATCAACAGGTACCTGATTAGGTGACTGGCAAAATGCCTCCTTTCTACATCGGGACTGACCCTACGGAAAGACAGGGGCTGAGGTGTCAGTAGGGTTCAGAATCTCTGAGGAGGAGTTTCTAGGACATTGCTTTGAGGTTTGGGCACCTCCCAGGCTAGGTGCACACTTCTGGGTGCAGTTCCTGCTTGCCCTGCTGAGCATAGGATCAGGCTTACCTTGTGTGGTGCTTGTTCCACCACAGCAATATGTGGGTGCTCTAGGATTCCCCAAAACTGCTGCACTATGAAGTGTTCATGGTAGTGTGGCTCCTGTTTCAGGAACAGGTACATGTTGCTCCAGTGAGAAGGTCTTAAATGCCACCTAGTGGGCTGCTTATCACATCCTCACAGCAGCGAGCAGGGATGTGGCAGTCATGGCCTAGAGACATCCGTGAAGCCAGGTAGTAATCTGACATTTAGTAGCCGATATAGATGGAAAGGATGTTTGAGGTTCAGAAGCCCTTTGGCATGCCCTAAAATGTCCAGAAAGTGCTTCAGAAACCCTCTGCTCTGGAGCTACTTTACTGCAACAGCTGCATGCCAAAAAGGGACCAGACAAAAATGACAAAGAAATTGGAAAAGCAACTGTGAATCCTTATGTGTATCTGACATCAACATGGTGCCTGCACTCCCGACACTCCTTTAGTAATAATCCACTTATGTGATTGTAGTGGGAGGCATATTACTGAACTAAGGGGGAGCTTGGAGGAGAAGATAGTGTTCATTTTATTTTCTAGACACACAAAACCAGAATATCAGGCTAAGTGGTTGGTTTCATGCTAATTTATACTGCCTGACCATGTCAGTTTAAAATAATTGACAATATCAATCAGTGGTGTGAGTGCTGAAAAAAGCATTAGTTGGTTGAATGAGTGACTCATGAGACCACATCCCATGCTCCTAGGCAAAGCTCAAGGTGTCAGAACACACCCTGGTGTCATCACTCTTTTCACACAACCCTGTCCCATTACCAGGAACACAGCAAAAAATGCAACCAAGTTACTTATTCAACTTAGATGAGCAGCCACAACCCCAGGTGTAAACTCACATTTGACCATGATCATGTACACGTCGATGGTACAGATGGGGGGCTGTGGCAAACGCTCGCCCTTCTCCAGGACAGAGGAGATCTCACTGGCAGGGATCCCTTCATATGGCTTGGACCCAAATGTCATCAGCTCCCAAACTGTCACACCTGCAGGGTGGGAAGAGAAGATCATGAGAGACTGCCAGGAGCTGGACTGCTCGGCCTTGGCGCGGAGAGGTGGTGAGCGGAGAGGGGTCCCCTGGAAGCACTGTTTTGCCAGAATCCCAACAAGAGAAAGGATTTTCTGGCATGATTTTATAGAAAGATTAATGTAACAGTTTGAAATCATCCTCCTTCCCTTCAAGGTTTTGCTTTTTTCCTTTTTTTTTTTTTTTAAATCTCAGCTAATATATTAGCGTTGAACATTCCACAAACTTCCCAGCCCCACAGAAAGGAAATGCAGGTCTCCCACCTCCAACACAGCAAGTGGTTTTAAAAATGGAAGTTGTCTTTTTGTTTGAAAACAATCTCTCTGGAGATGAGCAAAAGCAGTTTTTGAAAGATGTGTAAACCAGCTGCCTAAGCGTCATTTGCTGACATACCATGGACTCTTGTGATGTAGCTGTTGTGATTGTCTAGTATCTTAGGATACAAAACAAGATTTTGGATGCCAAGATACATAAATGGATTAAGAAGACTAGAGGCTGTACTGTTTTGAAAAGGATACAGGATCTGACCATCTGCATTAAATATTTTCCAGTAATATAAGAGCCCATGGGGGGGAAATTTTGCAATAGGTTGCTTTGAAAAGTTTCCTTTCTGCTCCTTTCTTTCAAGCTGGCTTTATGAACTATACCAAATACAAAATAAATTCTCTAAGGAGGTTATCACTTTGCTTCCCTTTTAGCACCGTCCTTTCAATAGCAGGACAGCATAAGCATTATAGGCCTCAGCAGAATTACACTGATTGACAGCGAATGATAGTGTGGCTGATGATTTTAAGTCCTCTTTCTAGTTATGTGGCTCTGTTGCCAGCTCCATTATATTTCACATGAAGCTGATGAAGAAAAACATCAACAGAACTTCAGCAAATGGACCAGAGTCTCCTACCTGTAGCCTCTTTCAGGGGAGGGGTCATTACCCAAAGTATAATCTGTGAAACATCTTACACCTCACTCACATGCAGTTTCGTGGGGGTTTTACTTTGTTGAATAGGTGATTTGGGCCCAGTGTTTATATATTTGATCTCTTGTTCTTCTCACAATAGAGAGTAAAAAGGCCAGTGTAGAGTCACCAGCAAATCCTGAAATTTTCCAACCCATCTACAATAATTGTAACTGCTTTTAAACTCACCATAACTCCAGACATCACTTTGATGAGTGTAAATCCGGTGTAAAATTGACTCCAACGCCATCCATTTAATTGGAACCTAAGAAAATTCACAAAGAATCCTTAAGAGGCTGACCCAAAATTTATCAGGGATATTTACCACCAGGTGGTGTGTAAACCAATAGTTTGGTTTCAGAAGGAAAAAACTAAAAACAGCCAACACAACTACCTGAATGATAGAACAGGCAACGTTTAGTCCCCCTTTATTATTTTCATATATTATGAAGAATCTGGAAACATGTGGAATACTACATATACCAGAAATAACTCTCACAAAACAGTTTTACAGTATTTTTAAGAGTCAAGTAACTACTTTTTAGCCTTCTATCAGAACAGGACACAAATCCAATCTTAGGTTACATGACAAAGACTGATCTACACTCATATGGTTTCTATTTATGGCCTCTGCAATATTTGCAAGCAGCTTCTCTTTGATTTCTCAGCAGGACACATTCCCTCCATCAGCACACAGTACAACATGAAGGCGTGTTGAACCAAGTCTGACAGGTCTTTCTTCTGCTATAAATATACAACATTCCCTTTCTCTTTATAAACTGCACAGTGTTATTGGTGTTAGCTACACTGATGAATTTTCCCAGACATTCTGGGTGGGAATTTCAAAAGCATTTGCTGCTCTGCTACCTCTGCTCCCACTGCAGTCCCACTGGCCTGATGCTGCTTTGGCTGATTTCAGAGGACTTCCACAGGCTTCAAAGGCAGCACGCTGAGATGGCAGCTGAGAGCCTTGAAAAACACACTCCCTTTTCTCCCCCTTTGTGTGAGGCTTGTGCGCAAGCACAAACACTGGCAAACGCGCAGCAGTTCATTCTGCAGTGTGCTTTACCTTGCCTCCCTCAGCATGGTATTCCTTCTCGTCTGCACCGAGCAGCTTTGCCAGCCCAAAGTCCGTGATCTTCACGTGTTGAGGAGTCTTAACAAGGACGTTCCTGGCAGCAAGGTCACGGTGCACCAGGCGCCGTTCCTCCAGATAGTTCATTCCCTGCAATATAACACACTGTGGGTAAGGCCTCATGCACTCGGAGCTCGGAGACACAAGTAAGTCACCAAACCTCAGCTGCTTTGTGGTAACTACACGCACCACCATAAACACGTGGTAAGCTATCCCACCTGCAATCTCCATTTACATTATGTTTATTGCAGGGTGAGGATGAGTGCTTGCACTGCTACTCTTACCCTCCAGGAACCTTCTTGTGGGCCCAGGAACTGGTGGAGTGATGAAGGAAAAAGAGGCAGTAGTGGGTATAGTAGATATTAGCAGGAGATGTGGTTCCTTTGGGATTTACTTCAAGAAATACAAAATCAGGATGGAACTTACAAATAAGGGAACAAAGTCATCTTTCAGCTCTACTTGTGCAAACCCAGTGACTTCAGGAGAGCATAGTACAGAGTTTAACTTTCCCCTGCCATTATGTACACAGGCCAACCCTACAGAGACAATCACTCAAAGTCGCTCATACTATGTTTTATTACAGGCAGTGTACTCTGCCTTCTCCTTGCTAACAATGAGGCAGTCCTCATTTCACTGCAAAGGTGAAAATGGGAGAAAAATAAAAAATTCATTTTAAGTCTGAACTCAGAGTTGCATCCATTTTCCAGTCCTCTTTGAAAAAGGCAAGTTCTTCCAGTTTCACTGCCTCCCATGATTAGGCCGGATCCGCCATAGCATACGTGCTTTTTTCGTACGACTGCCTCTTGGGGAAGAATATAACTAATTGTTCTGGTTTGACTTCTAAAGCATAAATTTAACAGCTGTGTTTCTGACCACAGGGATTACTCCCCTTTCCCTCAGTCTCTTGGTGTATAGAATTAAAAAGTTCACGATTTCCAAGTTTCCTGCAATATCTTTTCCAAAACCCACAATTATTCCCAGTCCATACGTTTCTGCTGGCGGTAGCTTATGCACTTGTATTTTTATGAAGAGAATTAATAAAAAATTACTTTTAACCTACAAAGTTAACACCAAAACGATCATGTTGATGTGATGGCAGAGGACTGGAGGGAACAATTGCCTTCCATCCTCCACCCGCTTCCTAAGCCCACTTTTAACCTGGACCACCATCGAATCCTCCCCCCAAGTCCCTCAGCAGAACTTCACCCATGCACTGCTAATGTTGCCAAAACAAACCACCCAAACAAACTGGCGCAGTGCCACTATGAGCATGCACTGAATCACACAAATAGATCTTTAGCAAGCAGAGCTCTTGAAACAAAAACTCTTGAGCTGCTGAAAGAAAACAGACTATCTTAACAAAAATAATAATTCCGTAATCTAGCCCTAGTGGGACAAAAATTTTCCTGCTAAACGTGACTTGCTGCAGAGGCTAATAAGACTCAGAGCTGCTGAAAGGCAGAATATCAGTGTCACACTAAGCTGTTTTAGGCGCTGATGGCTGAAAACTCATGCACGTGCATAACCATACACTGAAGATGCTGAACTGCCCGTTTAGAAAGTTCAGCAGATCTTTAATTGTGTGCAGGCCTGGGGTTTAAGCCATTTTTCATCACTAAGCGTGAGACCGATGTGTTCAAAGAGTTCCTTCACAGTGTTTCAGGACATGGAGCGTTTATGCTCTGTCATAACATCTTGCCTGAAAGAGAGGACTCCATACCTCAGGGAAAGATAATGTTTGTAAAAGATGCAAAGAAAACTTATTTCAAAGCTGTGAAAACAGAAACAAAAATAAGCTTCCCAGGGAACCTGCCTCCTGCTGGTTAGTTACCAGACATGTATTTGTCTCAATTTTTTCTTCCACTCATAAGTAAATTTTTAAAGAGTCAAGAGAATTTTCAAAAATCTGGCATAACTTTATCAGAGTAGTAACACCAGACACATTGGTGGGAAAAAGTCGTACAGAGGATTTATGAGTGCTTTGAGGAAAACTTCACTGTGGAGCAGCACAAAGGAGTATGTTGAAGGTCAGGCATTGCTGGCAAGGGTAGAAGTTGCTATGGGCAAATGTTGAACCGCCATGAAAAAAATCAAACGGAAGCAAACAATTGTGAATAGCAACCTTTCGGGCAAGCAATGCCCCAAGGATCCATTTGGGGACCAATTCTGCCACCTTAAAAATTAACAAGGAGAAGAATGAGGAGGAGGGAAATATGGCCTCCAGCTCATCCTCCAAAGGGACTGAAACCAGGACAGAGCAGTAATTGATTTTAAACAAGAAAGCAAAAGAGTCACAAAAAGTCACAAAAAAACCGCAACTTGCATCCCAGGTGGACACATAAATTAAAATTCACTTGTTGTGGAGCGCATTGTAAAAAAAGTACACACACTGAGATGAAAAATGTGCTCTGTAGACATTTGGTGGATACATTTCTGAGGTCCTCAGCATGTTTCCTGAAAGCAAACCACAGCTGTGATGTATACAAGGCCTCAAGGGACCGATAAGATTTTAAGTGTGTGGTTATCCTGCAGACCGGCATTCCTGAAATAAGCAGCATTAAAGCAACCATGCTGTGTAGACACTGCCATCTCATATGACGAATCTCCAACAAATTGCAGTTATTTTTTTTGCTGGTCTTGCTTCGTTCTTCCACGCTTGCAAATGGCTAACCACCATCCAAACACAGCATATTGCTGCTGAGGACTAGAGGCTCTATTGCAGTTCCTTTGCTGCTCCTTGGCAAACAGTACCAGGTGTGATAATGAGTCTTTTATGGCCATTGCAGTTAGCTTACAGACCCAGCTCAGCACCTATAAATTACAGAACAGCTCTGGGGTGCTGAATGCCTTCTGGTCAAAGCCAGCCTGCACAAGGATGGAGCTGGTATCCAACAGTCAGCAGTTTCAATCCCTGGCCTCAGAGATTTCAGCATGAAACTCTCCGAGGCACACAAGAAGGTGTGTTCAACAACATCACTGTCCTGTGACACAGCCCGAAGAAATCCACTGATGGAAGCAGCATTTTGCTGTGGAAATTGACAAATTCTATTGCCTTCCCTGCTGCCTGTGCTGCATCACATTATCATTTCAATACTGGATGTTTGGTTTGGACATAAATGTCCAGGTGATAATATTATGCTGCCTAGAAGCATTTTGAAGAATAGTTAAGGTTTGCTCATCAGCGTGAAAACAGTAAATTGTTCCAGAAAAAGTAACTGCTTATTGCCATGTATAAGATACCTATGATCCAGGTGGTGAAACAGAAAGATCTGCAGAGACAGGTAATTAAATAAACACATTACATGCTGTCAGATATCTGAGTTTTAGCTGATCTGGAGTTCTGGTCTGCTTACCTTTGCAATCTGCACACACCAGTTGAGGAGGTACTGGGAGCCGATGTTGTCCTTGTGCTCTCGGATGTAATCCAGGAGGCAGCCGTAAGGCATCAGCTGTGTGATGAGCTGAACAGTTGAAGTGAGGCAGATTCCCAACAAGCGACACACATGAGGATTGTCAACACTAGCCATCACATAAGCTTCCTGAGAAGAAAGGCAAAAAAAGCAATGTGAAACGCTCCCTTTGGCATGACATGAATATTTGGAGGCAGTTTAAAATAAGTTGGTCATCCAAGAGGTTGCTAAAATACTATATGCAAACTCTGTACCTCATATCACGTACAAAATATACTTATTTCCCACTCTGTGGATCAGATATTTTCCATTCAGTGGAATGTCCAGATTTTGAACACCAAATCATCACTGAGATGCCACAGAAGAGCCAGTCTCTCACTACTGGTACACCAAGCAACCATTGGACATAAAATCCTGGTGGATTAAAACTTAGAGACCAAGGAGGAATTAATAAATTGAACATCAACTGGAAGGTGATGGGATTTCATCATTTTGAGCAACTAATTGCAAGGGCAACACAATTTTGTGAACATGTGCCATATGGCTTTTTTCCCCACAGACCTATTCATGAAACTGACTGGAAATCAGTATTTTTGAGACTTCTGCTCCCCTGTCAAGGTTGGTACTAACCCAGAAAGTGAAAGTTGTCTTCTAGGTGACTGACAGTCTCATTTTGTAAGAGACCATGTTCTTCTTGACCATGTTGTTCTTCAGTCCATGTCAAACCAAACAGATTAATAATCAGTTCACCACTTTAGAACCTTGAATGCTTGTCTTTAAGTAACAACAGTGAAAATATTGTCCTCAATTGGAAAAGCTGTTTTAGACTCATACAGCAATGTAAATGATACCAGGAAGGTACTTGGAATGTGGGAGCCCAAGCATAACAGACCCTTTGGTCAACTGGAATTTTGGGGTTTAGTCTCATAGATAGGTGAAAAACTCTTTTTTCAAATGTGGGTACACCCTGTGTAGCTTTATGTACCTAGCTAAGATACCCAAGGAACCTCCTCTTCTTCAGTTCTTCTGTGGGAAGGGAAAGACCCCTCCAGAGGCTGCTTCAAATACATCCTTTAACATGGCCATGGGGTAAAATTCCCTGACCTCATGGTTTTTGTGTGCAAAAACTACTTATGGATCGAAATTTGAGATCTTTCTTTATACTCGAATCCACTGCCAAGTGCCAGCTCAAAGAATGGATTCCAACTGGAGAAAAAAAATTAGAGCTGCAGTTGTTTGGTTTCTTTAACTAACTTTGTGTCTGATTTACAGTATGTCACTTCTAGATGTTTTAAAAGTAATTTGATTGAAAAGCAACACAAGGGGAAATGAATGGGAATTTTTCCATTCAGTGAGCAGATCAGCATCTTGATTCAGCATCAGGAGAAACACCTACTAATCACCCCTTGAAAATTCAGGTTAGCAGTCCCCCAAAGCCTAAAATCATAGTAAAGACACAAATGGTGCAAAGGAAAGAGCAAATCTGCTCTTTCTAAGAGCTTAAGAAAATAAATACCATAGCACTTTACTCATCATCTAGCAAGCGTTCCACAGAAGTCACATAGCTCCATAGCTGGTGAGAACTATTATTAAACAAAGTTATTAAGGCAATGACGTTCAAGAAATAAGCAACCCCAATTCTTAAGCAATACTTTCTGGCCTCTGTGTTGTTGCTTAATGTGCCAGCCTAAGCAGAACATGATGTAATGCAGCCTCTTTTGAGGTACTAGTTCTGCATTTGGTATCCTTGTTTTGGAGCCCTTGGGATGAAAATGGCCTCCAGGCAGACAGGTTAAATAGGATCTCCACCAGAACTGGTAAGAGCTCGTCAACCTACTGCATGATGTGGGCTCACCATTGAAACATCCCTCTGCCATGGATAGCACTGATTGTGTGGGCTAGCTCAAGGAAAGATAAAGCAGGAACACAATCTGCTATTCAGTTTGCATATATTCGTGGCATCATTTTTTAGAGAGTCTCACAAATTTGTTATCCAATACTCAGACATAAGCAGAGACCAAAACAACTTCATTTCCCTATGCTTCCAAACTGAACCGTTGTAATGATGAAGGATGCCTTGCTTCTTGTTGGGATTCAGACCCATATTGTATTCATTTTGGCGGGGCAGGGTGGGGGGAAGACTGCAGAGTTGGAGCTGTTCTCGCTGCCCATCTGCCACGCAGCCTGCGTGGGGCTGACCTGGGGGCTGAGCACTGGGATGCTGCAGGAGCAGAGTGGGTGTTTGGGCCACACAGCTTTCGGAGAGTGTCCAAGTGTTAACACTGCCTCTTGCATTTGATACTGCAAAGGAAAATAGGCCACTGCCTCCTCCTCACAGAGAGCAGAACAGAGCTATTGTGTGGTTGTGGGTCCCTCTAAGTAGCCCAAGACATTAAAGCGGGCCTTTGTTTCAACTGTTTATCTTGGAAATCTCTTCGGGTTAGCACTGACCTGCTCCAAGTATGCTTGGTATTTAACAACAACCTTCTGAATTAACCCTACCCTAATAAAGTCAGCCAGAGCTTGCCTGGATTATAAGAGCTAAAGCTGCTGTGCTTGTTCTATACCTAGTGTGGTTCTGTAAGACAAATCATCTTTAATTAGACATTATTATCTTTGAGGTACCAGTGACCTTGAAAAATTGGTTGTGTAACAAAAATCTGTTTTGAGAAGAGCTTTTAGAGTCATCCCTCTGACTTCTTTCACTAGTTTTGTATTTTTTAAAATTTAGTTCTGAAATAAAGAGTTCCACCAACCAAATTGTCTAAAAATGAATAGGATTGAAAAAGCAAGAGCTTTTTGTTAAGCATCCTAATTCAAAGGAAAAGATAATGTGGGGATTGGCTACAGAAATTTCTTTTAGAAGAGAAAGTATTTTGATACCACTAAAAAGCACAGTCCTTGCATCTACTGCCCTGTCCAGTGATCTTGCTCTGCTGAAGCAAGGACAAAGTACTGTAGGCTTGTTCACTAAATCTTCCTACAGGATACATGCCTTCAGGAATTTAATGCAGCTAAGTCCAAAGCATCCTTTGTGAAAAATGTGTTATGCTCCTTATCGCTGTGAAGAACAAAATGTGGGGCAGAGCTCAGGGCAGGCAGCTGAGCAGCATCTCAGCCAGCTCCTCAATGCAGGGAATGCCAATGAAGGGAGGGATCACAGGAAGGTGAGGGGCAGGAATGAGGGCCACATAGGTAGGGACCTGGGGAAGGGCTGAGACTTGTCTGGAGCCTAACTAAACTAAAACCAGAATAGATATTGCTTCCTGTATGGATTTGGAGATGGACCACCTATTCTTTTGCACTGCTGCAATACACCTATCAAATCGTACGGTGCATAACACACAATCTGCTGAAGCAGAGTAACGTATTGGAATAACACTGTTTATTCAGGGTGACTTGAAAAATCCAGCTTTATTATTGTCAGTAGCACAAGTGGTGGTTTGTCCACAGACATTTCTGCTGAGACTTCTCACTACAAGGACAGGCTTTTTGTAAAGATCTTCAGCAGCTTCAACCATTGGAGATGAACCTTCCTACATGAGGTGTCATTTACTGGCCAAAACTGGATTTTAAAAAAAATTTCCTTCTAAATTCAGTCCCTACCAAAATAAAAAAAAATTCCACAGTTTTCCCCATGGCTGAAGGATTTGTGTGCTTGATTAACAACACAATCTGTTCCAGACAAACAGGTCCATTTGGGACATACCAGGGACAGGACAGAGAGACAGACAGACACACCTTTCTTGTTGCCTAGGACTGAACCACAGTCCTAAGGGAAATCTGAAATTACACTGTACTTCTGAGTGCTCCTCTCCTCACTCAGCATTATCCTTTCCCTGTATAGAAATTTACATATCCTTGGTGCTTCATTTTCCATGGCTTTGGATCTAGTTAAGATTTTCATCAATTTCAGGTTCAGGGAACTTTGTATTTAGGACTCTTGCTCACTCTTTGTAAACTCAAACATTTATGAACTCCTAAATCAGTATCCCATAGCTTTTTCTCCTGTTTTCTGAAGGGATGAGCTATATCCAAACAATAAAATAAAAATCCCAAGCTTCTTTCAGAAGGTGAGATAATTTCTTGCATTTTATGGCAGAGAAATCAGACAGCTGGGGTTTTTAAATTTTAGTTTGGATTTACAGTTAATTTAATCCTATTTAACCAAGCAACTAGCTTATGACAATCTGCAGGACTCATAAGCCATTAGGTCTGTTGTTATTTGGATTAGCTGTACCACCATAATGACAATGAATGCTACAGCTTAAGGCCTGAAATACCAGAATAAAGAAAAAATAATTAGTTGTAAATGTATGGTCCTGACCACTCCTTAGGTGCTACTCCACGAGTATAAAATCTGTATTTGGATTGGGTTCATGCGAGACACAAAAGCACTTCACAGACTGGGCTGCAAAGTGCAGTACTTCTAGATAGAGAATTGAGTTTAGGATGCAAAATATTTCTTCCCACACAAAATCCTCAAACCCCTCTAGTTATTTGAGATGAAAATCCACAGACCACTGACAACGTGAGAAAACAAACATGAAAACTCACATCAAGTATTTCCTTGTTGGCTTTTGGTGATGTAGCCTCTCTCAACTCTTTAATAGCAACAGGAATTTTAACCTTCTCTCCTTCTGGGATCCAAAGTCCCTACCAAAAAGAAGTATAAAGAGTTATTCAGTCTCATACCTAACAGGTGAATCCGCACAGTTACATACATATTTTACATCTGAGTAGACTTAAATATTCTGAGCAATGGAAAGACATGGCAGACAACAAAAATATGCAAAAAATGTGTCTTGTGGGTATTACCAAATTCCTGTTAATGGGCTGGTACTTCTCTTTCAGACACCTCTACCATACTTTTTTGAAAAAACATGTTCATTACTGTCCCTGTGTAAATAGCCCAAGAGATGCATAAAGAGCAACTTTTGTGGATGGAAATCTAACTAATTAGAGCATCATAGCAACTGCATGTGCAAAACCTTGCCACTTCCAATTTATAAATCATGGGATGAAAATAATTAGCATTTTCTCATTAAAACAAGATGGCATCTATACTGTAAAAATAATCCAGTCCTAAACTTATGCAGTGGCAGGGAAGTCTATGTCCAACTGGTGCAGTGCTCTACATCTATAGTGTCAGGAGGCCATTTAGGTGGCAGGTCAGCAGTGTGGCACTGTGAGGACACGCTGCTGAAATCCCCAGCAGTGTAGGTGCACATCTTTTTGTGCCCCTGAAGTTCCTAATCATAGCTGGAAGCCTGATTCAGAATACAGAGCTTTATAAAGAGATATAGAAACCTACAGTTACTGGCAAAGCCTGAAACATATCCTGAATAAAAGGAGGAACACAGAAAAGTGGAACTTGATGAAGAAGAAGCACAGAGGATAAACAAACACCACAAGAAAAAGAACCTCGCGAACCTACACAACTAAAGGTGAGCAGACACTTTCACACATCTGAATAAGTTCTAATGAAAGAATGATTGAAAATTCCAGTGAAAGAATGATTGAAAAAGAAGAGCCCAGATGACACAGAAAAATGGCTTTGCACTGAGCTAACCAAAGTGCATTTCTTTTTCTCCTTAATATTCACAATGGGGTGTATTTGACTGTGGTAGTTTTTAAGCCAATGTCTTTGTTGTCCAGGTTCAGCAGTATGACTTTGGCAATGTTTTATGTAAACCTTCTCTTTTTACCCAATTCCTAACAAAACTAGTGATGATTGAGTAATCTCTCCACCCTTCAATAGATAGATACATGCTATAAAATCTAGTTAAAAAAAAAATCTACACAATGATTGAAGCTCCTAGTTCTTGCTTTGTTTGGGTGGCTTCTGCAGGAGGGAGCAAGATGAAAAGGGGAATAGAAACATGGTGATCTTACCTTATAAACAGTGCCAAAAGCTCCAGAGCCTAAAACTTTGACCTTTTTAAATTCTGTTTCCTTTAAAATTCTCAGATGAGCCTGGTTTGGTGCCTCCCCGCTGGGTGTCAGTGGTTCAACAAGCTGGTGCAGAGAGAAGATGATGTTAGAAGGTTACACAGTCTGGAAGGTTGAACACTTTGTGGAAGCAAATAAATACTTCCTTTAAAATAACGAACATTTGATTCCATGTGAAGTTTTCGGGAGGATGGCTCTGCTCTGACTTGCAGGAATAAATACCTGCTCCAAAAATCAAGCACGGAGGGGCAACTGCCATTTTGAAGGAGAATGAAGAAACGGGGGCTTTGACTTCAAAGCCTTGAAACACATGGCATGAAAAATAATGTAATTACCACAGATGCTAAAGGAGATTATTTTTGTTTTGAACTTGTGAATATATTATGAAAATGTTTAAAATAATGGCCAAGAATCATCTGCAACCTTTCATGTCTGCTCTTGTTTAACTGGATACAATTCCCATGGTAGCAGTGGTTCCCCCAGACTATGCAGTGTACAAGAAGCAATTGAAACTCTGATAGTGATTCTTTCCTCAAAAAAAAAAAGATGTTGAATTGGCTATTGATTTTTTCAAAATTTTATCTAAGCCTTATTGCAAACAACGGTTATGCCCTCCGAAGACATTTAACACTTTATGATGCATAAGTCAGCTTTTTCCTTAGTATTTTTCCTTTTGCTTTTCCTTTGAATAAAACCATATTTAGCTAGATTCAATCTGATTTTAGAGGGTCAGCAGCCTCTCTGTTGTGATGAAATATCCTCATTTTGAGGAGTCCAGAGAGTACGATACGAGCTGAGCACAAATTGAACTCTACTATCACAGCTGCAGAATACAGCAGTATGTAAAATATTGTTTTGTAGTGCAATGAAACTTGCCAGCTTGGCTTTTTTTCTCTTTTTTTAAAGGATATTAGCAGCTGACTCTGCAAAGCTGGCAAGTACAGAAAGAAGCTGCAACTGGGATTTTAGCAGAATGCTAAAAACAATTATCTTATTTACTAGAACTGGACTAGAAAGAGAAGGGGGCTAACCACAAAAGAGCAGCTTCCATCCAGGATTAGGAGTTTTGCTATAAATGAGGTATCCAGAGGGTGATGCTGTACTGCACACAAAGCCATGCAAAAAACAAAAAGCAGTGCAGAAACCTTGTTCATGCCCAACAGGGTGAACCATTCACTGTGATGGCTTTGTGGGCTTTTTGTGCTAAAAACAAACCAAAGACAAGAGTTAAACACTTCCTTAATTCCTTTCCCTCCTCTCCTTTCTTTCCACAGGATCAGGCACACACCTGATTAAGGGGTTAAAATTTTCAAGAGCACCCCAAGCTGCCACAGGAGCCTCAAGGCTTGTCTGGAGGGACACACAATTTGAGGCTGAAGGTCTACACTACTAGCCAAGGTAGCATGGATCAGCAAACACATTGCACTTCACCCTGAAGGTGTAGTTTTTTCTAGAAAATCTCAATGACTTTCCTTTGGATTGAGACATCCAAATCCCTTAAATCTTTTGAAAAATATATGCAGAGGGATCAGATTAAGTGAGAAGATAATAGGTACACACCACCCCTTTCCTGACTAGCATGGCAGCCGCCACATTTCCCATTCCAAGGGACTGCTGAATTACAAGGCAGATGCAGGGTGCTTTAAGCCTCTGGTACGAGGAGGAGGGCACCCACTGCCCCAGATCAAGCAGGGGCGCTGGCAGCGCTCACCTCCCGCTCCTGCAGCAGCCGGCGCAGGGTCCGCTTTCTGACGATGTGGCGTCTCCGCAGGTACAGGCCGATGCCCAGGCCCACCACCACCAGGCACAGGAGACCTCCGACAACACCGGCTGCGATTGAGGGGATCTTGGAGCTGCAACACAGGAGAGGATGCAGAAAGAGAAAAAAATTCTTAGGTGTAAGATTTTAGAGAAGTCCTACAGAGGTTGCAGGAAGCCTTAGGTTTTGATCAGACACCCACATAAGCCTATTTGACATCACAGATTTCTTGGGCATCTGTATTTTTAAGTGCCTCATCCAGTTATCTGTTCAAAGTGGTGCTTAATTTCCATCTGGGCTTAAACCACGAGTCTTCATTCTTCCCTCAAACTCACAACTGGAACTGATCCTCATAGCTTTAAGCAAGGGGATTTCTCCTCCTTCCAACCAACCCACCAAGCACATGAGCATCAAATCTGTGATGCCTTTGTGTGCCAGCTGTGGGCAGCCCACATGTGATCAGAGACACGAAGCATGTGGAGAGAAGGCCTGTCAGGAACGCATACAAAATCCTGATACCAGCAATGCAGCTGACACCCCCTCATTATTTGGGGGGCAGGCTGCAAGGGTCACAGTGAACGTCAGATCATCTGTCTTCCTTACAAGTACAAATGTCTGAAGCCAGGTATTGTGTGTACCATCCCCACTGTACATACAGATTGCTGCCTCTTTATTAGAGCCTGGGTAATTGCAAATTTAAGTTGAAAAGAAAAACCTGTTTTCCAAGGTTGTTTTTTGCTCCGTACTTAAGAGATTCTTCCCAGCATTTTTCTAAGTTGCCCCAGGGATTTCTATTAAATGCAGCCACTTTTTAACAGTACTTCTAGGCTGAATTTGTCTTGCCATAGCATGACTTTGTGGCCAGAAATGAAATCCCTCTCTCTCAGTCAGAGAAGACTGTTTGCTTGTTGCATGACCTTGAGCACATCATGAAACCAAACAGTGTGATATAAGATCTAGTGTGAGTGTGTCGAATGAGCATCCATCTGGGTGCACAGTATTTGGAGATGGACAGATCACAGGGCTGGAAAAGACCCTCTGCATCTCTGAGTCTCCTGTAACCCAGGTAACTATATCAGTCCTAAACATATCTCTCTCTGCCCTTAATCCTTTCTTTTTCCATCCCCTCCTTTTATTCTTCACTAACAGATCCCTGGTCTCACCTTGACAAAAACTGTAGGCAGAACAAGATTTTGAAGTCTTGTGACAGTAGCAATATTTCTCAGTTCTTTAAACCATTTTTATAGGTCTGAGCCTGCTCTAATCTGTCACTTCCCCGTAAAGAGCTGAAGACTTTAGTCCCAGCCTTGCAGTGTCCAGTGTGGAAATGTAAACACACACGCATTCTTTCCAGCTCTGCCGTTAATTGTAGCAGATGAGATACTCACCCATTTGGACAGCCTTCAAGACCTGGCCCTTTGCACCTGTGAAAACAAATGAACGTTACAAATATAGTAGCTCTGGCCTACATGCTTCTGTAATTCCAGCTAAGAAGAGTGCTACTGATTCAAAAGTTTGTGTTTCAGAGCAGTCCAAGTGTTAACACAGGAATTTATAATAGTCATACACTCCATTAAATATCAGTCAACAACAACCTTGCTCCAAAATCTTTTATCAAGAGAAATAGCTATGCTGCATGCTTAGTTTAAAGAATGTTTTAAAACAACTTATTAGCATGTGGTAGAAGTGGGGGAGGACATAGATACACAAAATTCATGGATTCCCTGGCTCTGTGCAGAGCCCAGGGCTGACTGTGGAGGACAGAAGTAGCCTCCCCCTGCTACAAGGACAGAAATACATGTGGAAACATGTCACTGCAGACCCTCCTGCCTACTCCTTGTTTCCTGATAAGGTAAAGGTTTCAATTTCCAGACTTTCTATTGCAATAGAAAACTTGGGTAGCGGATACACAGACTCCCATAAAAAAAAGGGATTTGACAGCACTCTCTCTGGCTGTAGAGTTTGTTGGCATGTGTCCATGATATTTTTCCTTTAGAATCCGAAGTCTTACGTTACTGGTAATGTAAACAGGTACAATAGTTATCCAAAGAGCCAGGAACTGTACTAGCAAGTCATTCACCCTCCTTTTGAGTTTAAAATGCTCAGAATTTTGGCAGTACAGTGCAAAAAACCAACACAGATGAAAACACAGTGACTGAGTTCACTTGATGGTCTAAGGAGTGTGAGAGGCACAGTGCATTCCCCAAGTGCTGCTGGGCTACAAGATGTATGCTCTTCATGGGAATTGTGGTCTTTGTGGTGTCTACTGAGGAAGGACAGCATTTCATAGAGGGTGACATCACCTCTGGAAAACAGAGCACAGGAAGGAGTAAAGTCCAGTTTGTGGTATCCGCTCCCTGCGCTGACTTAAAGAAAATGGATCATCCCAAAACAACTCCAGAGGAGGTCAAGTAGGGGGTAAGGAGTGTGCCCATGCCAGGAAAACTCCTCTGGAATCCCTCTCACTGAGAGGAGGAACCAGAAGAATTTCAAAATGCCAGGTAGAGTTGCAGATCTTCTCTCATAACTTGGTCTGAGTCTGGAGAAGGAAGAGGCGAAGCAACTACTCATTTTATTGGGATTTTGTTTGTTTGTTTGTTTTCATTACTCAGATCTTCCCTTGTGTATTTGCCTTGTTTCTGGGCCAACACAATGCTCCAAGACCCAGCATCTGGAAGGTCTTGTAAGTTCACTGGGCTCCCATGCAAGAATGTGCATCCTGGTGTCCTGGACATGCTGGAAGTGCTGTGCATACCAATCCCTGGATTCTGGGTCCTCAGCCTTGTTAGCTTCCTGTCTGCATACAGCTTGCTTTGTTTGCTCAGTTGTAAAACTAAGCACAGAGAGGCTGCACGTGCAGAGCAGATTCTCAAGCAGACCATTGCTTATGGTCACAGGAGGCAGATCTTGCCTTGGGCTTCTCTCTTTGGGTGCTCAGTGGAAAACTGGTCAAGGACTCCAGACCTCATCCAGTCAAGCTCTACCACCTGGATACAAATTTCTAATGCAACAAAGCATGTGTGGCTGCTCTTGATAAGAATGTGAAATTAGAAGACCTCACCTAATTTCAGAATATGACTACTGTCCCTCAGAGTATCTCTTCCTCAAAATTCTGGTTTGCCATGCTAGTTTATGATGGCAAATTCTCTATGTGCTTCCTAACAGCAAACAAAACTGGCTGAGGGGATTATATCTACAGTCTGAGGAATGACCGACCAGTTCTTCTTTTACACATCAAAGCAGAGGCAGGAGAAGTGTAGATTTTTATCAGTCCCCTTCCCTTTCCCACACAAATCCATCAATATCAACTCTGGTGCGATAAAGTAAAAGGTGTTTGGGAAGAAATAGAGAGATCAGCTTGTGCTTTTCAAATCCCACTTGGTTTTTTGATTAATTTCACAAGTCAGAAAAGAAACAAAGCCCATAAAGAATTATCCCTCCAGGACTATATATAACTATCTTTCTTAATGTGGAATTTTATGAAGACACCCAGCATAAGTAACCCAGATTTTATGGAATCCAAACAATCACATTTTTCATTCCTGAGTAATTTTTCTTCTGCTTACAGAAACCAAAATGACAAATGTGACCTTATGTTATGAAGTACCTCAAGATCTTATGGATATGTTAGATGAATATAACAGCAGTGATAGTCTTTGATATATTTCTCTACTTACTGGAAAATGAGTTCTGTGTACAGTTCCTGAAAACTACTTCATCCTGAACTCAGCATTTTACCTGTCTATGTAAATATTACTTGTCCCAGTGCAGACACAGCTATTTATTTCCTAAATCCATCAAGATTTTAACAACTTTCTCCTCGACCCATAGTTCCTAATTTGATGTAATACAGTCAATTGTTATGATTAATGGCCTTTCAGAGGGGTCTCACACACAGCCTAAGTTACTTCACAATCATAAAGGAAATGAAAAATAATTTTTAAACCTTTTTAAACTTTACAAAGATTTTACTTTGTCCTTTCTTTCTAATTAACCTTCCAAGTGTGACAAAGGCATAGAATTTGTGCCGTGCTTCTGCAGCCTTCCCTCTCAGATCCCCTGTCCATTTTCTCATCTCCCCCAAAAATCCCTTAGCATTTAAAATGAAGACTGGTGAGACACAGAGTGTTGACAGCAACTGTGGATGGAGGCAGGATGTGTCAGCCAGTGGTACTGGCAACAGTGGTGGCTTCTCTCCTCCTTGCTTACCCACCCCAGTGGCTGAGTTCAATTCCTATACTCTGCGAGACTGGCAAGGGAAAATCAAATCCTTCAAAACTGACCAGATTAATTAAGATGGTGAGTGTCATTAATTGATGAACATATAAATGGGGTAATTCCAGGGCTTTTGAGATGTTGCTGTCTTTATCATAGCATATACTCTCAGTTGTACTAGAGGCAGGGCAAAAGGAAGATTGTGTACAAAATCCCTACGAGAATACAGGAGAACTGGGACAGAAGGGGTATTTTGGGCTAAGCAGGAGAAACCATCCTTCATTCTATTTACTAATGAAGGCTGAAAAATGGACTCAGCAAAGAAAATGAGACTCGAAGGGATTCTTCATGGCATTACAAAATAAGCAATGAATGACCAGTACGTGCACCTAAAGCGAGAAAATGAAGCGCATGACAAAACTCAGCTGGGAAGAGAAGTCTTTTACTTGAAGCTTCTTCAAATAAGGAAAACAGAGAGAGATCCTGGGAACCCTTACTTGCATGACTACTGAAGTCAGCACACTTAATCATGCTGATAAGATTTTGTGGGCTCTAGCCGTGAAATTGGACAGGGACAGAAATGAAATTGTTGTTTCTTGTCATGCAGGAATTGCTGAGACTGTGGTTTCTAAGGATGCAAAAGCTTTGTGAGACAGATGTTTTCCACCCACTGCTGAACAGATCCATTCCCACAGCAAAACAAGGGAAAGGCGTGAAGAGAAATGGCATTGCTGATGGATTGCCTTCAGAGGGACAACGCTGTGCCAGACTGCATGTTCCCATATTACAACCCTGACACTGGCTCCCTACTCATCCATGGCCACAGATGTCCCATCTGTGTAGCAAAAATAGCAACATTACCTCCTTCTAGCTCTCTTGAGCCCTTCAGGGACACAGCCTATTTCATCTGCCACATTTGGGCAGCAACTTGAATCGGGCTATTGAGCATGTTCGCAATGTAACTGATGCAAACTCAGCCCAGTTCCATCATGTGGAAGATGAAATTGATACTATTTTTTATGTTCTGCCTTAATAACACAGGGCCAAATACACTGAGGCATATGTTGGGTAGCCCTCATTTAAAAAAATTCTCTTTACCATAATCTCATCTCCTGCCTGACTCTTGTGGTTCCCCCATCCACTGCTAAAGCCAGGCAGGAACTGACTTCTCTGATCAATTCTGCTTGAGGAACTTGCTTGTGCATTAAGAGCCACTGTGTAGCTCGTTTTACATCCCTGTGTGGCAAATTATGTTCTCCAAGTCTGCGTTCGAGTCTAGTGTTTGATCTCACTACCAAGGCCACACAGTGAAAAAAAGCCTTGTCCAGATGTGGTCACTCATTACACTATTCCACTAATCAGCTGCATTTCCATGTGGCCAGTTAGAAGGAGGATATTGGATCACTGTGGCCAGTTCATATTAGTAGGGACTACTGAGGTCATTAATAAAGAGCAAACTTATAAAGATCCCTTTTCAGATGAGAAAATTTGTTCTTAGGCCTGCAGTGGGAAGCCCTGATAAACCTTGTCTGTGACTACAGCAAAACCAGGGGGCATCGCTGTAAATTGTGGCAAATCCACCGGGTTGGTGTAACCACCATCTGAAAACCATTGCACTGAATTTCACTACGAGCACTAGAAAGGGCTGTTACTTGCTGATTCCACCCTTCATCTCCTTTTTTCCATGAAGGTGGGGAACTGGCAACTGGATTAGCTAATGTACGATGTGATGGTTTGTCTGAATATGTTACAACTCCTCCCCTGCAACACTTATTACAGGCATATTATAGAAGGATTTTGGATCAGACAGACCTGCAGGGTAAAAAGCTGTGAAGGCAAATACACCAAACACGGGCTGGCTTTTTGCTCTGAAAGCTTCACAGCCCAATAACCAACTCTGAAACCCTAAAACCTTTTCCTGTGTATCCCATGTCTTTTGTAGGCTGGAAATCAGGACAGGAGACAATTATTACTTGTGATGTAGGTTAAACAGATCAATTCACAGCTTGTTACAGGTTGCAGTTTAAGGGTGTCCCCAAATGAGGACAAAAATAGCTCGTATAGATTGGGTTCACTGTGATGCCGGTTAATAAAGCGACACTCACAATGCTTTAAACCCAGACCAAGTTCTAGTATACAGAAAGAAGGAAAAAAAGAAAATCCCTGTGTTACCCCACTGGTATTTCCCTCCTGAAAGTTGAAAGGTGCAGAGAAAAATGGGCCCTGGGAACCCAGCGTCCACCAGATGTCACTGATGTTCCTCTCAAAACCAGAGGACACAGTAACAAACCAGGTGGGAAAAAAAAGGGGCATCACTGGTGCGTGAGTCCTGTAAAATTCTGTTTTCAAGTTATCAAACAAGCCTGTTTCAAACCCCTTAAACCATTTTTTTTCTTTCCTTCTGCATAAAGACAAAGTACCGCTGACCTTTTCCTACTTACAAAGTCTGCCACACTCTGCAGTGTGTCCTCCTGACCTCTCTTGCCCCCTGCTCGTTCTTCTTCTCAGTGGTTTGACATGGGACCATCAGGAAGAGAAAGAGCTTGAGACAAGCTGTTTCTCCATTTCTTTTCTTCCCTGTCTCCATTCAGACCAAGGTTTTACTCACCCTCGGGTGCAGTTTGGATGGCAAAGCTGGCAAACATTATTCCCATCGGCGTATTTCCAGACGAGGGTGTCATTCTCGCCCAGAACCCCTGCTGGGCAGGATTTCACACAGTGTGGGCCATCTATAAAATGGGCACACTTCATGCAATTGTCAGGACCCTGCAGAGAGAAACAACTTGTTTATAATGCCCTTACATCAGCCTATTCAGAAGGAAATTCAGAAGATAAATCTAAATGCCTTCCACTGCTGGAAGTTTTCAGCATCGTCTGGTTTTATTACCTTGCTACCTGATATTCTTGAAAGTAATTGCTCTTGTAGGATGGACCACACAAAGGCAGTTCCTGCTGCTTAAAGCTAATATTTTCTTGCATTACAGTGTTGCTTCTTTTTTCCCTCTGCCTTCTCTCTGGTTGGAAAACTGGCGTTTTGCATTTAAAATGGGGAAAAATTTAATGACACCTTGATAAGGGGTTAGCTGAAAAGCAGACAGCTTGGCTGCTACCTGGTGCAATCTACTGCCACACAATTTAAAACAGTGGACCTGGACCTGCTGACACCTCTCTGAAATACTGGCATCAAACCATTATTTTTCTGGTTTCTCAGGTTCTTTCCTCTGTTAGGGAGAAGCATAGGATGATGGAGGCAACCCAAGGAATCCATGCGTTTTTTGTTTTCCACTTTGAAAAACACTTAGTTTGTATTTAAAGGCATTGCCTTTGGCCATTTTTGGCAGAACTGTTTTTATTAAGACTGTAACAGCACCATGAATGACCCAAATATTTTAAAGCAGGGGGACCAGCAATTGTGGGTCAAATTCTACTATGGAGAAAAACCAGACCAGATCCACAGTGCCGGTTGCAGTGGGACTACAGTAAGACACGCTATAGGAAGATTATTTTAATCACTGTAATGTCTAAGGGCCACTATAATAGACTGATTACTAGATGCTAGGCAAATGTGGAACAGGGGGTCACTGCCTGAAGGAGTTTATAATGTAAATAACATCCTTGAGGCCATGGTGCTAGGAGGGAGGATGGAAATGCTTCACATTACTGAGCAGTGACTCTTCACACTGATGATGGGTGTCCTTGTTCTTGCCAGGACAGGGTTAATTTTTGCAGTAGCCAGAAGGGGCATGGCTAGGACATGGGGGTTATTCTGCATCATCTCATGTCATTGCCAGGGGCAGGGGAAAGGAGTTTCTTCTGGGGAGAAGGGGTTCCTTCTGGTTGAGCAAGCATGGTAGAGGGAACAGTGGGGTAATGCTGGTTCCGAGCAATCACGTGTGAGTCCTTCACTTTTCTTGTACACTGTTATTAATGTTGTTGCTGTTACTATTCCCTTTCTTATCTCATTGCTGTTTCCAGTAAATTGTTCTTATCTCAACCCATGATTTAAACCTCTTATGCCTCCAATTCTCCTCTCCAGCCTGCCACAGGGGAAAGAGGGGAGGGAGTGAGTGAACAGCTTGTGGTTTGGAGTCTCAGTGGGAGTACCAAGGTGGGGAGTACCATTCCCAAACCGCAACAATGGGCAAGGGTCAAACACTCAGAGGCTGCAGGGGGTGGCAAGAGGTGTTTAAAGAGGTGGGTTAAATACCACAGAGGTGGACCTGTGACGGAAGCAGGAGATTTGATCTCCAAAACAAAACAAAAAAAAAAAAAAAGAATTGGACTTTTGCAATTAAGATATGAGTCTGAGCTAATATGCTCACACCAACTTGGAAGCTGAGTAGCTACACGTTACTCAAATGTTTGCCAAAGTAAGTATTTTTTTTTCTGTAAAAATACAAAAATATTAAAGACTCTACAATGTCTGTGACTGTGGATTACATGTCACAAAATAAAACCAACACCCTGAGGTTTCCTATCCTGCTCCCTTGTCCCAAGATCTTGGCATCTAACCACCCCCATCTCTGCTCCACCTCAAACAGGGTTAAAATGAGACCTCAGGATTATCTGAACATGGGAAATTCATATTAATAAATGATCTAAGGATCAGGTTTGCTAAGATGAATCTGCTCTTACAGGTCCAGTGCAGGTTGCATTGTACATGGTGGAGTTTTGCACCAGGCACTCAGGGTGGCAGGGGAGGCACTTGGAGTCCTTTTCAAACTCTCTTGGCTCCCTGGAAAACAACAACAAAAAAAAGAGAAATAATTAAACCTCAGACTGAATAGCAAGTGATAAATCGTGGTCTTCTCTCCTTGACCAGACTTTTCCATGTTAGATTGAGATGATGATGGTACTGAGACAGGAGGAGGGATCCTCTTGGCTACACCAGTAGCACTTGCTTAGTGCAACCAGGAGGACATAAGAGTAAGGGAAATTTGGTTGACAGTGAAACACATGGCACTCGAGATTGCACACTACAAATTAGTTTACTTTCCCTTTTAAGCTAGTGTCACAGAATACTCACAACCACTTCTAGAGGCTTTTAAATGGTAGTGATGCAAACAGATCAGCAAAAACAGTTCAAGTGATTCCAAGGCTACAAATAATAATTAGGAAAGTTAAACAGCAAGGCACTGATAATTAAATTCATGTCCTCTCTACAACACACAATGAATCATTAAAATATGAAAGTTGGGAACAGATGGTTTCAATAGCAATAAAGCTGTTCCACTTCAAGTAATGGTGTTATTAATTAAACTAAATCTACCCATCATTTGACACAAAGAAATGCCCCAATCTGCCCTTCAGGTTATAATAGCTGCTAGAGGGAATTCACTTTAAAAAAGAGACAGCTGTTAAACTGCAAGCCACTAGAGAAATACAAACATCAGAGGCATTAGCACCCTGACAAGTACTTGCTTAATACTCAGGAGGTTTAAAAGTCAAACTCTGAAAGATTTACTGAAAAATTCCTGTAATTTTGCTGCTAGATATGCCTTTTCCACATACATCACCTGTTGAATTGACACACAAGGCAGCAATACTTTTCCCACGTCCTGAGTGAGGCTGAAGCAGTAATTTTGCCTGAAATTGCTGCTCTCAGTGATTTTTGGATGAAAGTTCCTTCTGCCTTGACTGCAACTTCGCAAACTGCAAGGGTGAGCTGCTCATCTGAGCAAATATAAGAATCCCTTTGCAGTTAGGAAGTCTACCAAGCAGTGAAGCCCTGGCTCTGGGGATGACTGAACTCCCAGAGACTCTAAAAGGCTCTGGCTCTCACCCAGTGTACTTGACATGATAGTCACAGCTTGGGCTTTAAACTCCTTTCTTTCTTATGGGAAGGAAACCCAAGGCTTAGTCTCCTTGTGGGCTTAAGGGGATGCTTTCTTAGCAGTCACCACGCCAGGAGCAAACTCCTAAGCAATTCTGAATGGGGAAGGGTACCTCAGCTAGGGACTGTGTTCACACAACATCTCTGCAGAGCTGGGGAAATCCCATGCAACCAGAGACCCAGTTCCTTGCTTTCTTTCTGGCTGCAACACATTTTAAAAACCAAAACCCCCATACCGTCACCAAAACCTAAAGCACTCGACACCTTACCCTTGCAGGATGTTACACTGTTTCACACATTCCTTCTGGCGATCAAAAAACCTGCAGGAGAAGCAGTGGAAGGGCCCTGGGCCCCAGCAGCCTACGTCTGAGCACAGGGGGTCGCAAACATGCTTGGCAGCAGCTGAGAGAAAATGAGAGACAAGAAAAGACATGAATGTCAAGGCAAGAGAGAGGTCAGACTCTCCATCCCCACTCCATCTGACCAACCAGCTTCCCCAGCCCATTCCAGAACAGATGTGAATGGTTCTGGTAGTGTGGAGAGGAGTAATTGTGCTTCTCTAAATCCCAAAGCCTGAAGTCAAGTGATTTCTGGCCATTCAAAATAAGAATGAGCTCCTCTGTGACAACTTAATCCATGTATAATAAAGTTAAGTCAGGCTGAGAGAGC
Source organism: Struthidea cinerea (assembly GCA_013397865.1). Classification (NCBI taxonomy): domain Eukaryota; kingdom Metazoa; phylum Chordata; class Aves; order Passeriformes; family Corcoracidae; genus Struthidea; species Struthidea cinerea. The sequence continues at coordinate 820,569 of VZTI01001368.1, read as the reverse complement.
TGGGGTTTTCCACTCTGGGGAAGAGACAGCTCTGGAGAAACATTATTGGGGCTTTTTTGTACTTAAAGGGCACTTACGACAACTTTTCAAGGCCTGTAGTGACAGGACAAGGGGAAATGCTTTTAAACTGAAAAAGTAGATTTATGGATATAATGAAGTTACAATGGGTGGTGAGACACTGGCAGGAGTTGCATAGGGGATTGGTAGATGTTTAATCCCTGAAAGTTCAAGGTCAGCTTGGATGGGGTCAGGAGCAACCTGGTCTAGCGAAAGACATCACTGCCCAGAGCAGGGAGGTTGGCCTACATGACCTTTAAAGGTCCCTTCTCACCCACACTATTCTGTATTTCTGTGATAAATTTCTAAAATACAATAAATTCATATTCCGCAAAAAGAAATAATTAGTTTTTGGCCCAGGGAGCACTGCAGTCAATAGCAGTATGGCTGAACAACAGCTTCAACCTTGTCAAAAAAGGCCAATGTTAGGAGTTAGCTTTTGTGTCCTTCAACTGGCGTGGCTTCACTATGCTCATAGTAGTGAAGAAGCTCCTCACCTGCTGGACACCACGAAGCCCACATTTTGGTGGGAAGAAAATAAAATCCCACTCTTCCCTTACCACCTTCATTAAAGCAGTATCACTGATGAATTTTGCAGCCAGAGGAACAGGAAGAAAAAAAGCCTTGCTTGAATTATGAAAATGCAAGCTTACTCCTGCCTTTCAGCACGAGTTTTGGTGGGGAGCAGGAATGCAGCGCTGACTTACCACACTCATTTTTATTTCTATTCTGTAAAATCTTCGTTTTCTGGCTCTCAGTTGCAAACAGGCTGTGCCAGTCCATGGTGTCAGCATAGCAGAGGTTCTTGTTCCTCATAATGGCAACATCTCCATCACTTATTTCCTTGAGGGAGCGCAGCCCTAAGGACTGTATTTTCAAGTTAACAACGGCGAGGGAATACTGGCCACTAAAATGGAGATGGACAAATAGAAAAAACATGCAAGAAAGGTAATTAGTAAGAAGGGTTTACTCAGCGTGTTTTTCTTTTAGTTGTCAAATGTGTGTTGCTGTGAACTGCATTTTCTTCAAGCAAGATTCTGCTCAGCCCTCTAAACTTAATGCCTCATACATGACATGCCTATTATGTAACAACTGCAATACTCACACCTGGTTTTGCAAGGGTTTTTTAAGCTAAAACTGGCAGGACACACACGTTCTGACAAGTAAATGATGTGGAACAATGGTTGCAGGTAAAGCAGCTATTATTTTGTGCTTGTGCACCAAGTCATTCTTCCTCTTGGGGCAAGCCTAGGAGGGCACTGGAAACATTGCTGCTGTCTGCACTGCTTGGCAGCCTCCATCCATGACTGCCCAGCCACCTCAAATCCCACAGTGCTTCTGATCACATTGTAACTTACCCCAGACTGTAAAGAGCACTTTCTGTCCTGCTTGTGCTTCCAGGATGGTGGGGGAGACCCTGGTCCTGAAAGCAGGCTCAAGGCAGCCCTCCACACATGGCACAGAGCTTAGGGTCTTTACTCCCAGGGCACATTATCTACACTACAGAGATGGTGCTCTACTCCTTGCAGGGTTTGCCCCATAATGCGTCAGTTTTGGGACACCCGAGTCTCACACTGCTTGCAACGTTGGTGTGCTTGGACAAGAGCAGCTCAAAACAGGGCTTCTCTCAGAGTTGCTGTGGCACATGATTTACTTACTGTTGCTTTGTTCTGCCTCGTATAATCTCCAGATTTTCGAAAGCATAGAGATCAGTAGCATTCTCAGGCCAGGCTTGAATCAACAAAAATCCTGAAGGAAGAAAAGAGGATTAAAAAATAATCATAATGGAAATAAACTCACCGTTAGTACTGGCAGCAGAACCTTCTCCTGTAGCAAATCCTGCACCAGGAGAAGGCGCTTGTGTTTTCCCTGTGCTTATCTGAAGGATCTCAAAGTCTACCATGACATTTTAGGGAGCAAGGAGATATTTTTAAACCTCGTTTTATAAACAGTTTACTTCTTAGCCCACCACAAGGGCTCAGGAGCGTAACAGAGCGTGTCGGTGAGCCGCACATCCTGCCACACCGAGTCACCAGCAATGACGGCTCTTGCCAGTAGATACCCTGGCTGAGGGGCTGCAGGCTCTGGACCTGTTGGAGAAAGGCAGCACTCCATCCCGTTTTTCAGCTGACCTCAGGGAAGAGGAAAACTCAAAAGCAGGAACAGAGCAGAGTAGCTACTTGTAGTGGTTTTGCTGAGGCAAGCAGAACTCCCCACTCAGCTGAGGTGTTCGGGAGGAAGGGGAAAATTTGGAAAATTGCAGGCTGCTGTATGAAGCTCTGCAGTTAGTCATTGCTACCCTGAAGGGAACCACAAAGGTGAGAGAGAAAGAAAAGGAGAACTGGAGTCATGTCTGTAGACCCAGCCCCGATGTTACATGCATTTCATAATGGGCTGAGCACAATTACTTTTAATTGATACTTGGTGCAAGACAGTAGCTGAGTGCTCTGCTGGCTGCTCTGTGCTCATGGAGACACCTTCACCCCAAGGAAGAGCTCTTCAGGCTGGAGAGGGTGTCTCCGTAAGGATGACGCAAGCCACTGAGCACGCTTCCCTAAGGAGCTGCTGAAAGGTTTTCCACAAATAGAAACACACTTGGCTTTTTTTAGCTGGAGTGGCACGCCTCTGCATCACCACATGCTTCTTGGGTGGCTGAGGATCTCCACTGCTTTTACTCTTCTCTAGGGCTGACAGTTCAGCAGAAGGGATGTTCTGGCCAAACCACACACCTTGGATGGAAGACCAGTATGGGTTATGTGGGCGTAATGCTGGCAAGGTGCTGCTGACCACCTTGGTTAAGAGTGACCCTTGGTAGCTCAGAGACAAGAAACACTTTGCATGCACTTCTCTTCACGTGCTTAAAAAATTTCCCTCCTCCCCCTTTGTGTTTTTGGCAGTATCAGTCAAAAAATATCTCATCTTAAAACTCACTGCTAACCTGATATTTCTTTGACTGTTTTGAAGACCTCCAGCTTCTTGGGGTCCAAAGGTAGGGTCTTCGTGAAGGCATCACTGAAACAAACAGAATGAGAAATTGGGAAGAGAACAGCTTAGCCTGGATTTTCTCTAGCCCTTCTCTTTCAGTGCTTAATGGCCAGCAGGTAACTCACCCTAGAAATGCAACTGGGAGAATGCTGACGTCCCCGTTGATCTTGGTACAGTTTTTGAAGGAGTCGATATTTGTGGCATTTATGGAGAGGATCCCTTTAAGGTCACCTATTCCAATGCCATTGCATACTGTTGAAGGAGAGATACAAAAGTTAGGGGGGACAAAAGTGAAGCCCAGTCACGTGGAAGGGTAGAAACATGGAGGTGCCATGAGTTCAGAAAGCATTCCCATATGGTCAAACCTACCACTCTAAGGTGAGTTTCATAAATCTTTTGCCTATTTTTGCTTTTCAGAAAGTGCCACAGGATAACTGCTTCCTGCTTGCCCAGCTGTGCAGCTCTGGTCGGAGCATGTCTGCACACAGGCTCTGGCACATTCCCTTCTCTCCCTGTCCCATTTCCATTCCCATTGATGAGACACTGGGAAGGACAAATGGAGGAGAAGGCTGATGTGGAAGATGTACATGCACACAACACACAGTTTATCTACTGTACTTGTGGTGGATCCCATCTGGAGAGCATGCTCCACAGTCATGTTTCCTGATCAAACCACTTGTCATATCTCCAAAATATCACTGGATCTGATTTATACTGAATTTGCACTTAACTAAGATCAGAACTCCCTGCACTTTTTCTATTAAGTTCTCAATCATCTCAAAGCCTTACTGGTTTATTCTATGCTTTTTATACCTTTGCTGCACAGCCCATCACACTTTTTACACTTCCGAACACCATTTTCTTCCACTTCGTAAGTATCAGCATTACATGAGCGAACACAGGAGCCATGGTCTGTCACCACGTAGTTGTCTGGAAAAAAAAAAGGATGCAAAGGTGACTGAAATACAAGAGGGATGCTTTGGGGTCCAGACAAGCACTTCAATACTTGTAAGAAAAAGGGGGTTCAAGCTTTTAGCACACTCAGGGAAGTACAGGCATTAACCACAAGTAGTCACAAACATCATTTGAAGGTAGATGAACATACAGTGCTGTCACCATTTTACAGAGAGGGGAGTGGTCACAGAAGGATAACACAACATTCAAGTCTTGATGGATTACAACAATACAGAAATGGAACAGCAAGAAAGGAAAAGCAAGCATCTGTAGAGAAAACAATGATCACAGGCCTTGAGAGGGAGTGTTAAAACCAATTACTTTTAACAGTCCTAATTAAGAACCAGTTAAGAGTTGATAATGCTTTGGTAATCCATAGGATTGATCCCATATAGCCATTGTTTTAGTGGTTTTTAGAAGATGCCTTTCTCTTCACCAAGAGAAAAATTTTCAGAAGTCAAAATGCAAAGATTAAAATCAGGCAAGGTGATGGATGCAGACTGAAGAGGCTCACTTTGTCACCCACTCACTTTTTCAGTTCCCACAGAAGCTGAAGAGAACAAGTGCTCTTTCATCAGGCCACAACACAGAGGGATGACACAGGACCCTTCCCACTTTTCTCCAACCCCCCACCTCCTCTGGGGCTGCAACCTGAAATGAACTTACGTGGACATTCCTTCACACAAGTGGCTCCAAAGCTGTATTTTCCTTCAGGGTTCACATCCATCTGGTAAGTGGTGGGGTTATACAGGACCAAGGGGGGACATGTATCCTTGCAAGTAGCATCATCCCGAAACTTGCGGCATGCCTGTTATTGAACAACAGCACCCATTAAACTGCCTTCTCCTTAAAAAGTGAGAGTGACTTTACATTAGGTCTTTAAAACACTCTGATGGCCTCATCTGCTTGCTGCTTAGTTCTAATGGAAACCCCAAGTGGCTACAGGGATGGTCTTTCAGGCTTTGAAGGTGAAAGGTTGCTTCAGGTGGGGCAATGGAGTTTAGTATTTTTTTAAAAAAGACAGCATGAGCTTTTCTTCTTCTGAACAAGAAACCTTGGCACTCTGGTGGAGAGCTGCTGGGATTCACGTGGGAACAGGAGCAAATCTGCATGCCTTAGACAGAAAAATTTTCCCTACAAGCAGCAACCAGATCAAGACAAATTGTACTTTTCTTGGCCACTTTTTAATAACCTAAATCAAATCAAGTCCTTTCCTGCCAATTACTGACTTTTCTGGCTAAATATTAAACTGAAGCCATTATATTTGGCTGCAGGTAATGAACAATTTAGCAGGCATTTATGAAGGGCAAGTTGGTTCTTCCAATCTGAATCTGCATTAAATTAATAATGACTCTCATTTTCCCTTTCTTCTCCCCTGGCTTTCCAGATAAGAGAGAGTAACTGTCTTCTCCGTGAGCCAGTAAGGGCATCACAGCCATCTTAAAAAGAAACCAGGAATAGAGGTAACAACAATAATATCCAGGTTGGATGATTTCTATGGTGATTACTCAGATGTGACTTAATTCAGAATGAAGTGTAGTGCAAACATGGGGAAGAGTTAAAACCACAGCACGCACCAAACCCCCGAAACTCTTGTGGAAAAGCAATGGGACTTTTATTCCCTAAAGAAACTCCATTTGTTTCTTCTCTTTTCGCTGCCCCAGGGTTCCCCAAACACAGTGCTTTTGTGGCAAGTCAAAAGCAGAAAGGGAAACCTGGATTTCATGCCTGAAGTGCAATGAAATGCAAAAAAATGAAGATCCATCACATCTTATTCCCCTTACAAGGTCTTGCTTTAGTAAACCAAGACTATTACTGACTAGTGCAAAGGAGCACAAGGCAAAGCTGTGCTGGCCTGGAAAACTGCTGCACTTTGGGGGCAGCTGTGGGCTCATGGACCTGCTCATGTGGGGATGTTGCCTACAGCAAGCACTTAGATGCTCTGCAACAACACTGAACTCACTGGACAATCAAAGGCACTAACACTGGTTTGGAACACACTAGGAAGGTCCATGGGCAGAGTCAGCAAAGACCAGCTAAGGGTGCTGTGAAGTTCGTGTCATCTTCCCTCCCACCAACCACCCACGCAGGGAAGCCCTGGAGCACCCCCCAGGTCAGCATCTCTCAGGAGGCCTTCTGGGGCTGAAGAAGGCTAGAGGACATGCAGCTGAAAGCCCTGCTCGCCGTGGCAGGGGTTGAAGCCATTATGGCGGTGGTGTAGCATCATTACCAGGCAGTCACTCTCCCGAGGCCCCGTGCACCCCGCAGCACACTGGTTGTGGCAGCAGTCGCTGGGCACCTTTCCCCTGCACCGGCCAGAGCACTGCTGAGCACAGATGACTTTTGTTACTGGAAGAGACAAGAAAAAATGAAAAACATCAGCTGTACTTGCTGCAATGAGATCAAAAAATATGGAGAAAGGGTCTGGTGCAGGTTCTGTGCTAGATTTTCCTCATGGGACATTCTGTCCTCATTTAAGGCCAAAGTGTGGGAGGGGTGAGAGCGAGTGTGGGTGGCGGTAAGAAGGGGTCATGTTCAGCCTGTAATTATCTTGGCTCTTATGAGGTGCTAAGAACTATGATCCCAGCCAGGAAATATGTCCTGCTTAGAAAGAACAACCCTGTTGCATGAATGCCTAGATCAAGTAAAACTCTGTGGTGTCATTGCATCTCATAGATGGGCAACAGGGTAGAATCTGTCTCCATTTCACTGAGAAAATTTACTATTATTGGTGCTAACTTTGGGAAAAACAATGTGACAGAACTGCCAGGACTCTGTACTATAACTGGAAACTGTACATTGTTGGTGTGGTGCTGTAAAATGTCCCTTCAATGCACTACAATATTTCTGAAATTTGCAGAGAGAAGGGAGACTCAACAAGCAGATTTCATATGCACATTGAATTATATTTCTTTAACGTTCAAATCCTTGGCCAAATTTTATCTTCATTAAACAACTCCCTCAGGGTTTGCACCAGTGCAACCACCCAAAGGAAGAACTGGGCCTGGTCCAGCTTTTTGCAGGGAAGCAAAAACTGCCTGCAACATTTTGTTGAGTATTGGGAAATCTTCTCCATTTGAACATCAAAGCAGAGAAAAGGATAATCAGAATAATTTAAAAAAAAAAAACCCAGAAATGAATGGCTAGCATGTTTTTGTACCAGAGACCCAAAATGGGATTGCTTGTTCTCTAAAAAAATAATTACTGATCCACAGAGCCTGGCATAAGGTGCCAGAAGAACCTGATGGCTACTCTGCTTCATTACAGCATCCTAACCATTTCAGCTGTGCACTGTGCTAACTGTTATCAACTTCACAGTTGGCACAAATGAGTTACAATATTATCAGGAATTCCTGTAAGTCTGAAAACCATGGTTGTTAATTAACAGAAAATTATTTCAAGAAATAGCCTGCTACAGGGTATGTAACAGTGATTTTTTAAAATCATATATCCTTTTTCCACTACGCAATGTATTATTTTATTTTCATTGTAGGCCTGTAAGCAAGGTAATATATTTTCAAGGAAACAGATTATTTCCACAGTTCTCTGATAGCAACTTCTCCATTCAACTAGAAACAGGGGAATAAAAGGCACATTGTTCTACATGAACAGCATTTTGATACAACTTTTTTTCATAAGAATTAGCAGGGGAATAAAGCACCTCATCACTTTGATAACTATTGACTAGAGTTTCCTGCTGGAAACATATATTACATCAAACATCTTTACTTCATATAGAATATCTCATGTTCATTTTCAGGAGCAAGAGACGTATCCCCCAAACTTTCCCATGTATGGAAATGTGGGATACCTTTTTAGTTGGCCAGATTCTCAAATGCCTGGAGAGGCAAGCAAGAGCCCACAAAAGATTTTGTTTTATGCACTCGTCAACCTCCTGATTCCAGTGAGGGTTTGTAAATGCTGGAAGCTTGCACGGCTGAGACCTGAGGTTTCGCAAGGTCCTGGGACAGCTGTGCAGCCTCAGCTGCAGGCACCAACCCAGGAAAGGCTTTGTATGCACAGCCACTGTCCGCCCTGAGAGCCAAACTGCAGAGCCGACTGACAAAAACGGAAGCTTACACTAAATGAAGACAGAAAAGGTATATGCTCCTCTTTCCTCAAGCTCTAAGTCATACAAATTTGGCTTGATATTTGCAGGAAAAAACTTAGGTTCAGGTGACAATTTGCAAGGGAAAACTGAATGTAGGATGTTGCTTCCATTTGCATTATGTCTTGATCCTCAGTTTTTCCACTGAACTTCTCACAAAACAAAAACCAGTGTATTTCCCCACATTTTAGAGAGAAACTAAATGATGAAGCAGTGAAACAAATTGACGTCGTGTTCCTCCTCAACCTTTACTTTAGGAAAAATAAACCCTTGCAAAATCTCAAGCACTTGTAAATGGATGTTTCTGCCGCTCTCTTAGTGTCACACAAGCATCCTACTGCATAATTACAGTTAGTTTTCCAGTAGACAGAAACGTAGTATGTATGTTAGAGCACACAAGCTATTTCTTAACTAATCTGCAGGCTTACATGTCTGGCAGTTTTGTTCACCAGGACCCCAGCAGTGGTCTTCTGTGCAGTTCTGATGGCATTTGGGACCTAAAACACAAGAGAGAGTATAATATTCTGTAAACAAAGTAAAAAACAATGTACCATGAACAACAGAAAACAATGACTTGAGATTTCCTTCTTGATAAACCAGGGTAGGAAGCACCTATGTAACAGTGCTCAAAAACTTTGAGAGCTTAATTCCTTCTCCTTTGTTCACCTCTGCTTTCCTACGTGCAGTTCTCCACCTCCACACCTTTGAGCAAGCAAGCACAATACCCAGCCAGTCTAGCTTACGAAAGAGGCATATTTTTCCCAGGAACAGGAATCTCAGCTACTGCCCGGCTGGCCCTTCTGGTGGGGTTTTCATGCAATGGCAAGTCACCGCTGGCTTGCAGTCAGGCATGTGCCAGCTGCTCGCTACAGGCCACATGTAAATCAGTGTTTCTGAACAACGCAGTTCTAAAAAGAAAACAAATCCAACTGGATTCACAGGCAACTGCCAGCTACTCTGACCACAAAGTAATTTGACTTGTCTGCTCCGTACCCTCCTCCCATCCTCTGCCAAAAATACTCCTCGGTGTAGGACTATGCTGCAGATGGACAACTGATGGAGAGGTGGGCAGGATGGATGGACACCTTGTCTGACCTTGAGGGTTCAGTGCTGGGTTCTTTCCCATCCCTCCCTCCTTACTCTCTTCTTTCTTCTTCTTCTTTCTCTTAATGACAAGCAAAGTCCCAGAGAAACAACTTATTTTAGAGTATGGGGTCATTATTAAAGCCATAAAAGGCTGTCTTAGCAGATTAATGTGGAATTCACTACATTTAAAAGGCATTTCCTAATAGAGGGCTTCTTCCCACTAACAACATGTGATTCTCCTTCTCCCCGTCAGCCATCTAATAGCTGAACAAATGCCAATACTTGTCCAAGAGTTGATTGATTTGGTGTGGGACCAAAGAACTTTTTTTTTTTTAAGTTAAAAAGTTAACCTTTAACATTTCTGTGGTGTTCGGAGCCAAACCTCCTGTGCTGACATGTATAATTTGCAACTCCTTGATTACGCCAGGGCCCCATAGAAAAATAAGTCAACACAGAAGTTGGCTATTAGCTCTCAGACAATTATGCAACTGGAAGAAGATAAAGAAAATATGTTTTCCTGCCAATTTATAGTGCCAGAAATGAAATGCTCAGAAATGAAAATAAACCCTCCCTTCTGTGAAATGACTGGGGATTTTACGAGGGACCCATAAGGCTGAAGGATTAGCTTAAGCCCACTCCAAGCATATGCTATACAAACTTTTAAATATCCCCATATCTCCCTGTTGATCTGAAGCATCAGATTTATCTACCTGTTTATTGTTACTTTTGCCAGAGTAATCTGTGCAGCCCAAAGCAGGAGAATTTTATGGCACTCAGCGTAGGCCTTAGCTCTAAAAAGGTTTCAAGTAACTCCGTGAAGGTACCCATATGGGTTTTCTAGACCAGAGCCTTACATTGTAAACAGAAGATTGCTGGAAAGCAAATGAATGCATGTTTTTCTGAGCTGTCTTTGAAGAGCACATATGCAGGGTACTGTCTTAAACCAAGAGAAACATTCCCAAGAACTTTGCTGAGCTATGAGTTAAGGACCTAACCATCATGAAAAATTCTATCTTAGGCCAGTGGTGCAGAAATGAAAGCACTTCTCTTGGAACAGGGGTTGGTGGCCTTCATTAGAAATTGTTGGACCAGGAACCCACTGCAGATGAAAGATGTGCTGTTCATTTTACTCTCTGAAATGGGACACAGCACTTTCGGTAGGTTAACACTCACAAGAAGACAGATTGCTCGCAAATTCAAGCACGGTGGGAGGCTTCTTGCTTGTGTCGATGATGTCATTCCAAAGAACAGTGTCCATGTTGCACAGTTTGGGGTTGTTGCTGATTTTAACACCTCCATTGAGAATTTCTGTTACAGAAACCAAAAAAATTGGTAAGTGAAGTAAATCCCTAATTTGCTTCAGAGACATCCCCAAAATGTCTCCGATCAAAAAAGAGAAGTAAGTCACATCTTTTTCCACCTCAGTCACACAACAGAACAGAACAGAACAACCTGCATGGCATCAGCACTCCTGATGGTGTAACTAGCACCAGGATCGGACTGATGGGTTCTGGAGAGTCGGTTGTTCTTGGATGCCACAAAGATGCCACCACGTGTAGCCTTCTGCCTGGTGCCACCTCTAGGGCCCACGGCACTGCTGGTGCATAGCCAGAGACTATGTGAGACACCAACACACATATCACCAGTTCCCACAGGGATCTAACAGAAAATATTGATATGTATGCACTGGAATCAAATGATACAAAATAACAAATGGATGCTTCCTTTCCAGTTTCGGGAACAAAAATGAATCTTGACGAATTTTCTTTGTCTTTTGCAGAAGACTGGCTAGCAGGAAAGTAATTAGGAAACTACATTCAGATCCTTGCTTTTAAAGCAGGGTTTGATGGCATATGACTTTGAGAGGCAATCCCCAATCAGATCTTGACACCAGTAAGATAGCAACTGAAGTTGGCTTTAGAGGTGCCTCCACCACTTGCCCGTGTCTCACCTGAAAGCCGCTTCATTGGCAGCTGTCGGAGTCCCTGGGTTTTATTCATGTGGTAGTTGGATAAAACTGCCAGGGCATAAGAGTTGTCATACAGCACATTGCCTCGGATGATCTGGAGGTTTTCCAGGGGAATGACATCCACCATGTTAAGTGCAATGAGCACATAGCCTGCAACCTCCTGTATCGTCTGAGAGAACAACAGAAGAAACAAGGTGCTTAATCCATAGTACTCTTCAATAACCACTTTCCTCCTCCCATTCCTCCAATCCACCATCTTTCAATTTTTAAGGAATGATAGACCGCTTAATCTCATTAAAAATAAATAAATCTAAGAACAAAAGGGACTATGCGAAAAACTTTGCTGGTTAAGCATGTATAAACTCACCCTTTGAGCAGCTACCGGGAGTCATTCCAAAGGTCCAGCACACCCCTGTTCTGTCCCCAAGCAAGGGTAAGTGGGGCCGACTAGGGGATGCAGGAGAAAAGGGCAAGCATGCATGAAATGGTAACAAAGTGTGATGCTTCCCATAAATACTTGCCTAGCCTTCAACACCTGGCAGCACAGACACGCCATCTGATTCAGGCTTTTACATTCTCTCTTCTGTGCCCCTTCCCTTGCTCATCAGAGGGGAAGATTAGGCAACCTTCTCCTTTTAAAATAATATATATCTTTACAGGACAGAAAGACAAGTGAAGTACTGTTCTTGCACGTGGGTTAATTCCTGTCTTGCACTGTGAAATGTATGCATTTCTATCCCCTACAGAAATCACCGCAAGTGAAAAACCTTCAGGCTACTGCTTAGGATATTTTCCTTTTCTATGAAGACTACCAGTGAATCTTCAAGAGACTTGTAACATTCCTTGGAACCCTGAGCTTCATGGTCAAGTTGTGTTTGGGAAAGAAGAATGGCCATACCATCATATTTGTAACCCATATGTTCAAACCATAGATTTTTTGATCTTGCTTGTTACTTGCTGGTGGAGAACCTGGAGGTCCCCATGTCAGCCATGGCTCCTCCCCATGCTGCAGCTGCATTTTAACTCTGTCCTCTGTCCATTCTCTCCTCAGCTTGCCGTAATTGCTCATGCACTTGTGCACAAAACAAATGCTGAGATGGGAGTAGCCCATGCGTCAACCACAGGGGATTATCTTGACGATCACTTCAAGAATCCATGTGGGAAGTTATTGCACAGGACTTGCCTGCCTGCTGAGGGTGTGAGCACTTCAGGCTGGAGAGGCACTTGCCACCATGGCAGGGGAAGGGATCACAGTTCAGAGGGCAGGGAAAAGGCCTCCACACTTCAAAATCTGCCACTCGCTCTGTGCTTTGCTTTGTCCAACAGCACCACAAAGCCTTTTGCTCTCTCGGAAGTGAGGTAACAGGTAAGGATGTAATTCTAATTATAAATAAGAAGAAACCCATCTGCATGGCACCCAGTACAGGCTGGCAAGTGCTTGAAAAGCTATTTCTCAAAGTACCTGATTTGTATAGTAGGGTTGAGCGCATCCTGCAGCCTACAGGTATGCTTAGACTGTGAGCTGTGATTCCTCTGACATTAGCTAGCTATGTTTTTGGATCACCACAGAATTTCATCAGTAGCTGATCCTTTCCACTTAAAAAATGGAGTAGGATTTGTAGTAGCAGAGAAGGCCCCATTGGCCACAAACACTAACCTTCAGGAAAGAGAGGTCACGATTGTGCTCCACGTATGTAATCTCCAGGTTGCTGAGTACCACCTCGCAATTGTTGTACATCCTCTGCAGGCTGGTGAAATGGTCTTCCACATGTCCCAGTTGGGTCAGCTTGTTATTTGTCCCTTGACAAACTGTGGAGGAAAGGAGAAAGCTCCATGAAGGAAAGGAAGAATAACTACAGGGCAAAGACTTTTGTTCACTTATCTTTAAAGGCACCACAGTAAGTTAAGCATCAGCTTCATAAGAAACAAGAACATTATCTGTCATGATTCTAATGGCAATAGTGTAGGAAGCATGCGGTGTTTCCCAGGGACAGAGATGTTCCAGAATTTAGAGCTGGAATAACCCTCCATCACTTTCTGTTATAGAAAAACTTCAATATGAGGTTTTTGTACATAGGTAGCACTAAGTTTTCTGTATCACAAACATAAGCCAGTTCTTGAGGAAAGGACATTGACACAGTTCCACTGAACACTACTGAAACTGGTATGCTGCCAGGTACCACCAAAGCTGATTTCCCTGAGGACCTATTTTACATTACTTTGAGGGACATTGGGTCTCCTTGCAAGCTCAGAGGGAGGAAGGGGGGCTTCCTGAAGGACTCCTTAAGCTACAAATCTGGGTTTTAAGGTCTAACTGAACCTCTAGGGCTTACACATCTCTTGCCACTCTGACATTTTGGGAGTATGACAGATTCAGGAGATCTTCTGGTATATTAATCTTTGGCACTCAAATCCACTTTTGCCAGGTGGGGAAGGAAGAGGTGTCACACAGAGCGCCACTGAGATTCCAAACATTTATAACAGCACAATGGAAAAATTAGTCCCCACCTGAAATTATATTACTCTGCTTTATTAAATCCAGAGGAACTGAAAAAAGTTATCACCATTGTATTTAATTGCAATGAATGAGCAAAATGCAACATTGCTCTGAAGAAAAAACACCACACACAACCCTCAAAAATTCTGTACTCATACAGTCGTTCCCTGGGCTACCCCTACAGAGCTCAAATGAACACATCTCTCAGTTATGCTAATAGAGAGCAAAGGAGAATGACATAGAAGACAATGTGGTAAAAAACTTCACAACACCTTCCAGGGGCTCCTTCAGCTCACCTTTGCTCTTCAGTGGGAGCTGTTAGGAGGCTGTTATCTCACTGTATAATGCAACCCCAGCCTGACTGCACAGCTTTCCATAACAGAACAAAGCTTTCCATAACCAAAAGAATTGCGTTCTTTTAACTTGGAGAAATGAATACATGAAATGATACTTCTGTAGAGCCATAATTTGTAGAAGCACCAATCACAAACTGGGGTGCTGCAAAGCAAATAACAAAGACTCTTGACAAAGCTGGAAATATGTTTCAGTTCTAGTAACAAAAGACACCACCTGTTGCAGATTTACCAAACAGCTGATGCTTCATTAGTAGGAAAAATAACTTCATAGCAGTGATAAAAACACACTTACCAATCATCAAAACTATTCACTGAACATGTGGTACTTCTCAGTACAATCATCAGCATTAGGAGTTACAGTGATAACAGATTACTCTGGACCATGTTTAAAGCAAGGCTATTCACTCACATTCCTCAATTATTTCTCATTATACATTATATAAACATTATAGTGTTTGGAATCAGAGTGGCAACTGCTGGTAAATGGGAACACTGTACCAGGGGCTGTGAGTACATCATCTAAGCTGCTTGACCCTTTTTATAGACTTTGAATTTCTGAATTTCTTAACATTTGCGTTAGAAATTTTAAGTGGGAATTTCTGTTCCAGTTTCTGTTTCAGTTTCAGACTTCACTGTTGCATTGTGTTCATACTTCAAATCTGTATTTTCTGTCTGCTTCAAGTACAAGGACCACAAATTATCAGCCAGAGCCACGGGTAGGTTTTTATTCCTCAGAGTGGTCACATTTTGAAAGTTAGAAATATTGCCAATATGGCTAGTCTGCCCTGGAAAATGTGTTGTTTTTGGGGACAGGGGTGAAGAGGCTTTGAACTGACTGGAAAAGTCAAGGAGTTGTTCCAGAGGTCATCTTGAATTTTAAGCAATGTTATCCTACAACCAAGCTAAAACCAGTATTAACAGATACTCAGACTGTTAAAAACCTCAACTTGGATGCTCAGTTCCGGCATCTCATATCTGATCTTTAGAACTGCGTGATTTTGGAAAGCACTCCAACACAATGCAGAAGCAGGTGCAGTTTAGACTGCTCTCAGAAATAAAAACATGTATGTCATCCTGCTATGATCTTCAGGGTCCACAAATGACCTGATGCACTTGTTGCATCTCTGAGGTTACCAGCAAAGACCTGCCCTGATACTCAAGACAGGCCCGATGCAAAAGCTGCAGTGTTTATGCTACACCTGAACCAAAGGACAGGTGGAAGAAGGAGTTTTCTCTCCTGGCTACCTGTGCCCTTGATCGGCCCTATGTGGCTTGGCACTGGTCAGACCATACAACAAAACAGCCCAGCTCACTGAAACAACCCCTTAGACAAACTGCACTCATTTGAATGGGCTTCTCTTGGGATCAGACAAGTGTTGGAGCTCTGAACTTGGGCCAGTCGTCTTGGGAAACAGACTTTTTCATAGCTTACTAGGTCAAGGCTGATGCAGCTGTCAGAGGGCATGGTTACTCTTGCACTTCTCCCTCTCCCTCTCCTATGGGACCTCTCAGGAAACCATGCCAAAGAGTTGATCCAAGCTACAATAATACAGGACAATAAAGAAATAATTGGACAGAGGGTATTTTTAGCTCAGGAAAGCTCGCTGTTTTGGTTCCCCATAGTGCCCCATGCATTGGAAGCAGCTCAGAGGACAGCAAGGAGGCAGAAGCAAATAGTCAAGAGGAGGAGCCTCCCTGCTTGTGAAGCTGCAGAGGGAAACCCAGACATAACAAGCTCCAAAAAGGCTTCAGCTTGGTCCTTCAGGAGCCACTTTTTTCCCCTGTATTGTGAGTAGAGAGCACTTTGATGGCTCTCTGCCAAAGATGTCTTAAGCTACATGCAAAACCACTGGCCCCCTCATCACATCCACCATCCAGTAAACAGTAGCTGTAGACGAGATGTTAAGAACCGGAGAGAGGAAGAAAAAGGGCTGCTTCTGCTAAGAAATCAACAGTATGTGGCTGTCAGAGTATCAGTCAGAACACCACAGCGGAGCTTTCTCCCTCATGCACAAATTTTTGTTTGCGCAAAGAGATATAAAGGATCTAAGTCCATCCACAAAGTGAACTTCATCCCACCAGTATTTACCAAATGAGAACCTGGGTCATGAGCAGTATATGCTGAGCAAATAAAACCCAAATCAAACAAAACAAGCTAAATCCCTGCAGCAGTATTACTGAACCCAGGCAAAGGTGCAGAATAATTTTCCAACTAGAACATTTGAAAAGAAAATGGTCTGCTTGTATCTGATGAATAATACAATTCCTGCAATTTCTTTGCTTATGGAAACTGTGTTCTGAAAAGATACATGCTATAATTATCTGTATATAATATCACAGTGTGCATGCCACTCTGGCCAGGGGCTAGAGCACAGACAATGAGGTGCTTGCCTTGCTCCGCAGAGTTTTAAGTGGGATGTGCATGCTTGAGTGGATGGAATTTATTATGATTTAACCTCTATTGAACTCGAACTATTTGCCCTCTAAAGGACAGATTCTGATGCCACATACAATACATTCATTACATACTTTTGTTTCAATGTCTAGCAAAGCCAGCACTATCCAGGTTTAGGAGTCAGTGGTGGGCATGGACACTTGCATGGTACTGCCAGAGGCTGTGGTAGTATGTACCACATAATGTATGTTCCAAAAAGGAGAGTAAAACGTCCAGGGTGAGAACATCCCTGACCAGCAGAAAAACTAAGACCCAGAACTGAACTTCAGGGCATGGGCTCATCCCTGAAAGACGAAAGCTTTGCTTTTATCTGTGATGTTAATATAATAAAAACACAACCGGTCTGGAAAGTTTTGACACAGAGAGCACGTCCCAAGAGGCTGCTGTCTGTGGCAGTGCTGAGAGCAGAGCTGCAAGCTGGGAGTGCAGGGTTCTCCCACCCCAGCCAGGGTGATCTCCTGGACCCTCAGTGGCCCAGCCACCACCCCTGTGACATAGGGGCAACCCAGAATTCTGAGGGGCAGCATCATGGGATTACCACCATGAAGCATTTAAATTCTATGTGATATAGATTTTAGCACATATGCTGCAATTCCTAAATGCCAAAGTGATGTTGATCTTGAATCAGTTGCAGCATTGCCTCAACAGCCTAACAAAAATTTAGATATTGCTGAAATGACCCAAATGTCAGGTGCTGTATAAGGCAGGAGCAATCAAAGGGCTCAGGAAAGAGCCACACTATACTGATAAATGCAAACTCATTGAATTTAATGCTTATGAAAAGTGCAGGGTTGGCTGTCTTGGCTAGTAAAATCTTCTCTGTGTTCGCAGACATGCTTGCTCCTCCCCTTCACTGCCTCAAACTTGGACTTACAGGACTATTTCTAGGTGATGCAAAGTGGTTCACTGTCTGCAACCCTTTGCTCCTTGGCCACTTTTTTCATGTGCAGCCCGAAGTAGTAGCATGAAACCAAAGCATTTCCTAAATGGCATTTCCCCCAAGTGATGGCAGGGAGACAGAGGGCATCCATACAGCTGTAATGCTAAGCGACTGTATTTTCCCAAATCCATACAAGCTCAGATTAAACAAAGGGGTCCCTGCAGCAATTGCACTGATACAAGTAAAATCTGTTTTCATTTTTCCCCAGAAAATCTCTGATTACTGAAGTCTCAATCCTGACACGCATATTTGCCCCAGACTTGAGAAAAACCCCAGAGAATGCTTTGAAAACAAATTATCAGCAATCCCCAAATCATCCTCTGTTTCTATCCATGCTTAGCCTATGTTAGTCTCCCTGCAGCTCTGATAGACACATCAAATAGTAACTCACAAAGGCAATTTCAGAGATATGAGAGTCCATTTCCATGCTTCATATGTCACTTATAACTATATATGCCCTGGTAGAATGAATTTAAATCCTTTTGCATGTTTTCTAGCCATTGCTGACAATAACACAGAACTTGTAGATAAGGGATATTTGTTTAATCTGATAGTGCATTTAGAAATGCTCCTCTCTCCTCACTTGTTGGCAGTAATTTCACTTTTGATTGTTTTTAGGTACTTCATGGAAGAGCAGTACCTGGGTGTTTGGTTGGGATACAAAGCTGCCACTGAATGCCCGGGGAGATAATGCTACTTGGTGTGCTACCATCAGTGCTGCCCACACCCAACACACCTTTATCAGAGTGTGGGGGACAAAAACCTTTCCAGTGAGCTGGAATAACTTTGCAGGAAATATTGTTCAATTTGGGTCTGTATAGGCAATCACACCATCCCAACCCTTGTCCCTTGTATCCCCTGGGTCACTCCTGCACAACACAGAGCGGATCCTGGCCATGCCCTGCATCTCCATGATCCTCCCTGCGAGGAAAACTGTTTCCCCTTCATGAGGTCTGCCACTGACCTTCATCTAATGGGGCCTCAGAAATTAAAGGAAGATGCTTGTCATTCAAGCATAAATATGCACATCAGCTGTAAGGGCAGGTCCTCTATATGAGGTATTTTTTTAACCAGCTTCAAAGCATACCCTTACAGCTATCAAATGGACCCACATAACCTGCAGTGGAAACCAGCAAGGTGCAGCTTATTAGCTGTCAAATGATCAAAATAATGATATTTAAGCTTATAATGAAGTACTAGAACAGACAGGACATTTGTCATCATGATTAACCTATCAGAAAGAGAAAGAACCATGCAATGCTTTCCCTAAAGAAAACAGGGCATGAAATAATAAAGGTTGGAATAATAAAGTGACATTACATTTTATGTAATCAATCTCTTAAATGGAAATATTTCTTATATTCACAAGTTCCTCAACTCTAGAGAGAGAAGGGATGGAGAAATTTTGGTATTGTTTGTTTGAGGGTGTTTAACAAACTGAGTAAGAATTTCAAGAGGGAGGAAAGTTCATGTGACACAAAAAGAAAACCGAATCTGCTGCAATGTGCTGTGGGAAGTTATGAAAAGGAAAGCTAGGAAACGGGTGAGGAGCAAAAACAGTGCTCAGATGCTGGCACATGTTTTCCTTTGAGAACAGTGTTTGCAAACCCATACAATGCCTAAAAAGTCCAGTTTCAGCTTAATGACAGCAACATTTGGGCACTGGAAATTCTTCTGCAGAAGGTAATGATTTTTGGACATACCCAAATACTTTAATTTAAAACATGGTGAAAAACAGCCTCATGTGGCTGTAATAAGTTCTTGCTCAAACAGTGCGGTTTAGAGTAATGCAGTTGCTGAGATTTATTCCAACTTTTAGACACACTGGGACCAAAACAATGACAGAGCTCTTAAAAATACTTAGATGGAAAATGTAATTGCAAAAATTACCAAAACTAATGCCCTAGGGGAGAAAAAGAATATGCCTTGAGGGAAAGCTTTCCCAGATGGTTTCTTATTCCTATTTACTTGACAAAAAAAACTTTTCCAGATAAAGGTAATTTTAGGTTTCCCTTCCTAACTCCAGTTAGGAGTGGAGACCTGCCCTTCAATGTCAAGAGTTGCGTCCTGAATTGCAAGGGATGGAGGCATCGTGACAGTTGGATGGTCTGATTGCTGGTGAGTGCCTTTGCACAAAAGAACAAATAATCACATATAAACCAACTTGCTCCTGAATGAAGACGTCACCAAAGTCACAGTATTTCTGACAACAAGAGATTCAGCCTTATTAATTCCCCAGGGTGCTTTTTTTTCCCTCCCCAATATCATTTACTAATATTTCATTTTTTCTTCTTTGCTGCCATTATTTAATTCTGTATGTTTATTAATCCTCCAGAGATTAAGGCCAGACCAGGATGTGCTGAAACGAGGCTTTCCACTGGCTTCAATGTGAACTGGATGGGGGATTAAACTCCTCTCTTGCTGATGCCGGTGTAAATTTGGAGCAAGTACATGCACAGGATGAACTAGCCCAGACTTTAAGCTTTGCCCTCTGAATGTCTTAGGATAAAACTGTGGGGATGATACAGATATTTTCTGTAAATACCGGCAGAATTTCAAAGAAACAGGAATTGTCACCGTGCAATTTTCTACAGTTTGGGGAAAAGTTGATTTCCAAAGGTGAATAATAGATGGGAATTTTGAGATAGGGTATTTCCAGTGAGATACTGAAAGATAACCTGAGTTTAGGTCAGTTTTCTTCACATGGTTTTGCCAGTGATCTCTAAGAAGACTTCAAATCACTGCTGAGGATTCCTGCAGATGACACAAACATTGCTGGAGTTCTAAATAACAAAGAGGGACGGATGACCTGCACAGGCCAGTTTTATAATTTAGGAAAATAAGCCCTCTGAACAACCTAACATGAACTATAGCCAAAGGCAAGGTGTTACATCAAAGACTGCAGAACACATAGTACACAGAAAATGGGGTGCTGGCATGCAATTGCCCTGAAAAGGACTTGGGGATAATATGAGGTGACCGGTGCATTGCTTGACAAAAGAAAAAGCAGCATCCACTGGGTCCATCAGTGGGAAAATACTGAAGGAAGGGAGGCAGGCGCTGGCACTAATCCCTGGCAGTGCCCCGACATGCCCCAAGGGCGGTGGCCTCTGCACAGAGGGCTCACCTCTCCTTGCAAAGCAGGTGCCACCTGCGGCAGCTCCCACTCCCAGTGCTACCAGGATGCTCCCCTCAGGCTTCAGCCCTTCTCCAAGCTACACTTCAGCCCATGTCCCTGACACATGGCCAGTGACTCGTGCACTAGGATTTTGCCTTGAGTTTTGCAGGCTATTCATGGAGAATGATGTCTGGAAAGTCAAGCTCCCCAAGATGTCCTCACCAGTAGCTGGGGTGCTGCTGTTGGGTTGTTCTTCCCACTGGCACCCTCTGGAGAGGCTGCTACAAAGGTAACTAAGGGCTTGCATGGGGCTTTCTCTTTGGAGCTATTGCCCAAGGTTAAAAGGCCAGGTCTATTGAAAGTGCAGTCACCAGTGAACTTAAATAAATGAGTTTCTTCTATAATCTGTTAGTGAAGAAGAACCAAGAATAAGGGAACTTCCTATCTTTCAACCACTATGCAAACTTCCACACACATATATATACCAACAATAATGAATAGTTTATAAATATTAGACACAATTTTGTGCAGAAAACCACAGAGGCACCTTCCCCCCACCTTTTCAACCATCTTCATAGAAATTCAAGCCATACAGACTGTGCTATTTGAAATCAGCATGGACTTTGAGTCCCCCCATGAAGTTTTCCCATGTGAGCCCAAAGGACCAGGGTGATGAGCTTGGCTCTACAAATATCTTAAGAGCAGGATGGGTGGGCAAAGTGGTGAGTTCATGCCCTAGCTTGCCATTTTTAGTCTCACTGTTCCCTACGTGAAACAGAGCAACTGAATCTGGATGCTATAGAGTGAAAAATGTGGCTCTTCAAGACAAAATGCCAACTGCAGCTTAGACATCCCAGTGGTGTACAGCACAGGGAAACACCACTGAGTGCTGTGGAAAGGAACAAGACTTTGGGAACCACTGAGGAGGAAATTAAGGAGTGGGGGAAAGGCAGAGTTGGTGGTGTATTGGTTATGCTGGATAGAAGTTCTGCCATCCCATTTATTCTGGGTCCTCCAAGAGAAAGCATTGCCCGTGCCTTTGTTTTAGAACAGTGATCTTCATGCTTTGTGAAATCCACATACTGAGCAAAGTAAGTTTGCCTTTCACTGTACTGTGTGTACCCAAACAAGACCATGCAAGGGGCAACAGACTCCGGTGTCAGTCCCCACAGGCTCTGTGTGCTCCAGTGGTTTGTTTCTCCCAAGGATGGGTCTATCAGGTAGCACAGGCCCTGGCTAGAAGTCCATGGCTGTAGTCCTGCCCTCCACCTTCATGCACCAGCATAGCTACTATATTCATCGCAAAAAAGCTGTGTGCATCCGCTGGGCAGGGCCCTGGAGTGTGAGGACAGTCACACAGCTCCATTCATGTGAGGTTCAGGCCCTGGGAAATGGCTCACAGAAATGAAATGGTTCTCCTGGCATCTATGGTGAAGTTTGTATTACTGTGTTGCTGCAAGGGGTGTAAAAAGTTTGCACAGAACACAGCAGCAACCAGCCAAGAGACCTCCAACAATGGGCATGGCTCACCAAGCCTTGAATCTGGTGACACATATCTGGCTGGGCTGTGCCATCTCAAGATCTACACCAAGTTATTTGGGAAAACAAGTAGATGACAATGGATACATAAGCCTGTATTCCGTGGTCTAAAAACCCTACATTCTTCATTGTTGTTTGTTCTGGCAACATCTATGAAGCAGCAAGATTTTATAGCACAATAAAAAGAAACTGAAGATGTGTGGCCATGAAAATATGGGATCAGTTGCTAGTTACATCAGCACTGAATTGTTTAAAATTGTTTCAAAATGAGTTAACTTGAGAAACGAGAGCTAAAGGCATTAAACTATGCTGTGAATGTTTTAGCATGTGGGATTTCTTGAGACACTGCAATTGCTTATTTCAATTTGTGCCTTCCAATGAAAAAAGTCATATGTTTTTCTTTATTTATATTAAATCAAGTCTCATGTTGAAGTAAGCTGTGGTGCTCAGGCACGTCTTTCTGAATCCCCTGAGGTGTAAATTCTATGTGAGCACTCACACACTGGCTCAAAAAGGACAAGAGAAACCACTTACAGATGATTCCAAGTAGAACACTAAAAGCTTGCTATTACAAATACAACAAATCCTCATGTTTTTCACCAATAAATATATGATTACACATACACATATATACATATATGTAGCTCTCCCAGACAAGCAGGCTGACATCTCTAGAGGCTGCAATGTATGTGGGGAACTGCTGAAACACAACAGCAACCACACAAGTTTCAATTGCTGCCTTGAACTACACATGCCCACCTCCATGATAACCCCATCTACTTCTGTGCATGGCTCTGCCCACTGAGGACACGGGAAGTGCTGCCAGCAACCACGGGGAATGCTGCACCAAGCCTCTGGGCCTGCGTAGCTGCATCAGTCCCGACGCTTCCTCCCAAGCTGCTCTACAGAAAGTTCCAGCCTCCTGTGGAGTCAAATTGGAAAGCTACAGAAAGATCTATGCCCCAAAGTTTCCTTTGGGATATCTTGTCCCTTAAGAATGAGGTCACCTTCTCAAGCAAGACTAAAACAAGACAAAAACTGCAGACAGGACTAAGATAAACAGTATTTACTGCTTCAAACAACAAAAGGTACTGCTAAGTTATTAATGTAGCAAATGTCCTGTCAACTGACTACAAAGAACAAATGCAAGCTGATAAAAAGCTTTAAAAGTTTGTTTTCAACAACTACGCATTCATGGGAATAAATGCTAACACGTACTCTAGGGCTTCCAGACGAAATTTGGATATTTGTGCATGTTGACAAGCAAGCAAGTTAATACACGCTGCTGGGTTTGAAGAGCCTCCAGTAATATTTAACTTTAAAAGGAATAGCAGAAGAGCATATTAGATGTAAATGAGGATCATCTTCTGATCTTCATTTAAACCTTGACTAAAACTCAGTGGAAAGACTGCTATTGAAACGAATGGGATCTGAATCAAGCTCTTATTTCACTTAATTTAACTGTGTGAAATTTAATAAATGAGGTAAATAGACTTTCTACCACCCTTTATTCTGGAAGGAGAAGAACTACAATTACATTTTGAAAGCACAGCTAAAAAGCCACAAAATGATTTAACAGCACCTGGGTAAGTTTTGAAGATGAAGAACAATTTATCTTCAAAAGTCTGGGCAGAAAAAACATTGAATTTAGTCATTGTTACTATAAATGTTACATGTTATAGCAAGTGGACTGCTTTTAGAGCTGGTCTTATTTAGCAATTGAGAATCTCAGTCACGTTTAATGCCAGGGTTCGGTTTGGTGAAGACATGTAAACAAGTTGAACACTATAAAAGGTATTTGAAATGCATGATTACAGTGTTTCATGCTGTTCAAACTCTGAAGAAGTTCCCTCTATCTCATGATTTGCACGGTTCCTTCCTCATGTCCTTGCACCCTTTTCAGCAAAGGAAATGCTCCATGGCTTAGTATGGAGCCCAGAAAATCTGCAATCTGAACTCCAGAAATATAATATAACACTGGATAAAGCTCTGCTAACACTTTTTATACTTCTATGATCATTATGTCCATTTGTACAGGTCACAGAGAAAAAAAGTCTGAGGTTTTTTTGGTTTGTTCGTGTTTTTTTTTAAATTTTTATTGTCTTTGAAAATACTAATAAAAGAAATATTGAAAATGCATAAGTGAAAAGAACAAAACCCCACATTTATCAAAAGGCTGTGCCTTGTATTGACCTGTGTGTCTTTTTAGGTCAAATCATTATTTCATATATACTCAGAATTAGTGGCTGTTTAATTGTGAACAGTTTAAAATCATAATAAAGATGACTGCAGCTGCTAAGTTTGATTTTGCAACTCCTTCATCCCCAATGTTTGAGGGATGGTCTTCCTCAAGGACCTGTTCTAAGCAACGAGGCAGGAAAAACAACACACAGCTTTATCAAACACAACACCCCCCTACATGCAAATACGAAAATCCAGAAGATGACACGCAGATAAGGATTAAAAGAAAATCCACCCTTACATAAACGACACAAACCTGCTTTAACACATTCCACACCCTGCGGAAAAAGTTGCCAGAAAGAAACTGCCTCATCAGTTCATTGAACGAGAGGAATAAATGTCCCCTTGTATACAAAAAACTGGTAAATCAGCTACAACCTAAGCTCCAGCACAGAATGTGAAAATGTTATCAGCAGCAGACAGTTGGACTGTGTTTATCGTTGCCAAAAGTGTCTTGAGGAGGGAAAAAATACCAGAAACTTTTTACTACTGGAATAAAATGCATGAAAGCCGGACAAGCCTGACTGTAGAACTGATCTCACTCGCTCCTGTTCCCATCTTCTCCCCTGTTGCTGCAATGTTTCTTCTGCAAAAGATTGCACTCAAGTGTTTTGATGAATGGAGGAATTTTTGTAATCCACTGGGTTTGGGGTTTTTTTCCTTATTTTTTTTCCCACTCTGACTAAAAATAATCAGCTTTTACCTTTTACTCTATCACAATTTGGAAACTCGCTGCTGTACATGGGTCCCTGGCTTTGTTTGTTTCCTAGAAGAAAACGAAGGGAAACAGAGCTGGGAACATCCCAGTTCAAGCTCTAGCACCAGCATCACTGCTGTGTGGCATCTCAGCAGTGTTGCAGGAGGATTGGCCCTGCTCATCTACCAGGTGCATAAACCAGGTACACATTTGTTACTTCAGTGCTGCTAGGATGCCTTACACCTTCCAAAATACAACTGCACCTGCCTAAGAAACCCACTGCTGCGCTTCCTTGACTTCAACATTTTGTGGGAAGAAGTTTCTTGAACAGAAAGACAGTTAAAATCACATTCTAACACATTTCTGGTACATTGCTTGGAGATGCCATATTTTTCTCCAGCTCATATCTTTGGTGGAAATTCAAAGAAAGGAAGGATTGGTGGAGTAGCGACCTCAGAAGATATTAGAGGTGAGCACTGACAAGATTTGAGATCCATCACTCCAAGAATTTGCATGCTTGAATCTTCCAAGGACTTTTATGGACTACTAAAACTATGAGGGGAAAAAAATTATGTGAGGCAGGCATTTATGTACCTCAGCTGGAAAAAAAAAAAATCACACTTTGTTTTCCAGAAAATGACATTAACTTCGGAAAGATCTGACCTTGGCCACTGCATCCCAGAAAGTTTCCAAACTGGCAAAATGGTCACCTTCTGAGCAAATGGGCACATCACACAGCCAACTCTCCCACTCCACTGCGAAGCTGCTCCCTGCCTTGTGAAGTATCTTCTGATAAGCCTTACTAAAACCAGAGCCACCTTATCTGGGAAAAATGACACCTACCAAGTTTTTAAAGCCGGGGGTCTGTCTGGCTGCCTTTGATGCATTTGCCAGTCTTCAATCACTATCTATCACTTCATGGTGGAGCTGCAGCAGCTCTTGTGAGACCAGTAAAATCGCTTGCCTTGCTGCAAGTGATGAAATGCTACCAGCACCAGAGAACAGAGCAGCTTTGTGTGTTAGCAGCTTCATGTTTTAGCAGCCCTGTGTTGCCTTTGTCTTCACCTCCCAAAGCTTGGAAACAAATACTCATAGTGAACAAATAAAATTATTTCTTCCATGGGCTAGGAAGTGAACTTTGCGGTGTTGAATGTCAGACTGTGTAGTACTACACTGGATTGCATGGCCAGTCTTGGAAAAATAAAGCAGAACAATCCTGTTCTCAACACTAGAGTTAAAGGTTTGCATTACAAAACTTCAAAAGATTTAGACAGATTTTCCAAAGTAGGAATACGAGTTTGGCATGTAAATCATACAGCATGCCAGTGGGAGGTGGTCATCAGCACGGGCTATTGAAAACCCTCTCTTTAAGATCAATCAGCTCTGCTCAAAGATGGAAGTTTTGCCACTAAGAAGTAAAGTTTTCAAGACTTACTATGCCTCCATGAAGGAACATTCTGAAGGAACAAGAGTCCCCACTTTGCCCCAAATGCAGCATTACTGTGTTGATATCAGTGTTGCATCAGGGCATTTTTAGAGCTTGTTTCACTCCAAAATGACTTCATTTAGTTGCACTGGGCTGCAGTACCTTGGAGCAGTACCATCATTTTAAAGCAGAACGCAAAACAGCATTAAAAATAATAGTGGTAAAAGGAAAAAAAAAAAAAAAGAAAGATGTGCTTAGAAGGGACAGAAAACAGCTGCTGGTAGATGCATTACAGCCTCATTCAGCTTACAAGCTCCCCAAAGGTTCTGGTACAGGCGTTAAGCAAACCCATGGGAAAATTGAGCTTCTGATCTGACTATGTTATACAGCTACAGGACGTCTCTGCTGTCACCAGGTTTGCTTTTACGAGACAGCGCCCGATAGAAGGCATTTGTGTTTTTTAGCTCTTGGATCTCATAAATAAAACTACTGAGTTCTTTCAGAGCTTTGCCAAAATAAGTTTCCATTAAAAGTCTCAAAACTGTCTATGGAAAGTTTCTGCTATGCTTTACTGAGCTCTCCCAATAAACGGCAATGCAGTTTATCCTTGTGGGAAAAAGCTCTGTCAGGGTGCATTTATTCCAGATAATGTGCTACTAACACAACTCAGGAAAGAAAATGTGGGTCTCGGAGTAACTCTAATGTGGTGGTCAGGGTGTTGCTTTTCCCTCCGCATGTTGGAGCCCATTGTGCCAAGGAGGAGTCCCACAGCCCTTGCCACTGCACTTCGCAGAATGTGACTGATGTGCTTCACAAGGCCCTGGGACATAGCAAAATACTGGCCTTCTGAAACCTCCTGATTAAGGTTGCACTTTTTGGAGGAATTAATCCTACCCAAAAATGTGGGGGTGCTCATAAATACCAAACATATTCTTACCTGTTCTTAATAACGTATGTCTTCAAGCATGCAAAACTGTCTGTCCTTCTTTTTCCATTTAAGTGCATTTATTTAAAAATTTGGCTTTCCATCAGGAAGGGAAAATAAGTTTTATGCTTCAAGAATACAAAACTCATCAAGTAGAAAATCTGCATTGGCCTAGATCAGTGACCATGTAAAGATGAAGCTGCTGAAGCTCTGATGGTGATACTGCTGCTTTTGAAAATTCTGCCTTAAAGCCTTATCCCATTCTTTTTGGTTTTAAGCAATTTTTTAGATTCGAACTTGACCATAAGTAATCAAACGGTATACCACAGAACTGGAAGGCCATCTCTTGTTGGAAAGCATTTCACTGTGGCCATTATGTGAAAACTTATGAAGAGGCAACAGGATTTCAGAAGCAGTGACTAAATATACGCATCTCTCAGAGCACTGGAAACTTATTTTTTGCCTGCTTTTAGTAAAAAGATGCTATTAGATCTCTGTGGCTATTACTGCAAAAGTGGGTTATCTCATTCATTCTAAGGCATCATTTAAAGTGCTTCCTCAACCAGAGATTTCAATTTGTGCTCTACACCTCCCTGGGAGACCCTGGACTATTTTCATGCCCATGAAAGCTAAATAATGAAAAGCAGGCTTACACTTGCTAGAGAGATCTGTACCCCACCTCCCTCAGAACTACTGTAGGTGCTTGCATATTGAGCAACACTGGAAACCACTGGTATGCATAAACTGTGAACTCCTTCAAAGCAACTCCTACCAGTGCCTTCCCCCCTGCACCCCCCAGCACAGTATATTAACACACACACACATATATAACATATATATTTATATATATATATTTATTACATGGCCTCTTGATGCCACCGTAAGTCTACCTGAAGTACTTAGAGATGAGACTGAACTGGGGTAGATGGGTGGTATAGCATTGCACACCAATTTCCAATCTCTCCCTGAGCACGAACAGTGCCTACCACTGTCTCCCATAAAGTCTCCCGTGCTAATGGGCAGACCCCTTAACAAGAAAACACTCCCTATCATGCAAATGCTTACAGGAGTCTCCCTATGGAGCCGCTGCCATTTCTTCCTCACTTACTTTCAAGGAATATATGTCATCAACGTTAATTTATACAGAGCAAGTAAGTTTTTCAATGAGATGAAGAAATACCCCTCTAATTGTGTAATGAATATCCCGATGCTGCAGACACACTGAGCTAGGAAGTGCTCTGGAGCACGTCAGAAGAACAGAGACTCAATACATTTTTTAGATATGTATGATGCTAACACATAGTTGACTGTGAGCGAAAAACAATCCTGTCTCAATTTCCACAGGAGTTTATCATCACATAACCCAGATACTGAAACTGTTTCCTTGCTATGATGTGAAAAGTTTCTTTCCTTGTTCACCAGCTGGCTGGAAGACTGGGGGGGGGGAAGGGGAATGACGTGGGGGTGTGGAGCATTATGCTCCACTATGACAACTGCCCAAGTTAGTGCATTAATGACTTCTTAGCACTATCATGTAACAATGTGTCCCTAAAAAAAAGCAGTCAGCATATTTATCAGTGACTTACAAATGTACTTTATCCTCTGTGGCACAATATCATGACTCAAAACAAAGCTTGAATTCTTCAGCCAGAGTTTTTTCATCTAGGGTCATGCTCCTGTCTTGATTAAGAAAATAGAAAAGTTTTTGGTTCATTGTTTGGGGATTTTTTTTTGTTTGGTTGTTGGTATTTGTTGGGGCTTTTTTCTTTTTTTTTGAGGAAAGCAAAGTATTTTCTTTAGTTCTGGTATGAGATAAGATATTTACTACTGAACACGTGCTACAAATATATGACAGAGCAATAAAGACAATTTAATAGCCTGGGAATCTCTTGCTCAAGAGGGCTAAGATGTCAAAAGTTACGTCTTTGACATATAACATATGCTTTCTGAGTGCCTTCTAATTGCAGGAAATGTTTTGATTTTGCAATCTTACAAATATTCCTGAAAACTCTGAGGTATTTCTCAAAGTGATTCACTCATGGGGGATTTAAAAAAATGGACGCTTCCTCTGACCACCTCACCTTAGCACCAAGCGCCTTCGTGAATGTACTTTAAGAGGTCATGGATAGCTCCTGAGGTATTTCCCCTCCTGGAAGGGGACTGTAATAATTCCGTTACATGCAGAGCCCTGCCGATGGCGGAGGCGGGGAGCTCAGCACGGTTACGCCGGCCACTGGACAAACAAACATCAGGTCCAGCTGTGCTGCACATACACGCAGGCCCTACCAGTTCCCTGCCAGAAGGGCTCAAACCCTGCCTCTGCAAGGGCAGAAAACCCACGTCACACCATTCCTAACAACTGGGTGCTGCTGAGTCACTCATGCCCAGGACGACACAGCTGCTCCCAAAGGACTCACTGGTGCGAGCTGCCGCTAGACCCTCTGCAGCCAGCAGGCACAAACAGGCAAACCAATGGAACTATTAATCTTCTCTGCATAGGGTGCCATGTCCCTTTTTTGTCAGGCAGCTTGAGATTTCGATAGAGACACAGCATAAATCAAATTTCTCTACAAACATCCGGGTTATAACAAGACCTAACTTGCCTGTGATTTATTGATTTACAAACAATTAGGATTAATAGGAATGAGTGACACCAGCGATAGCTATAAGCAGATTTCTTACCCATTAGAACCCACAGGGTCATGTGATGTTTCTACAGGTTCCCTGTCCAATGCTCATGTGTGCCATGCCACAGCCTGCTGGAGACATGTGGAGCCCCAGGGAGGCAGCGGGGCCTTTTGTGCCTCTTGGAGGTTGCTCCAGACCTTCATCCCTCTGATATTTATGAAATTTGCTTCTAAATGTTCAGCCTAAACTCGGGCTTTACCATTCAGACTATTTGTATAAGTTGTGCTAGCACTGTTCTTTCCATTAAGGTACCTTCTTCCCAGTCTGATATTGTCTTTTCCAATGCATACGCCATGCCACAGATTATTTTGATTCAATCAACTCTCTTAGCCCTGTCTCACAAACTAGCATATTTCCCTGATTTTCCTTTTATTATATGCATCCAGTTTATACCCATATTCCATTGAACTGGGGACCAGAACTACACACAGTGTTCCTGCCAAGGATTTAGCAGTGTATTGCAAATTATATTAATGCTTTATCACTGCTGGGACTTTCTGCACAGTGTATCCTTATTTTCTGGATATACACAAGGGCTCCCCCATTCTTCCAGATTAAAACAGAGTAAGGATGTACTTTCAGGTCCTGCACAATTTTAACTTTTATTCCATTTCTAGCATCGTCCAATTCTACTTAAATGCCATCAAAACCTTCCTCTTACTTCTCACTCTCTCGGCTCTCCATTGTGAAACATCACTGTGAGAAACACCCACGCAAAGATCCTTAATGAAAATATTTAATTAGACATGTCACAAGAACAATTCTTAAGGATACCCAGTAGATACCTGTCTCCAGCGCTTTTCTGATACAATCTTTTGTGTCCTCTTTAATCAGCTCTTCATCCAAGTTTAAACTCTGCTACTAAACTTCACCTCCTTCAAGTTACGTAGTAACTTCCACCATTTCATTGCTTGGGTTACTGAAGTTCAGGCTAGTAATCATCTCCACAAAATGAAACAAAAGCAAAAACCCAACCATCTCACCACGAAAGACAACCTGGTAGGACTGATCTTTGCTAACACAACTAAAGCTTCAGACTATTTTCCATTTACTTTATTTACCTTAATTTTCCTTTCCTTCAAAGCACTTTCTGAAGCTGAGCATGATCTCAAAGGCAGAATAAGGGCTCTATAGCCACATGGCTTTCTCCATTCCTTGAAAACATAGGGACCTCATTTTATTGCACAGACATGCAGAATGAAGATTGCTTGATGACAGATTAAATGGCTTACTTTTAAAATAAAGTATTTATCACTCTTTCTAAACTATACCTAACAGTAGCTTGACCTGGGTATGTTGTGACTGGAGAGTGATTGGAAAAGTGGAGATGATACATTTCTCTCAGAGAAGATTTAAGATTGTGAAATTCCATTAAGAATTACTTTCCTGCAGATCTCTCCTGGCCATCTACCTTTTACTGTACATGGAAACACCCTGTCTTCAGTACCATATAACACTTTTCATGGCAGCAAAATTCAACCTGACTCAGCTTGGAGTTAACTTCTGATTAATTTTCTTAATTAATGTAAGTTTCTGGCATTCACGCCCTTTGCAGAGAAATAAGGAAGTTTGGTCTTTTAAATCCAAGTTACTTTTTAAGGGAAATATAATTGAAGAAAACCAAACCCAGACAGTCGTATCTGTGTCACTGAAGCTCTGTGAGCTGTACCTGATAAATCACCTGTCTGTGATGCCACAGAAAACACTCTGTGCTACTTCCTGTACACCTTGTTTGTAAAGCTCTGTTTACTTACCTGTTACTGTTTGGCTAACTATTAACCACAATTAACCCGATGGACTTTTTTTCCAAACAGAACTAATATTTATCAGAAAAGCAAAACTTATTCAGTAAGCCAAATGCAAATGTTGGCTCAGGCAAGGTCAGAGAGGTCATGGGGAGCAGTAAGGTTCTATTTCCACATGCAGTAGTTTGTTCATTATTGCTGATTGCAAATTCGAAGGAGACAAGCAGAAGATCAGAACTGTAACTTTCTGTTTATTATGAATTTTTTAAAAGGTATTATTTACAGAGTGGTTTGGAATCTAGTTCCAGATTGGAGGGAGAAAAAAAGCTGTTTTCTAGGCTCGCTGACAAAAACATTTTAAAATTCACTGCAACGCTACTGAAAAATTTTGGGTTTTTTCTTTCCTACTGTCTGTTTCTGAGTAGCAAGCAACAAAATATTTCAGGAGAGCAATGGATGTTGCATCCTACCAACTACTCCTGCATCCTTTGCTAACAGCTCACCGGCACCTTCTCTTGCTCTAACATCCGGGGTGATGGCTTCTGTCCCCTTCACTGTGTCCTTGTGGGACAGACCCACAGGGTTTACTCTGCGACACAGTCTTACTCCTTTGAGACACCACTCTCACACATGGTTAAGTCTTGTCTCCCCAAGTTTAAAAAAATCACTAGAAATTAAAGGAGGTAAACCCAACTTTTGTATTAATGGTGCCAAAATCAGCCCAGGCTATGGCTGAAATAAAAAATGCAAAAGAGACCATCAGATGATACCATAAGTGTTGACAGATCAGTCTACCTCCCGTCTTTCTCGGCGGGGGAAAGAGGTGTTTCAGCAGATACTGCAGACATCTAAAGCTGAGAGCTCGAATTGTAACAAAACATTTCACTTTTCCCAGACGGCATTCTCCTATTCAAGGATGTTTGTGAAACCATGCTGCCAAATCTGTGATTTCACAAACTTTTCCACAGTGATAACAATAAACAGTGAGTAGTGATTTATCTGAGGGATCAAGCTGCACTGGAAGGGGAATGTGAAAAAATGTGCATTTGAAGGCATTCTCTCCCCTGAGGAAGGATGAAAACTCATGTACATATACAAAATGAACCACACACCCCAGACCTGACAGAATGCAAGCTTTCTGACAATCCATGTCAAATTCAATGAACTGAAAAAAAATGTAAAATAAAAAGACTTTTTTTTAAACTGAATTAGCTCTGTCTTACCTCTTAATAAAGCAGATTTGTGGGATTTGCACAGCAGAGCATTAAGAATATTCTCCATAATTTACTGAGCTTTTGCTCTTCCTTTTAAACTAGTAGATGATGGCTTTCTCAGAGAAGATCAGATTTTGCTGTCAGTTACATCTACATCAAAACAGAAGTAATGACACTGACTGGGGCAAAATTATTCCAGATTTACATTTCTCTCACGGACAGCACCAAGAAAGAACAGTTTAAAGACAATCCAGTTAATTAAACCAAAATTCATCACACTTTTTAAAGTTATGGGCAAGAAGAAAACCTAGACTTAGCATGCTATTATTGCTTATTGCCAAGAAGCACTCACTATAAAACCCACTTGAATTCAAAAGTGCACATATATTGTAGCAGGGAAGTTATGGCAGAAAGGAGAATAACTTTCCAAACTTTGATAATTGCTTGATCTGGAGTTTTGATTAAATGGTCCTTCCAGTATGAAATTATCCTCTAAGAGGGCCACAGTCTTGAATTCCCCCTCATATTTCCTTAATGGTTTTCACATTTTATTTTCTCTACTGCAGTCAAAACAACTTCTTTGGCAGTCAAATCTTCCTGCAGTACACAGCCTGTGTGACCACTCTTATCCCCACAGAAGGCATCTGGGACTACATTCTCTCCTGGATGAAAGTGAGAGCATCTGTCTTCACCATTGAAATGAAATACTTCTCATTTTTGCAGAACTCTTAGGGCTTTGGTTTAAGTGCTGGGGGAAAGGGAGGATATCACACAGGGCTGCTTATGCAATTACCAGGTCATGTATCCACAGTACACAAGGGAGTCAGAGGAGGGAGAGATGTGTGGCCGGTTACCTGTCCCAGCACCCACACCTTGTCCTGGTGCCTCTCCCTCCATGCTCCAAAAAACCCCCCCACAGGTTTACAGCAGCTAGTGCTGTTTAGAAGAACCACATAATCTTAAAGTTATTTTTCAGCTTTGTTTTTCTCCTCAAAAGAGATGCTCAAGTGAGTTAAAAAACTGTGATAAAGTTGCCTAGAATATAACCTATCCAGTAGTTTATAATTTACTTACTTGAGTACCCCTCACAGTTGGGCAGAATCATGCAGGGAAACAAATGCACCAGAAAGGATAAACTGTCTCAAAACACTACTGTGAAGGTCAAATGAGAATCAACATCTCAAAAGCAAGAGGAAGAAATTACGATCTTGCAAATCTTGGTTCATTTTTTTTGGTGTGCACCACCACCACCACTTGCTGTCTAAATGCAGACACAGTATTGAAGAGCCAGAAGCCTGGAAAGACAAATATTCCCATCATCAATAGGAGGGCTGTACTCCTTGTGATCAGTCACTGTCTGTTGCTAACACATCCAAGGTTTTCTCTGCATGTTTCTTCAACCTGGGCTCCTTGTGGTTTTATCTTTTCATTTGGCGCTTTCCCATTGAGATTCAACTTTTTCTTTGAGGATCTACCCTCTGCAATCTGCCTTCTTCCAAACAAGCAGCCAGAACGCTGTGAACCAGAAGGCTGCTCTCCCCCAGTCGCTCTCAAAATAGCAAAGAGAAAACGGCAAAGAGGAGAAAGGTCTTGTCTTAGGAAAGCAAAGCCCAGGAGTGAAGAAGGCATGAGCTTACTGTGCAGTGAGGAGTGCACCTGTGAGCTGCAGCTTGGGTGGGTTGGCATGGGCCAGGGGACATCGCTCCCACATCCTTGTGCCCATCCCAGAGCCAACACTGTTTCCTTTCCCACAGCCTGACATCATCACCCAGAAACTCCCAAAAGCAAAATCCTTTTGCCTTCTTATCCACACCATCCAAAACCATCTGCAAGCTGAAAGTCAGGGCTGTGACGCACTCAGAGTTAATCTACCCTGAGTAAA
Organism: Struthidea cinerea; assembly: GCA_013397865.1. NCBI lineage: Eukaryota > Metazoa > Chordata > Aves > Passeriformes > Corcoracidae > Struthidea > Struthidea cinerea. Next base: position 785,687 of record VZTI01001368.1, on the reverse strand, counting down.
TTTAATAACTAACAGCAGTTATTGTTTGTTAATGTGCAGAGCCTTGTGTCCTATCGCTTTATTAAAATGTCTACATGTATTTATCCACATTCAGGAGGTGTTTAATCTTCTCTGTGACCACTAATAAAAAATCCCAGCCAATATTTGATATTAAAGTACTAGGCCTTAGTGAAGTGCCAATTTCCAGGAGCCATGAATAAAAACTCCCTTGTGAACACACACACAAAAAAGAAAAAACTAGATTATCTGAGTCGGATGAAAAACAAATAAACTCCACTACAAACAACACCAGAAAAAATACGCAAAAATCCAGACAGCCACATTTTAAGGATGCGTTTTACTTTTAGGGGTCGATGGTTCTGTTAATGGCAGCTAAAGGGAAAAGAATTACTGGGGTCATCTGTGATGGCAAGGAGGTAAAAAGCAGCACCCCAGCCTCCCAACACAGACACCAAGTGAATTACAGAGGGGAGAGCCGACACTGTGCCTCTGGAAGCGCTGCTGGGGCTGCACCCAGCTCAGCTCCCGGAGCTGGCTGGGCATCAGTAAGGGCGTTCCCCAGTGAGGGCGGGATCACTGCGTTCTGAAGAATACGCCAGTCATACTGAGTGGGTATTGTTAAAAAAAGAAAGAAAGTACTTTTCCAATTACGAAAACACGTGGGTCTTATCCTTCATTACACCCTTGGTTTTCTTATAACAACTCACAATTATCTGGGGCCACTGAAGACCCTTTGCAGTAAGCCAAGCAAACCCAGCTCACTCTGCACCACTGGATTTCTATTTCTGGCCCCAAAGAGCCACGTTGAGAGGTTTCTCAGCCACCACAGGGCACTGAGAGCCATCCTGCCCAATGTTTGGTGGTTCATGGTGTAGTCAGGCTCCTGAGAGGCAGGGCTGGTCCATGATGAAAGGCCAGGTAAGCATCATGGAGCAAGACAAAACTTGCCCGAGCACGACAGCTGGTTGAAGTAAAGGTTACTGTGGGCTGCAGGAGCTCTTGCCCTGCCATCCCAAGCCACAGCTGAGCAGAGAACTCAGCATTCTGCTGCAATACAGCATATCCCCCAGCTGAGTTATATCAGAAATAATAACAAAAAATTGAATTCACAAACTGAGTTAACATAGATGGGATTTGGGAAGAGCAAATGGGAGGGGGCGACGAACAGACAGAGTAGTTGCAGTCAGCTGCTCACCACTAACTCAGGCCAGGGTTTGCACAGCCACTGAGTCAGCTTCTGGGCTGTGAACAGAAAAATCCAAACACCAACCAGCAAAATATTACAGGCGGGAGAAACATCCAGTCGCTCACTTGGGGCAGGGACTCTTCACTGGATCTGTCACCCACTCAAGTCTGCTTTTCACATTTTAGCGGAGGAGAGGAAAGCAGGAACAAAATCACTGAGACACAGGATGGTGTCAGCTCTCCCACCCACAGGTACACTCCTCCTCTGCCCTGGCTGGCTGCTGCCCAGCAAGGCACTAGGAATTTCATAGGACAAACCCGTCCTCAATAAATTCCTCGCATCTCATTTAGGAATAGAATTATGCCCAGCAAGGGACAAGGGAGTTACATATCAGGTATTACCAAGATTTTATTGCTGCTGGTACCACTGACATACGACTCACGGGCAAACGATGCGAGGCCAACTGGCAATTACTCACAGCATTTGGTGTGACACAATGTTTCACTATGAAGAAACAAAGGTCACTTTGGTCCACTTGATGCCAGAGGCTGAGAAGTCTGAAGTCAGTGCAAGTTATTGCTTCTTCAGGCCTCTCTGAAATACACGCTAGGGCCATTTAGGTGCCCCTGGGGACACCAACATCTCTGCCACCTCCATCTCTACCACCCTCCAGGTCTGTCAGGATGCGGAGGCACCAAGCAGGGCAAGAAGAGAATAATGGCAAAGAAATCTTACAGTGTTCTTGCACAAAATCGCCACCCATCCCTGTTCTCCCTCAGAAATAAATCAAATTACAGCACTAGGGGATGATCTGCATAGCTGATCAAGGCTGCTAATTGTCAAAGAGGCTCCAGTGTACACACATGTATCCGTCTACAGAGAGTAGACTATGAATTTTCCTGTGGACTATGATACAGTTCCCTTCTTAATTTCCAGAGCTACAACAACAAAATTTGAAATGGTCCGTATAAAATAATTTTCTTAATATGCCCTCTGACTGACCGCATAAGGGGGGTACCACAAGCCACATGCCTAGGATTATTAAACCCAATTCTGCCCTCACTTAACACCACCTTCTTACTCGCACAGATAAACACATGGGGGAGAATGCAGTCCACAGCGCACAGCAAGTAACAGGAACAATAAATGCAGTTACCCATGCCCTGAAGCAAATACATGTCCCTGAAATGCTGCCATGGGAAAATACCCTGTTGAAACTACCAGTGATTCAGCCCAGAATTTCACATCATGTTTGTGCCTGCAGCACTGGCAAGAACACTGGAGGGGTTTTCCCTACGGATGCTCAAGTGTTCCTGGTGACAGGGTCTCTGGCCATAGCCTAAAACATGCAAGGAAGTGCTTGTCCAGATCTGTGTTTTATGGCCCAATTCCAGGACTGCCTTAAATAATTAGGCAACACTAGTTTTTTTTTTTTTTTGCAATGCAAGAACTGCAGTCGGGAACATGAACAAGGGCAGTATGAAGCAAATTTCAAAGTATGGTTAATCCACATGTGAATTTGAGAGTAATTCTTTAAATCTCCCCTCTTTTTTTTTTATCATCTGCATAAATGACAAAGTTAACATCCCCAGGAAGACTGACTCATCTGGGAAAAATCAAGAGCTCCCAATTATTTCTCTTGTACCTGTCCCTTCTTGCTTTGCAGCTTATTATTTGTAAAGAAGAGAACAACTGTTAACCAATAGACAACATGTTTATACTTCCCCAACTTCCTTTTTAAAGCTATCAGAGATCCCATCCTATTCTTCCCCTCAAAGATACACAGCTGAGCCTGTCTCTGCACACAGAAGGGGCTTTGCATGAGCAGTGGCAAGATTGATCTTCTTTTTCCCTTCTCAGCATTAGCATAACGCTGTCTGCTTCCCATCCTTTCGGCTCTCGAAATCTATTTTATGGATGAAAAATTATTGAACCCAAAATCTGAGAAGTCTGTTCTTGGAATTGGAGAGGGGGAACAGGAGAGACAAAACTGCTCCTAAAGATCTACAAATTTTTTGCAATCTTTATTTTCTTTTTATCAAGTTATCAGTGCTCACTGTTGGTACCAGCACATGAATACATCTGCAATGACATGTGTCATATTAATGAAAATACCTTTAAAAATGCAAATTACTCATGCCCCATTAACTGTAAAGGGCACACCTGTGTGCAGCTCTCTGCAGCAGGGATTGCCCCTGACTGAGCCTGGCCTTTCAGCTTAAATCCAGCACAGCTGCCCACAGGGACACGGGACAGGAATTTGGTGGCACTCAAAACTGTGACAGTGACTTAGTGAGAGCATTTTAATTCCTATGGGAAGGTTTTGCAAGGAAGGGGATAGCAAGATCTCTCTACCTCTCCTTTTTTTTTATGCTATTACAGGCAGATGCCTCATTTTCAGTCTTTTGTGGCGAGAACAGAAAGTCAGTATCTAGTTACCGGGAGGGGTTTATGTACTGTTGCTCTGTATATTTACATAGTCTTTAAATATTTTTATTAGCTCCTAAACAGTTCATCCTGCCTGCGATGACTTGCTTCAGGGCCTCACAGATCTGTCTGGTGGGAATAAGGGTGAAAAAAGGTGACTTAATTTTGTACCTTTTTACTAACAAACTCACTCATGTTAGGTCTCCTCAAATAAAAGTGGAATTTCACGAGGGAAGGTTTGACTAGAAGGGGTGGTTATTCCCATTCTGCTCTCTGCCTTGTGTTTACCAGGAGTGGCAGAATTACACAGAAACTAAGCAGTTTACACAACCACCTGAAATAACAGGATTTGTACTGTTTTAACTCCATAGGAGTTGGTGACTCACCAGCAATGATACTACACTTCAAATAAAGATATTCGGCTCCATTTTTTCAGTTAAGCAATTGAGCCTAGCGGGAGAGGGACAGGGGGATCCAAGCTGTCATTCCTCTGTTAATATTCCTTCAATAATTAGTTGCTTCTCACAGTTTTCCCTTTTATTTCATGCCAGAAAGCAAGCCTTTCCATGAACAACATACCAAAAGAGAGTGCTACTCTTTTAAAGTGTCAGTGTTCGCAATATGAACCGCTCTGTGTAAACAATGAGAACTTCTCTTGCCTTGAGTGAACCAGATGTTTCAGAAAAAAACCACCAAACCTTCCCACACAGAAGATAGTTACAGCAGAGAAGGGATTCTTCCACCGGATTGACTGGTGAACCTTTATATATGGCTGGTGGAACAGGTCTGCTTTTCACCTTTTTATTTCTTCTGGCTAATCTGCACTTTTCAGGCAGAGAGACATAAATCAGTTTTTCACAGTCACGTCTTAATAGCCAAATCTTTAAATGCAAGGCTGTATCTTCTACTGTGCCTGTGTCCCCTCTCTCCTACGGAAACTGTCCTTGCTTTATTAAGATGCTTGATTGATTGTAGTTTCTTGGTTTTTTTCTTACTCCCAGCCAAGGTTCATTGACACTGCTGGGTAGAGCATTCAACAATATTGTCTTCTCAAGTGGCAAACAGAGAGAGAAGAGAACCAGGTTATGAAGATGCCTCTGTTTTCCTCCTGACAAAGCCAGCTCTGAGCATGGGTTAAAGTGAGCAAGGTTTTGGCTCTGGCTTGCTCAGAAGGGCTAACAGAGCAGGGATCAGCCCAACAGGACCTCTTTAATTAGTATTTGCAATGCTAATTTCCAATGGCAACATGCTGGACTTAGAGATAACTGAGAGACCATCTTACAGTGTGTCATTCACCTCATTAGAGAGAAATTGGCATTCAGTGTGTTAATGAAAGATTGCATTTAATTAGTCAACAGGAAAATAACCAACACAGCCCTGTATGATGTCCAAAGAAGTAAATATCTACAAAATTTTCTTCCTCTTTCTATCAAAAATCAAAGTTCAATTTTCTGCTAAGGTGATACAAAGTTCTTTTCCTGAGGTAAACAGTCCTGTGCTTTCCCCCGGCTCCTTTTATTGTTGAAAGAAAACCTTAGAATTACACTAGTGAGAAATGAACTTGCCCACTCTTCTGTCTTAATAAGAAAAATTGACTGTGGGTAATTGCGTTGTCTGTCTTTGTAAAAGCCAGTGTAGATGTAAAATGTTCATGGCCGAGCTCAAATTATCTTTCACATGATGAATGTGAATACAGGAATTGGGTTTCAATACTGAAATCAAGCACCTGATTTTATTCTCTGCCTAGAAAAACACAGAGCTGAATACTGGCTACTGCTAACGAAATTAAAATCACGATGAAAGGAATTGACCATTGTCGGGTATCAGAAAAGCATGGAGGCTTTGCACTGTAGGCTCTATATCTTGTAAATCAGCAGTCAAGAAAAGATATTTTTAATCCTGTTTTCTAACAGATTCACTCAAGAACTCCCAAGGAATCCCATTTTCAGACGTGTTTATGCTTATATCTTTTCATCCTTGTGTCCTCAGAAAAGCACAAATTAAAACCAGAATCCCTATAACAAGGTACCTAAGCAGAAAATACAAACACGGTCTGTATCAAAAGAACCTGGGCTATAGGATCTCAAATTTTTTTAAAACACAGCTGCTGGAGCTACCATCCACATAGCTATCTGTTAAAACCTGTTAAATTGCTCAGTCAGAAAGGATAAGGCCTGGTTTAGGATATAAAAGAAGAGCATCATAAAATTAGAAAATTAGGAACAAGCTGAATTACTCAAATCCCTTTGCCAGCTATGACACTCAAGTCTCTTCATAGCATCTGCTCTGCTACTAGGCAGGCTCAAACCAAAGCCTGAAAGTCAACAGGCTCCATTGTCTGCTAGACCAGGAAGAGAAACCCTTTCCAGACTTGCCAGCTGAGCACTCTCTCCCATGTTCTGTGGGATTGACCTGTCTGAACCAGGGTTCTGGAAGATCTCTGCTTCTGGAAGGGGGCACAGCAGCTAAATGGCCGTATCTGCCTAGTGTCCAACTGAGATGATCAAACCAGAACTTCCTGCAAAATCTGCTTGGAATTCCAGATTTTGGGCAGAGGAGCAACTTTGCTGAAATGTGTGTTCCCAGACACAGCATTTGATTTCCTTCAAAACCAGAAACACACACTTTGCCTCACTCATATTACTACACAAGAAAGTACATTTCTGGCACCACTAAAAATGTATATTTGAAAAGAATTTCCCATCCTGTTGTTATGCAAAAATTGCTTGTAAGCAGTAGACTACACAGCCTATTAAAAAGCTTCCAAATGACTCTAGAATTGATGAACAGGCAATCATTTAGTTTTCCAAAACATTTCCAAGTTGGTAAACATGACCTTTCATTTGCAAGGAAAAACGGAAGTTGCCTCTACCACTCTCTTGACTTTCAATTCACTGTGCAGTACACCCAGAGAATCTTAACAGCTTTTTCCTCATCCTGCATATTAGAAATTCAGCTGAAATCTTTCCTGCTTAAACTTAATGAAAATTACAGAGCGACAAAAATCCTTTCTATCTTTTTTACCACCACTCACTATCAAATAACTTTTTGGAAGGCTCTGAAAGTGGTAATGCATAGACCAGGCTCTCTAATATGTTTGGTTTCCTAGACTGGATAAGTGTTTTACGCTAATACTCTTTATATGAAACACAGATGGATTTAATATAACTAAAAGAAACAAGAAAAAGTGCATAGCGTTAGGGATAGCAAAAAGATAAGATGCTGTAGTATGGGGGCAAAGTGTTCCTCCTTGTGCTCTCCAACTACACAGTGGTTTGGGACCATGGAATTTAAAAAGAACCTAGAGCACACTCCCAGATGCTGCACATTTTTATTATTAGAAATTGTTAAAGACACCTGAAGATTCTATTAAAATCCTAAATCAGTGACACTGCTGTTATCAACACAATTATCCTAAACACCAAAATCTGTTCAGACATACACCTGTTTTTAGATCCCAGACAGACTAGTGACAATTTGGGGGCTGAAGATCTGCTTATATTTCAGTTGTAGGCAGTTTCCCTCAGAAAACCTCTTTGCCAAAAAATTATGATCATCTTATTTCTTCATAAACAATATAATCACAAAAGAGAGAGAAAAGGGTTTAATATTAAAATATTTTGAAAATATTCATGCATAAAATAATCTTCAAAGGTCGCTTCCATCCTTTTTCAAAGTTTGAGTTATAGATATGTCATCAGGAAACAGCCTCCTATGCTACAAAAGCCATTTTGCCCATTTGAGAACTCTACAACTCTAACACAACTATTACAAATAAATATAACCAGTTATTATTCTATCAAAGAATAAAATTATTTCTGGCCCTGGTAGTGTTATTTGCAGACAGACTGGATTGACAGTATAGGCTACATGCTTGTTTAAATTTGTCATGACATAGCATCCTGCAAAACAAAACAGTAAATGTGAGCTCCTGTAAGGGTAGGGCTCTAGGGATAGTGGCATGTCATTTTGACTCCCTTATTGGATGTTTGAATTATGATACTGAGCACAACCAGTTCCCTCATGCCAAATAACAAGGGCAGAATTAACTTCTAAGAATCTCATCAGAAACATATTTAAATATACACACAACAGCTTCGTAGCTGCACTTAATCTGATATGCAGCCAAGATCCCAATGACTTCAGAAGAGCAGAATTAGGCACTTCATATTTGCTGTGCTACAGTTACACCATATAACAAAGGCTAAGTATCTCTCCTGAGCTTCAAATACTGTTAATCTGGGAAAACGCATTCATAGAGTCCAATAATTCTGCTTACAAAGTAGCTGGTTGTAAGAAGGACATCTAGCATGTACCTCTGCCGTGAGTTTCAGCTTCAAATTGTTATTCCTAAATTACCTTCTTCATAATGGCTTAGCACAAAACTCACTTACTTACACATATGTTCTGAAAGCAGTTATGCTAAAAACAAACAGAAAGTAAATTTAAAACAGCAATTTTAAAGAATATCCATGAAATCTGCACACACAGCTGATTTCTTCCCCCTAATTTTCTACTTAAATATGTCTATTCCTGCAGCAAACCCATTACACTCTTCCAAGTTACTTCATACTTCACTCAGTAGTACTGATAAGCATTAGAGCAACAAAATGTTAACTATAAACAAAAATGTTCTGTTCTTCTTCGCCCCTTCACCAGAAGAGCCAAAAAGCCTAATTCCATGACACAGGTGTTATCCTTTTTCTCCAATGTGAAGAACTGGATCAAAGTTCAGACACTGAGAATGCTGAAGGAAAACAGACTGGAGCTCAGTCAGCTGCTGTTAACCCAATTCATTTTCTCCCTCATACTGGTCTGGAGAAAATAACAAACAATTGGTTTAGGACCAACATTCCTTTCATGCATCAAATCAGCTCTTCTTTTATCTTGCTGGGAAGCAAAAAAAAAACACAACCCAGCACGCAGATAGACAAATTATAACAAATGTTCTTACGACATATCTCTAACAGTATGCTGAAAACATCTGTACAACCAGATATAGTTCCTGTATGCAAAACCCAGCTGAGATTGCACAGTCTCATGACCGTGATGTCATGACCCAAAAAAGGAAATGTACATCTATACAGAGCCCTTGAAGTTATCAAAATTCAATTTAAAACTAAAGGAGACAGAAGGGAAAAATTTTCTGGCCAGATCCATCTCCAGGATTTATTAGACAAGGAGGCTTCTTTGCTCCTTGGGACCTTCAGCTTGGGAGAACTTCTGCTTAACTGCACACGTAGATAGCGTATCACAGGGCTCTCCAAGCAAACCACCACTAGCACTGTAAGATGTGAGGTCTGATGCTTCCCAAAAAATGGAGAAGAAGGTCAGTACACACAGTCCTTAACCAGGTGGGATTGAGTTGGGAAAGTGCTCTATTCAAGCATTAGGCTTCAATAACAGCAACAATAATGTGCCTGTTGTTTAAAGAAAGGGCTGAAGTGCCTACAGTGCTTTAAGCATAAAGCAGCAGTATCTTGTGGACTACATGGTAGTATTACTGGAAAAAGTGAGACCTTACACTTAAGTCAGTGCAGATCTCAATGTGGAAGCCTCTGGACCAGCCCCTCCTTATTTTAACGTCATGCCATTAAACCTAACGTGTGTACAGTGGCTTTTCATAAAGCCTGACCTTTAACAAGCAGCCAGTGGTATTACACAACAAACACCAACAAAATACCCATCGCTACGGAGGGATAAAAGAGAAAATCCTGCTCCCGAGGGGAAGTCAGGCTTCAGGACTGGAAGGCAGTGTGACCTGCCTCAGCCTATGTCATGGGTCACCAGCACAGCCTCAGTCAACCCAAGAGGGTTCATAAAATTTCTTTTTTTAATAGAAAAGCCACAAACCACATTCTGTGGCCTTGGGAGTCAGTCACCAAGACATCCACGAATCTCCGCAGCGGCCAGGGTGTCCCTCTGAAGAGCATGTCCATGTTAGTGCCTCAGGTCAGGCAAGGGATGTGCTGGTAAGAGAAGAAGTCTATGGTTCATGGACACCTGGACACCCTCCCCAGTGCTCATTTGGGCTTTTTAAGTGCACTTTGAATGACTGATTCTGGCACTGACGCCACTGGTGCGCACTGCCTCAAGCAGAAGCCCCAGTCTCGTTGTGTTTCCTGCCAACCAGCAGAAACTAGGCAAACACCAATACCTTGATAATTTTGCACCTTGGTACCATGCTGGAACAAGGGGAGACCATGCACTAAGACCTCCCTCCATAACAGTTCCGGGACAAAAGAGGCTCCAGGCTTTCCCTGTTGCAGCAGCCGGTAACGCAGCTGCTGAATACCCACTGCATCAGCAACGTGAGGACAATCAAAGGCGTCTGGTCAATTCAAGTGGCAGGGGTTGAGCCTGCGTGTGGTAGGAGAGGCCAAAGAAAAAGGCAACACAAACAAAACCTAACCCCACACCCCCTGATTTCCTCCTTCTAAACAGTACCAGAATAAGCCAGATGTCTGTCTCACTGCCTTTCTCCGGAAACTCTTATATTGCAGGTTTTTTCCTTCTTCCTTGTCACACAAGTCCAAAAAAAAAGTGGCAAAGAGAAACACCATGAGCAGTTCCCTCAAGAGGGAAGGAGAGAGATGCCTAGAAATATAATACATACTGACTACAAAGACTGCTGGATTCCAGGAAAAAAAAAAAATCTCCAGCAAACCAAAGAAACATCACCTCTGATGGCTCAGCCTCCACTGATCAGCTTCCAGATGGGGAGGAATTAATCTTTCTTGCTGTTACTCTACATCTGTGAGAAAAGACAGATAGGGCTCTGACTACAAAAATGTGAGATAATATAATTAGCCAAATATTTGTATAGGAAAATGATGGAAGCTTTGTAGGAGGCATATTGATTGGGAATGAATAACAAAGAGGCTGGCAAAAGGACTCCACGGTAGCTTCTCCTCATCACCCAGAGGGAAGAGGATCATTTAAGGGAAAGAACACACACGTGACCTACCCTAAAATCTAACTGAACTCCTTCTCCTACTCTGTGTGTAGGATAAGCTACAAGTCAGTTTTGTACAAGGCATGCTAGAAGCCTAATTCATGGGTTTCAAAGCATGAAAGTGAGAGCAAGCACCTGCTGTGCTCTAAAGAGAAAGTGCCCAAGGTGCTCTAATAACTTGGTTTAGCCATAGCTTGCGACTGTGGTCCTCGGGACCATGTCGGAGAGGCGGTGCAATGGCAACACTGAAGGGCTCACTGAGAAAGGCTGCTGGTGATACTCTTCCTTCTTGCCACCTCTCAGGGGCCAGCTGAGCCCTCTTCCTTCTCTCCATCTCTCCGGGGTTTTGAATCCATTGCAAAACTCCTCTTTGAGAGCGGGTGTATTCATTAACCTTTAGGGAAATGTCTCACCAGATGAATTAAGTCAGGTGACATTTTATAGGCAGTGAGTGATTTTCCAGGAACGTTTCTGTACTCGGCAGTAACATATTTGGATAAAATTTCAGTGTTGTTCCTAAGGCTTAGAGCTGGAAGGAGAAATGAGGACACTTGCGTGATGAGAAATGGGAAACGAGTGGCCCCAGTCTTCCCCTCTGTGGTATGTTTCCTCTGAAGGACCACAGATGAGAAGTGCTGGCATATGTTAGGAAATACGTATGTTTTGCTTTTCTAACAGTCCTAAACTATTACTTCCTAAAAGTTTGAGGCCAAACCTTTTAAATCATGAAGTTTTCATTCAGAATTCCCAGCATAAAGAGACCAAACCGTGCAAACCATTTCAATTTCTCTCCTTCCCCAGGGCATTTTCTCTCTATACCACAGGCTTCCCTCCTGAAAATAGGCATCCCCAACTCCCCAGTCAGTCTCTCCACATCAGCCTCTTTTGGGAAGCTACTGATTTTAACCCTGCAGCAACACTGCCCCTTAACTAACCTGCACATGAGCAAAAGCCTGCACAACTTACTCCCCTGACCATACACCCTCTCCAGATAGGAGCCATAGCTGGCGAAGAAACTCTGGCCTTAATTTTACTTAAACGCAATTTACTTTAAATGGAGGAATGTTTTGGCTGGCAGATTTAAAATCTCAAACATTTCAGTAGAAGGACGCAGTCATGCCTCTGCACCAACTCTGAGGACATTCACCATTTTGTACGGCAGTGCTGAAACATAACAGGACCAGAGAGAACCTGGTGCCCGAGAGCACATGGATGTCTCCAAAACCATTCACAAGGAGAATGGAAACTGATAGTAGACGGGATCTGAGCAGTGGAAGAGTTCAAAGCCAGGTTGGATGGGGCCCTGAGCAACCTGACCTACTGGGTGGAGACCCTTTCCGTGACAGGGGAGCTGGAACTAGATGATCTTTAAGGTCTCTTCCAACTCAAACCTTTCTATGTCATCTGGATGGTCCTCGTCTATGAGGTGAGGTGAGATATGAGCTCTGCTAACAGCATCTAGTAGCCCTGCAGAGTTTTATTAAGAACAAAACATCTCCCCACGCAACCCATGCCAGAACCTAAGGTTTACACTTATCAAGAAGGTAATAAATAGGGCAGAGAAGAAGGTGTGGCTACAAGAATGCTTGTTTACTCTCATGAGGAAATGAGATATCATTCTGGGTATCACGATTTTCTTCTCTACTGCAGATACAGAAAAACTTTCAAAAATATCACAGGAGCATTTAAATGACATATTTACAAATAGGTGCTTATCAATCAGGGTGGTCCAGAACCGTTTTTTAATAATAGGATCATGTTTCCTTCTTCCAAATGCAGAGCTATTTAGAAGCTGAGCAGTATACCACAAATAGAAACATTAACCAGAGTGGTCTGTACTAAAAAGCCACAGATTTATTTTTGCAATGTATGGACCATAAATATTGTTAGAGAAGAGAAACACGAAACATACACCATCTGGCACACATCTTTAACTTACAAACCAAAGTTGTTAGCAGCCTTATTCCAACCATGGATCTATTCTACTGAGGACATTCCAGCTTCTAATGCTGTATTATATTGTTTCAATATACAGCTGAAAAGCTTCCACTATAAATAATTTTTCTGCTTTTTTAGAGCCCTGTTTGGCTTTCTAATGGTCTACAAAGGTCTAGAAACTCAGCTGGTTGAAATCAAAGCAGCTTCAGAGCACAAGACTTTTCAGATAGCAACAAGTTCTCTAGCAGATCGTACTGTACTGACTGTTGGTGATAACAGCAAGGGGCTGGAAGAGATTGTGGTGGTAGCAAGGGAGCTGTTAAAGCTTGGTTGAAGAGCCTCAGCTACTTAACCAGAAAAGCTCCACTAATATTTCCCAAACTTCCTTTTACAAAGGGCATCCATAGTAAATGACAATACCAAATTTGCCACCTTTTCTGCTCGCATGACTGCACAGAGCACAATCCACACAAAAGGGAGGGGGAGCCTTTTAGGTGAAGAACTAAAACATTAGGATGCTAATTAAGTGCCCAGTCCTTGCAAAGCAGAGCAGTTTATAAATAATGAATCCTTTCTGACAAGTACAAGTGCAAGTGCTGGGGTTTAAGCTTAATTGCAAACCTCTGATCCCCTCCCTGTGTTTCTGCAATCGAAAACTCTCTCCACATGCAGTATGCACCCAACTCCTACATTCAGAGCTCTAGCTATGTTTAGGGGTTTTATTATAGATTCCTGCAGAAAACTAATGAGCAATAAACCCATAGACGTCAGTAATGACCATGACAAGGGTATTCTTACTAAGTTTCTCTGAATCACCCAGTTATTTATCAGTTAACTAGAATAAATATTGACTTGTTCTTTGCACTGTCCTCTACAAATACAAACCCACCAGAGGGCTCAAAAGGCTAAAAAAAAATATCAAAGCTGCTAGATAAATATGAAAAAGAGCTGGTTATTTGCCCTGGGATTTTCTTGGTGTTTCAGATTTCCAGTTTATCAGATGTTGGCATTTAGAGAATAATCTTAAAGAAAGAAGACTTGACATTAATATAAAAACCTGAGTAGCTGAAGTTTTTGTTGGTTGGTTTGCTTGCAAAGAAACCATCCAGAAGAAAAACAAAACCAAGAGACCACTTTTACATCTCTGGCTAAGTTTTCTTTTCAGGAACAGATAAACACATATACTTGGATTTGCATGGGTTTGAAAAAGTCAATGACAACTAAATCTGGAGCAATTTCCTACGTATTTAGCTACAAGTCTTCTGCTTCTCTTTATCCTCTATGGCATAAATTCTTGCCTGAGTGATTTTGTTTTTGGCACCCCAATTGAGGCATCTTTCCTTCTATTTTCCAACAGAATCAAAATATCAGCAAAAATACCAGTCACAGTTTGAGGGATGCAAAAGAGCACCTGAAAGCAGAAGCAGCATCTCCATCCAAGCCCTCGGTCAGCAAGACACTCAAAACCACAGAGAACTTGACAATGTGATGCTTTTGCTTACGTGCCTCTATCTCACCCATAAGAACCAAAAAGTAGTGAAGACAACAGAGAAATCAGTCTCCACTCAAAGTCACTCATGCAGATCAAACACGAGTGGAGGCCTGGCTGCATGTGACCTCATATATAACTTCCTCTGTTACTGTAATAACAAAACATACAAAAGATATGGGCTCTAAAAAAAGCACAGTTTCACATGACAATCTTTCAGTTCTCCCCCAGGTCCCTTAACTAGCAAACAAAGGCTCTAGGGTGCCAGAACAGAAAAAAATTCCACTGACCTTGGCGCTGTTTGGGTTAAAACTTGAACCTCTCTCTTCCTGGGCACCAGCATGAAGTTGGATCTTCTACTCCTCCACCACTGGGCAAGTTGAACAAAGCAACTCCTACACAGCTGTGAGGTCATGGAAGGGTAGGCCAGAAGTGGTGGAAAAGGAGGTCATGAGAACCCAAAAAGGAGGGCAACCGGGGTTACCATGATGAGGCACCATACCCAGGAGACACAGCAAACATCAACAAAGAAGGATCTCCTTTAATTCTACCACTCACAGAGTACTTCTTGGTGCTCAAAAGTAACACTGAGAAGGGAAAGAAAAAGTCCAAGAAGTAACACTTTCAGGAGTAACTGGCTATGGTTAAATGGTCTATATTATTCTGGATGCTAAGAGACACTTGTAGCCTGAAAGAGTCTATGATGTATGTATCAATGTTCTGCTGCTGGTTTACAGAAAAACCCAAACCATACTGACAACAAATTCCCCTAAAAAATTCTTACAAGGAAGTAGTATAGCAGCAGAAATACCCGTTCAAGGCAGTGAAGAGGAAAAAACCCTTCAATGTTTATGAAAAGCAAAACCTAAACACTCTATTTGGATGGCTGTCAGACTAACACTTTCTGTCTCTGTTAGTTCCCCTACAACTGTGCATCTGGTGAGCCTTACCTAAAAGAGTATCACTCTAGAAAGTGAAGGTGTTCTTTCCCCGATGCTTTTCTTTCTGCATGAACATGGGAATGGAAATTCTGGAGGCAAATGAATTCAGCTCCTCAAATGAAAAGCATGTATTTAATGCCAAGATACTGAACACACTAATTTAATTATTTTTAATAAAAGATGGGCTTGAACAAAGTGTTTTTAATAAAGTTCAGACACCAAAAGCTTCTTTTAATGTTTTCAAAACCAGTTTTAATCTCACACTTAATGAGACATATTTCACTTTTCTAGAATTCCAGTCCTCTTACAGATAGACTAACTTAAAAGAAAAGAAACTCAACTGGCTTCAAAGTCACTCCAGCTGCACGGCCCAGCTGGAGGGAGACAGAAGGAGTTATTCCCTGTTGACTCCTTCAGGGGCTGGAAGGGCCCAGCATTGTCCTTGACAGCTTGATACTTTAGGCCAGTGCCGGGGGGAGGACAAGAGACACAAAGTTAAGAGCTGTCAGAATGTCGGATGCCTGGGTGGGAACTCTCCCTCAGTTACCCTTGAATTTGAGTGCTGAGATGTACCTTTTCCATTGGACGCTCTCCTGCTGCTGCCTCTGCTGACAGGCTCCATCAGAGCCTGGGGCTTTAGGCAGGAGCCCATCCATTCACATCAGCAGCACTTCAGTACCAGATCCCCAAGTAGGTAGGTGGAATTTTAATTAAAGAAAGAGAAAAAATGTTAATCTCATTAATAACCATGAAGGGGAAACCCCACTAAGATGAAAGCCTTGTGTTGTAGGAGTGCATGAGAAGAATATCCCTATGACTGGCATGTGCAGTGCATTTTGCTGGTCTGTCTATCCATCCTTCTCTTCAGGAACTTTTGGTCAGTGGGGGGTTTATTGTGTGAGGGGGTATAACACCATGCTCTTGTCACTACTCTTGTACTAGGTACCAGCAAAGCCAAGGGAAGAATGTGTTGAATAGTAAATAACACATTAAATCAGTAAAATCATCCAAAATGCAGCATTCTAGTGATGGTCTCTGCAGTGCTGCACTTGCAGTGGGATTTTTATAAAGAAGTATTTTTGTGAGGCACATGGTAAAGTTCATTACACTGTGTAATGTAATGAGGCACATGATAGTAAATACTTCAAAAAAAGAAATGAAACTATGGCAAGTGATGACAATTGAGTGAATCAAAGAGCACCACTAGTATTTAAAAATATTACTCTTCAGGTAAACGCATAATCATAAGGGTTGCAATTTGTGTTATGCTGGCTGTTTACACATATAATCAAAGTAGACTCAGAGCCAATAACAATAACTGATCACAGGTTGTATTTAAAAATGTCTGTTCTTTTGTTAAAGAAGTGAAGAAAAATCCCTCGACATCCAAACAATTTGGTAAAACTTGTAATGGATGAGAAAGAGACGCAGGTTACAGAAAGAAAAAGGAATTTTGTTGAACAAATTTTCAGGGACTATTTTAGCAATTTGTGTTCTACTTTGCAGCTGTGAAAGCTCTTATTCACTTGACTTGGAAGTTTAAATAGTCCCCTGCCCGTAAGTACGTAAATGAAATGGAGTATAGATGATAATGTTTGTCAGCTCTGGCCTCAGAGCTCGCTTTGAAATCAAAGAAAGTAAAGAGTGTTTATCACCCAAGAAACTTTTAAGTGTCCAGTTGTGCCCTTACTTTGCAGGTTTATCTCCTGTTGACTTAAACCAAGGACAAGATTAGACTCAACAATTAAATTCCCATCAATTTGTTTAAGCACAGGAGCATTTTCTGCTCTGTATTTCACAAGTCTTGGATTCTTGGGCTGTGGCTTAGATGCAATTGCTGTAAGAAGAGATTTGAGTGACCATGAAATGAAAATAAAACACTTGTCTGGCAAGTGGAATGACACCCAGTTCATCAGAAAGGGTTCTCTGCTGGCGAATGTCATCCAAGCCACCCTGTCAATA
Organism: Struthidea cinerea; assembly: GCA_013397865.1. Classification (NCBI taxonomy): domain Eukaryota; kingdom Metazoa; phylum Chordata; class Aves; order Passeriformes; family Corcoracidae; genus Struthidea; species Struthidea cinerea. Next base: position 768,789 of record VZTI01001368.1, on the reverse strand, counting down.
AAGTGGGTTTGTTTGTATCAGGCAAACAATAGATAATCTAGACTTTCTATCTGATGAGTTAAATCCATGTAACATATCCATGAAAATTTTAGTTTTAGGGGATTTTTAAATGCTCTGAGTAGATAAAATAAACCATTTTTCAGTGCTCTTATAACTTCATCGGCTATGAAACAAATGCAAAGAGCAGCAGCACATATTTTATCTAACACACCTTGTCAGCATTGTGCTGGATGTCTTTCTTTAGCAGTTTGATACAGTGTACAGCACTGAACTGGTTATGTCACAGGGGTTTTACCTGGCAATAGAACTTCTTGCACGCAGCTCAGTGCTACTTAAATTGGAAACCCATATTAATTTCAAAAATTTAATTATGTTCTCTAAACAATGAGCTGAGAATTCATGCTTGGAAGATGGCTGCCGTTAATATAACCTGACCACAATGAAAAGAACATGTGAATTTTATATAATTTCGTCATTGCATCTGCTTCAGCAAAATTAATCCAAACCTTCCCTGAAGTCTAAAGCCTGCCATTTCCAGGAGACATCTGAAACTTAACAATATTCTTGTGTAATACATGGGATGAGTTATGTCCCAAGTGGGTGTGCAGTTTGATACCGTACCAATATATTTTTTCCATCAATGGCAACTGCCATCTGCACAGAAACAGAAGTTCCAGCGAATGAATGTTATCACCAGACATTATCCCCCGGGACTCAGCCTCAGGAATTATGTTTTTCTCTTGCAGTGTGGAAAGCTGTTCAGTGTGCTGCATCTCTGGGAGCATTCTGGACAGCATGTTCTCTCATTAACTTGAGAAACATACTTCATAAATGACAGGGTTTGCATTTGATTGCTAAAATATGCCTCTCACCTTATTCTCCTTGGGTACACCTAGAAGGCACCAATTAAGAGTCCTAAGGCCTGACTTGTGAGCACGAGAGCATTCACAACAGCAACTGGACGCACTTAAGAAAAGCCAAGACCAGCTCTAAGAGTAACATACTGGCAATTGTGATTGTAGTGGTTCTATTACTGGTGCTTCAGATGGTTTTGGAGCTATAAAGGAGAAGGAAGAGGTTCAAGGACCCTGTTTTCAACATCCAGCAAATCCAAGCAGGCTTTTTCTGCATGCCCTCACATTCATCCTAGCCTCCAAAACACTTAGACTAAGAGTTTAATTAACAGATGGCTTACACATATTTTTTTAAGACCATTAAAACTGTTTGAAGATGGATGAAGTCTCCTCTCAGCAACTCACTTGGGTTTTGTGCACAGCAACTCAGTGAGGGACAGGCAGGCCACCCTGGGAGTGATGTTGCCCAGCCTCTCTCCTCCTCAATGCCCACAGCTCAGATGATCCCCACAAGATGCAGCACAGGCTTCTTCCTGGCCATAAACACACTCCACGCTCACTTGCAACACACATTCACCCCTTGCTTGTCTGTCTCCCATAAAGCCCCTTCAAAACATTTTAAGGAAATACTAATCTAATTAATGTTGAACTAAAGCAGCAGTCAATAGCTTTATTTGGGTGTTCTAGCTTAAAAAAACCAAAACACAAGAAATAAATGCTATTTGTCTAGCAGTTGTGCAGACTTGGATGGTTGGCACAGGAGGATGTGTACACCGAGAGCTGGTGCTTGTGTGCACTCATGCAATTGCAAAGGCTTTACGGGCCAAAATGTCCAGCTGCTCACCCTGCACCCAGTTTTGAAGAACACAAATCTGTGGTACAATATGAATGTAAATATGGGGTTCAAAGATCACGTAATTGTTTTCTCCTGCCCGTTTGCCCTAACATGGATGACTTACAGTCTTTCCCTTCCTATTTTATAATAATCAGCATAAAGTTCCTGACAAAAACTAAATCCTGTGATTTGTGTCACGCACAACAGCTTTTCTAGTGGCTCACCTACAGGTTGGCTGCGTTGCTTACTTTATATCTGAATGCCAACCAGAGCCACAGGTTATCCTAAAGAGATGCTAAGGATTCACATCGCCCCAATCACTGTGCTTCATAATCTCCAGAAGATCTGCTTCAGAATTCTCAGCATGTTATTGGTAATAGCCTTCATGCTTCCCCATTAGCACATTAAAGACCTACTGCAACTGCACCCACAGAAGGGGATAATTAGGTTAAACTGGCAAACTTCTGAAGCAGCTTCTCTATAAATAAATAATACCATATAATGTAAATAATAACCCATTGATATATACTAAATAGTAGATTAAGGAGAGGAGGAACTTCTCCATCTTCCCTTGAACTGCCTACAAGATCCCCTCCTCAAGCCCCCACTTTGCTGCTGGAATGGAACAGGACCTAGGGGCTCCCAGCTGCAGCCCTGGGAGCAAGAGCAGTGCAAACCCCATGGGGATGGCTGGACCAAGAACTGAGGGCAGCTGCTGGTGGTGGCTTGGGGGTCAGGGATGAGAGCTGCAGGTCCCACTTGTAATTAAGCGGGTAGAGTGCAGGTGGAGCAGTCACATAAAATGCCATTTTTGCTTGCAGCTATCGACTGCAGATGCACAAGTTCACAAAGGGCCTTGAGAACCCTAGGGAGCTGTGTACTTGGAGTGCAGAATACACATCATCAACACAGTCTGGATCAAATACATACATTTGCCTTTACAGAGGATATATATTCATGCTCCAAACCCAACCAGGGCAAACCGGGAACAGTCCACAGGGCCCTGCCAGGGCACGCACACCAGGCCAGCCAGTGTCACTGGGATGAGGCTATACCTAGCACACACCAGTGGAAGCCAGTAAGTGTGCATGTGCACAAGCAGGCTGGTGGCTGGCAGCACAGCTGGCCATCACTAGGACAGCCTTCAGCAGCCTTGCACCAGCACTGCCCTTTGCTGGGAGCATGTCCACCATGTGATCTCCACCAGCCTGCATGTTTAGACACAGCAGTCCCACTTTGGTGCCAGGAGTAATCCAGGAGAAAAACCCTTGGTGAAACTTTGCAGCCGATTATCTTGACCCTAACAATAGTCAACATGAATATGGGGAGGAACAAACATACAAAGGATAAATCTGTGCATATTGGATTTTTTAGTACACAACTAGTTCTTTGGCTTAAGCAACATCACGGGGTGATTACAACTTGCATTAGAAACACTGAAAAACAAATGCTACCATTCCATGCCTTTTTTTTTTTTTTGAGAGCTCAGAAATGCAATTTAAACTTCTAAACAGCTCAGTGACTCTACAGAAAGAGAAAGAAAAGAATATTTTACTTGCTAAATAGTCCTTTCACAGGATAAACCAAATACAGCAACAAACTTCAGCACTTCAGAAGAGGAGTTGAAACTGCAGCTCTGCAAAGACCCAGATTTAGCATAAAGGAGTGGACTGGATCTCTTCTTTCACATATGTCACAAAAGGGAACATTTCTTTCAAGTGCCAAATGATGTGGTAATAACAGGGGTAACTCATGCTATAATGCACTTACTTCGCTTCACTGTAAATGTCACATGCTTATAGGTGTCCCATAATACTGTAATTTGCTCTATAATGTAGCATTACCTTAATAAAATAACACCCTCGGATTTTATTTTTAAAGTTAAAAAGACCTCACAATTCACTTAGAAATTGCACTGAAATTTTCTGCATTTGATGTGATTAACCATACATATGTTTTAAAAGCTCACTGCCTGAAAACGAGGGAATAACCTTGGTCTGAGAGCTGCCCACTGGCAGCTGAGCATCATCTGCCAGCCAAGGCCCAAATTCTCAGTGCGTCAAGATTTTGAAAAGATGATGATGATAAAAAGATCAAAATCAGATTAGGGATGTCAGATTCTGAGTCCCACTCCTAATAAAGACACCTAGAGAATCACAGAATATTCTGAGTTGGAAGGAGTTGGATCATCAAGCCCAACTCCTAAGCGAATGGCCTGTGCAGGGGTTGAACCCCAACCTTGGCATTATTAGCACCATGCCTCGACCAACTGAGGGTCTTCTCAGTGTTGTGTATGATACTGCATACAATATCCTTGAAAAAAGGAAGGGTGGGGGATAACAAGATTGGAATTACTTCTGACCTGCTCTTTGCTGTCCCAGATCCACGCACCCTGTCAGTTCAGTAAGCGAAGTCAGAAGAGAAGTTGCCAAAATAATTGATTGTTTGCTTTTTCCTCTCACTGCAGTGTCACTGCATACAACACTGTATGGCACAGTTCACACCAGTTATCTTCCCAATGGATTCTTTCTTTTGAGCATCGAAAACATTTGAATGACAACTTCTAAGCAAACACAGCAACTATAACACCCTTTGGGGTTTATCATCCACTGCCTAATCTAAATTTATCACAGTATTTCCAGCATGCATCAAAGCAGAGGAAAGGAAGGAAAAGATAAGGGGTTTTGCAATGATTAATAAAGGAATGCTCTTATCTGATTCTCCTGTTCATGAAATATACAAAAGGACAATAAGCATTTAATATCTATAACTTCTGGGCAGCCCTAACAGTGAAGACTTCTTTTTCAATCAGTGTTGTACCAACTGATCAGTGCTTCTGGATTAAAGCAGGCATGTAATGCTTCAGGGATCTCATGAAGGTGAGTCCCCAAAGCACTGACGAGAAGATAAACAGGATGCTTTATTGCCATAGGTTCTTTTCCTCCCCCGTTGTTATTGTTGACTGTAGGGGGAAAAAAAGTTTCCAGATGAAAAAATGCATGAGTGTAATGGAAATGACATGCAGGCAACAGCTTCCCTCCCCCATTTGGTTGTCAAATTGAGCTCAGTCTAGAGCAGTCCAGCAAACTGCATGGGGGGGGGGAGGAGTTCGGGGGATGAGGGGGAGGGCTCAAGTGGGCAGGGGAAGCAGTGAAAGCCTAAATAAACTTTGACTATTAGATAACTGGGCTATTATTGCTCTGTAGCACTTCCTGAATGGCCTAGAAAAAACACAGAGACAACTCTTGTTCCTGCCTGAAGGAAACAAAACACAAGGATGAGTGCTCAGTATGTCAACTGAAAACTCTGGTTGTTTCCTTCCTCCCTTCTTTCTCTCTCTTTTCATCAGTTTTAATTTGGGTTTGTTTCTTTTTTTCCTTGTTCTTCTTAAAAGCCATGCTGTATACTTTGCCAAAGCCAGGAAGACCCTCTTTCCATGCAAAAAAAAACCTATTTAAGTTTCTATTGCGGGACGTAAGCCCCACATGTTTCACGCAGGCACTGGGCACAGGCTGCAGCCACTGGGGCTGCGAGGCATCCCCACGGCCCTGCCAGCAGCACCCCGGCAGCTGCAGCTCCCGGACAGCACCTCTGCACAGAGACATTTCACTCCTTCACAACTTGGAAAAGATTTTTCTCACTTAAGCCACTTCAGTCACGGATATTGCCTGTTGTTACTTTCTTGCTTGCATATATGATACTGTTGGCATGCTAAAGCTGTTGGACTCATTAGGGAAGCACCTACACCAGTCATGTATAATTACAGTTCCTCAGACTCAAACCAGATGCTCCAGACTGTCACAAAAACAGTAACTTGTATGTGCTGTTTATATTCACTGTTCTCTTTCAAGGTGAAAGCAGTGAGAAATAGATCGCTCAACACCACACTTGGAAGATAGTGTGACCGGGAGTTACAGCTGATCTTTCTCTCCAAAACTGTTACAAACGTCTCCATTCCTCTCCACCTCCTCCTGGTCCACCAAACACTCCTCCCATCTGCTGTGAGCTCCTGCTCTGGCTGCTCATCTTACTGCGCCTACAGAAACGCTGCTATGAAATGTGGCAACTAGGACCACCTCAGTGCACTGCTTCCCAGGCGATGGCACGCACCTCCCCTAACACGCTCACCGACTTCTGTACCGAACAGCAACTTTCTATCAGGATGCTCTGCTAATGCTCTCAGACAACACCTGAATTTTCCACTTATTTACACATTCTTTGTTGTGTTCCCGCTCTTGTCTAAACCACTCCACCTATACAGCAGTTTTCATCTCCTCCTCAGCTCCCTACTGCTCTGTACTTTCTTCGCAGGCATTTCCCATTCCTTCTCCACTAAACCACTTTCAAGCCTTTCTTTTTGCACCATTCAATATGAAGTCCCCATGGGCAACCATCTCTGTGGTGGAGGAAGGGTGGATCTGTGCAGGAGTCCTCACACCGTCACACCTGCTCCTGTTTTGAGCAGCACCAAGTTGGCCACCAGGATGACTGGCAACAGCCACTGAACAGGAATGTCAAACTGAAAAGTACTCGTCTGGAACTGGAGATGACTGGACAGAGACCTCCAACCTCTGTGCACTCAGAACCGAACAGAAAGCATGTCACTGACACAGACATACACAGTGCAAAAAAAAAAA